>OY740767.1:62778033-63378033 GCA_963513935.1 Aphrophora alni | reverse complement strand
ACCCAGGTACTTAAAGTGGACAATGTACAAAGATTTAAGGTTGCACATTTCCAAAACAAAATGGTGCCAAAAATCCTCTAATTTATAAGTCACCAAATGGTTTAAACTAACCGAAAAGAAAACAAAATCTGTAACGAAACATTACAATATGGTGATATATTGTATGGACATATTGCAAGGAGCCTTGAAGTATGTCGAACAATACTGTTAGTTGTCAAAATACCACCTTACCTAAGAGTTCCAATTGTTGCTGATGGATTAAACACAATTTCTGCACCATTAAGTCCAAACATCAACCAATTAAGAGGATGATGACGCCCATAGCAAATATTGACAGCAATGCGTCCATATTGTGTCTAAAGAACAGGTTATACAAAATTATATAAATAACTAAATAAGTTTTCTTAGTTACCACAAATGTCATTTAAAATTGCATTCTGTACTATAAAAAATATGTACTTTAATTTAGTTTTTGTTCTTGAACTTGTATTTTAACAAATGCAACCTACATTAACGCTACTGTTCAAAAATAATCTCATTAGCAAACACACAGCGGGCATTTACTCACAATTAGAAAACTTTGTCTTCCATAACTTAGAAGCTTACTTTTAATAACAAAAGTTATCACATATTACTTTGATATGTATATTTATAATCACATACTTTTAATTTTACTAAACCTCAATGTTAAATTGAAAAAATCAAGTAATTTACTTTGTCATATATTTGTGTTTCACTTTCCCATTTTGTGACGTGATGAAACGTGTAGGCAAGAATTCCCTCATAAAAAATATTTGTTTTGTTGCAGATTTCATTTAATAAAACAGATTGTGTTAAATAATTCCCATTTATTTCATTATAATATTTGAGAAAAGCTTTTTATATTAAACATTTAGTACAAATCTAGGAAAATAAAATAATTAATTGTTATTACAAAATGAACTAATAAAAAAAAACCAAACAAACAAACAAGAAAATTTAAGACTTTTAGTCTCTTGCTCTGTTCACTTTCTAGTCATCCTCATCATCTGTATTGTTTTGGTGGCAGTTCTTGCAAATTATAGTTGTGTGTTCCCAGCAGATAAGTTTGCCACAGATGTTGCACTTTTTATATGTTTTCTGTTTTTCTTAGGAGAACAGTACTGGCATCGCACTTGAACAGCATTTCTCTTCTCTTCAACTCGTCTTTTCTTTTGTGAAATGAGAATATTTCACAAATTCTCAATTTCATTGTGGTTGAATGCTAGTACAGACAGTGTTTGCAGTGATCATGTACCAGTGCCTTTCCAAATAAATATAAATACTCTTTTCGTTTGAAAAATTATAAATGAGTTGATGTCTCCAACAATCATCATGGTGAAAAAGATGGTAAGTGACCACCTTTTCCCAATTATAGACACAGAAAACTTTCTTGAAGGGCAGCGACAGTATCTCCTCCAATCTTTATCTTGTTATAAAATGTAACAATCTCTGATTTTTGGGTATCATCACTTTTTTGATCAATCGTATCGTCATTGTGTAAAGTTGAAAGCAAAAAATGCTAGATTTCGGCTTGTAAGATACAAATAGAACTTATTGAAAAGCTGAACATTGAACTAGGGACAGACCTCTCTTTATCCTTGGCTTAGCAAGCAACAAACAAAGGAGGGGATCTCAACCTCATCTTTTCGCAGATGTGAAAAGGTTACCACACGTTATGTTTCTTCCACTGTTCTTGAGATGTTTGACTTGTACAACAGCTGGAATAGAGTTGTTTAGACGATAATGTCCTGGCTGCTGGTTACAAACAAATATTTCCAAATTTCAGGAAAATATGTTCATGCGTCACTGTATGACCAAATCTTCAAACCATATTTATCATATTTTTGAGGCATAAAAACAATAAAACTGCAGCGTTCTTTGAAATTAGGCAGCATCTCATCAACAGTCACAAACTTAATGACTATAGTTTTTCTTGCAATTTTCCACAAACTCTTCATTTCCTAACATAGAACAGTTTATAGTCTTTTTTTCTGTTCTATTTCAATCAGAAGTTTCGTCAAACATTTGCTGCAAAAATTTTAAACAATTTCACTCATAATCAGACGGAAAATTTCTATTCCAAATCCATTCTTTCGCCATACATCAAGTAAGTTACATCTGTTATACCAAGTAGGAAAAGAATACACACATTATAGCGAAATCTGTCTCTTTCACTGATCGAATTTTGATGTTTGTGTAATCAACAAGTTTTTTTATCAATTCTTAAGGAAAAAAATAACAAAAAACATTCTATAGCTGACTTGGCATTGTTCACATTTATTATTGGTCCAGGAAGTTTAGTGGCAATATTACAAGCTCTTGTTTAGATCTCCTTTTTTACTGGAATAGTACTCCTAAGAGTAGTTCAATTTTTTTCCTAATTCAAATGGTACCTGAGGACCTGGATTATTTTGAAATTGAGTATCTTGGTTTTCTCCAGAATCACTATTCAACTGAATATTACCATCATCTACGTCACGATTCAAATCATCTATATTACTTGATTCTGAAACATTATCATGAAGCAATGGTAGAATCTCTTCAATGTCATTCCTATCTTCATCCGAAGTCTCATTGTCTAAGTCAGCAATCAAGTCCCTTATTAGTTATTCTTCTCATTTTATATCCATTTTAAACAAAAGGATACTAAGTATAAGACAAAACAATCAGTTTTTATTCAATTAAATAAACTAATTAAATGTCCAAAATGAAAAAGTAATGCAACCACACGCTCAGGCCTAAGCACAAACAGAAATGTACCACTTCACTCAGACAGCTCAAGGCAAACTTAAGACGTTAACATGGCTCAAAGAAAGAAGAGAGTGAAGATGTCCTTGATGCCCAGCTCTCTCCTACATCAATATTGTACACAATACAAAAACATGATAAAAGTGGAGATTCCGCAACGTGCATGTGTATTAATCTCAATAGTTTTATCGCACATTGTTGTTTTTGATATTAAGGTATTCAAATATAGAGAGAAATTTGTTCATTAATAAAGTTTTCAGTAATCTTTAACAAAACTGTTCTTATTTAAAAAAATTCCCTCATACTAAATTGACTTAAAATTTTATAAAAGGGTTTTTTCATCTGTATTATAACAAATACTATATATATATATATATATATATATATATATATATATATATGACTTAAATCCTTGTTTTCATCTTCAATGTCTCAGGATAAAAGAAATACCAAAATACAATGCATGTAAAAACAAAAATTGTTGACTTTTTTTTAATAAGATCTCTTTAGACAGTGCCTGTTTTTTAATTATATCCAAACATAAAAAAAAAAAAATAAATAAAAAAAACTAAGCAATGAAAATGATTTTCGTCCTCGGTTGTCTAGGATAATAAATAATATCTAACAATTTTACAACCTAATGTTTACTTAAATGAACAACAAATATAAATGTTTAATTTCCTAAAAATCATTAAAAAAATATTACTAAGAATAAATCAATACAAAATTTGGACTGTCTACACCAATCAGCTACAAAATCATTAAATATTACACCTACATTAAAAACTTATCTACCTCATAACAAACTACACTTGCCCATGTTCACCTCAATATACTCGCACATATACTTGTACATCCATATTATCAATTTATACTCATAATAACCATATACATCCTACTCATACTCATACATAGATATGACATAATCACACTTACGCCCTCAAAACACACCTACAAAATCACACCAACTGATAAGATGTTTTGAGGGCGTACCATTTGCACTCAAAAATTTTACTTTAGATCAGCATCTAAAACCCAAACTATATCTTGATGTACTAACTCAACTAAGCTTATTTTATTATTACACAAAGGATGTTTTGAAAGAAGTCTTCAACGTCTTGTTTAGAGAAAAGCCAAATTTTTAATTTTCCCAGAACACGGGTTATGGTTTTTTGAGCTCCAGTCTCGCTTACTATTAAATTGTATAGACCTGAAACAATGTATTATTGTATTGTATTATATATATTATAACCTTTGTTATTTATTTTTAATTAATTACTTTGATTAAAACACAACTACGTTATCATATTTAAAATTATTTATTCTTTAAAATACAATTTGCACCTAAAGTTGGGTGCCAATATATAACAGTTGAATTAATTAAATCTTCAAATTATTTGATGCACATATGAGTATTCAAATTTATTCATCTTATCACTAAATCTCATCCATTCAACTTAAACTAGACATAAACATTTATAACACAATGAAATACTTAATTCTAGAACATAGCAATTTTATTATTATTATTAGGTGCATCAAAATCGTATCATTAATTGTAATTTTAATTTAGTCTTTATATTTTAATATCTCAATTGTTTTATTGATTTGTTGGGCGCCAGGTATAATTTACCAATTATATAATGAAGTTACTTTGATTGCTCTTTGAAAATTTAAGTTTAAATGGCTCTCGGCCTAGCTCAGATTTTATTTAAAGTGGGGCGTGGTTTCTTTGGTAACCTGAAGTAAAAACTACAATAACTAATCAGATAACTTATCGTGGTTCAGTAGCATGGAATGATGTCTTCTTGGAGTTTTACAGGTGAGATGATCCCTCGAACTTATGGCAGATATCACAAGAAACTTAATCCAATTTATAGGCACTTTGACGATCTCGAAGCTTGAACTACCTCACTCTGTTGCTTGAATTCTTGGTCAATTAATCAAAACTCTTCTTTAACTTTACGATGATTTTAATATAATTCGATGACTTAAAACTTTTCTTCAACTTTACGACGATTTGGCGAACTTCGCCCTGTTCCTAGTTCCTCTCCCTTGCGACGCTCGTTCTTCACTGCTTTTTCTGATTTTTTTTCTTACGCAGAGTTTTTCCCGTTTTACCCCTTCTTCGCTTATTTCTGGATGACGCTTCTTTTTGGTTGGTTGGATTTGATTTTTCAAACTCTAACCGTCTTTCAAAGTTCGTTAAATCTTGTTTCTTAGCTGAGTTCAACGTACCTCTGCCTAGTTTTTTGTCTCTTTTTCTTTTGTTAACTTGGGCGTACACAAACTTTCTAATTTCCCATGTTGTCACATTACATAACTCAACTCTTCCTATTTAATTTGTCACGCTGCCCTCGCCCTTTCAATAATTTTGTAGTTTCGAAGTATTGTTTCCTTAGAAATCCTTTAACAAAATTTATTATGTGTTGGAGTGACGTTTATGTTTGACATTTATTTCTAACTGACAAGGTTTAAACATTTTGAATTGGACAAAGCTTTTACTTAGGGCTTCTCAACGTTACATAAGTCCCAAGAAATTTTATGTTAATTGCATAATTAATGATAAAATTTGCTTTTGATACACCTTTACACTAAACTTATTTTAATAATACACATATACATATCGTAACATGGACTATGACCTACTCTTACTCTCATTTAAAAACCCATTAGAATTACTGTCCCTTTAAATGACTTTATGACCTACTCTTACTCTCATTTAAAAACCCACTAGAATTACTGTCCCTTTAAATGACTTTATGACCTAAACTGCGGTCAACCTTTTTTCTTAACAATGGCATTGTCTAGAATCCCACGTCAACAAACCCTTCTTGTAAACCCCAATTAACATTGTTCCCTTGACCCTCTTCAACTGTAGGACATGTGTTTGTTTACATTTTATTTTACAGTTAAATTCATTTATTTTTGTTTACTTAACTCTCTAATTAATTATGAAACCTTTTTAATAATCTACAATTAAATATACCTCGGATGTGAGTTTTATTATTTTTTATACTAGCTAACTTATAAGTAGTTTTTCCTATCTTAGAGATTACGGTGTATGGTCCTTCATATAGTTCACAGAACTTGTGATATCGTTTTTCAATTGTGCTTGACGGAATACAAGCTCTTACTAGTACTAAATCATTTATCTGATATTCGGTTGGTGGATGCAGTTCATTGAACTTCTTAGCGAATTTTTCCCTTTTATTTTTAATTCGTAAGTATATTTCTCCGTGGTCAATGTCGTTTGTTTCTGTGTTGCCTGGATTAATTAAATATTTTTTCCAAATTCGTGTCGGACGTGTATTAAATTGTACTTCTAATGGTGTTGACTCAATTGTATCATGGTATGATTCGTTCATGAAACTTTCCACAGTTTCAAGTAGCCTTCCCCATTCTTGGTGATTGTCAGGTAACAGGATCCTGAAAAGTTGACCTAGATTTCGCATTACTCTCTCCGCCAAGTTGCTTTGTGGATTTCGTATTGCAACGGTTCTTTGTCTAATTCCCAGTTCTTGTAACCCTTCTGTCCATTTTTTGGATGTAAATTGTGTACCATTATCCGAAAGTATGTATTTTGGTAATTGGACTTCTTTAATGTATTTCCTGATTTGATTTAATGTTGTTACGGTTGTTGTGTTTTTTACCTTATACAATTTTGTGTATTTAGAAAATGCGTCAATCACTACTAAGATGTACCTTGACCCGTAGACTGACCGAGGCAATGGTCCGTAATAGTCTACACACACTAGTTCACCCTTACCTTTTGGTATAATAGGCGTAAGTTCTGCGTTTCTACCTTTGTTGTCATGTTTACATTTTTGACATCGTAAACATTTAATTATTATATCCCTGACCTTTTTAGCGACTTTGTCTCCCGTGAAATCTTCCTTAAAATTATGGTAAC
Organism: Aphrophora alni; assembly: GCA_963513935.1. NCBI lineage: Eukaryota > Metazoa > Arthropoda > Insecta > Hemiptera > Aphrophoridae > Aphrophora > Aphrophora alni. The sequence goes on along the minus strand of OY740767.1, from coordinate 63,371,351 downwards.
ATTTGCTTATTCCTATATGTCCGCAAATTTCATGAATTTCCTTAATTAATACTTCAATGAATTTTTCTGGAATCATTAATTTCCACATTCCTCTTTCCTTGCGAAATAATTTTTTTTCAAACAATTTATAACATTCTAAAATTTTTGGATCATTTTCTTCTAATTTACCTACTATATTCCTAAATTTTGTATCCTTCTTCTGTAAAACTTCTATATTTTGTAACTGTTCGCCCACTTCTGGATTAAACTTCTGTAACACTAATTGGATTTGTACAAGTCGGTCCTCCCCATTTTCTTGTGAACATTCTCCATCCTCTGGGAATCTGCTCAATGTATCTGCAACAATATTTTCTTTTCCCTTGCAGTGTCGAATTTGGATGTTATACTCCTGAATTAATAAGATCCACCTCGTCATTCTAGCGTTAAGTAGTTTGCATTGGTTAATGAAAGTGATCGCCTTATTGTCAGTTATAACGGTTATTTTTCTCCCTAATAAATAATTCCTAAATTTCCTTAATCCTAATACTACACTATACAATTCTTTTTCGGCAGTGCTATAAAATCTCTCAGCCCCTTTAAATGTTCTGCTTGTAAATCCTACTACAGCAATGTTATTCTGGTCATCGAGTTGGTACAGTTGTGCTCCTGACGCAATATCGGACGCATCTGTCTGTAAGTAAAACATCTTTTCCATATTTGGGTGCTTTAACGTTACAGCCTCAATAAATTCCTCCTTTACAGCTAAAAAACTCTGGTTAATACTATTTGTCCATTTAAATTTTGTTCCTTTCTTCAGTAGTCCTTGTAATGGAGCTGTTGTTTGTGCGTAATTTTTTGAAAACCGGTGGTAGAAATTTGTTAATCCTAAAAAGCTTTTTAATTGTTTTGGTGTCTTAGGACGCGGAAAATTTTGAATTGCCATCATTTTTTGCTCTTGCGGTTTGATACCATCTGTGGTGATAACAAAACCTAGATAATCTATTTCTTTCCTGCAGAACATAGATTTCTCAAAATTTACTGTTAAGTTGGCGTCTTGAAATACCTTTAATATTTTTTCTAATTGGTCCACATGATCTTCCCAGTTTTGCGAAATACATAAACAGTCGTCCACATACATAATTAGATTCCTTTTAACTTCTTCCGTCAGAATTGAGTCCAAACCTCGCGTTAAACTTGCTAAGCTTGTGCTCAACCCAAACGGAACGGTTTTGTACCTGTAGCACAATCCTTTGTACAGAAATGCCGTGAAATCCTTGCAATCTTCGTGCAACGGGATTTGCCAAAAACTGCTAGTTAGGTCTAAACTACTCATCCAACTGATCTTCTTACCGATTGTCAATAACTCTTGGATTGGTCGAATCCCTTCGTAATCCGGTATGGTTCTCGCATTTATAGTCCTGGCGTCTAAACAGATCCTTACGCTCCCATCTTTCTTACATACAGGTACTATAGGATTAATGTATGCGCTGTTTGCTCTCTCGATGATCCCATAACTTAGCATTCTCTGAATCTCTGCATCAACGGCTTCTCTAAACTTAGTTGCTACTGGCCAACTCCTCTGACAGTATGGTGTTCTATCAGTTACTTGAAATTTATGGTAATAAGTTGAAATTAATCCTGGTTTTTTGCTGAAAACTGTTTTATATTTATTAAATATGCTGTATAACCGCTGCCTATTCTCAAGTGGTACATGTTCCAAATTGCTTATTTTGTTTATATCAAATTCATATTTATCCTCTTCAATTTGTAGGCAATTATTCAAACTTTCAATATTAACTTCTGACGAATCCTCGAATTTAATTTCCTTTCTACCAACTCCATAGTTTAATTTATTTCCTATTTCTAACTTATTATTAATAAAATTGACGATTGCATGATTTCTTGATAAAAACTCTAACCCAAGTATACAATCTCGAATTAGTTCTGGTACTATTATAAAATGCACGGCGATTAATTCTGTTCCTAACTTAACTTTAATGAAAATTTGTTTTTTAACACTTTTGGAACGCAGACCTAATGCTCCAATAACTTTTACTCCTGCTACCGGTAATTCTTCAAAAACTCCTAAATTTAATTTATTTGTGTTGTAGAAAGATTCAGATATCGAATTTACCTCACAACCTGTATCGATTAACGCTCTGACCTGTACACACTCATTAAAAACTAACTTAATTTCTGGACATTTATTAATGTCATTAATTATATCGCTTGTGTCGTGATTGTCCTCTAAATAATCTTTTAAATCGGTGAATAAGGTATTTATGGTTGCCTTGTTCTTATCCGCTAGGTCTACATTCCATTCCAACTTTCACTTTTGCCCTCTTCCGTCCCTGTCTGCAGGTTGTCGACCTTCCCAACGGTTCCCTGGTCCATTTTTTATGTCGGCACGCACATCTGGTTTTCTGTAAACATCCCTATTCTGACGTAACGGTAAATGTCTACTGTTGTACCCATTCATTTGTCCCCAAGGCCTGTTTACAACTTCTCCCTCTCTCTCGTCGCGTGGATAGGATGCCTTATAATTACCATTTCTTTCTTCGTAACTATTAATGTGTCGTACATCTGCCTGTCGGAATTCCATCAATAGTTTTACAAATTCCTGCTTTGTTTTCACACCCCTGGTGATAACAGCAATTAGTGTAGTTGGGTGAAAGTGCTTAGCGATTTTTTGGACTAACTGGGCTTCTAAAATCGGCGGTTCTAACTCTGAACATTCCAACATCATGTTCTCCACATATGTGATAGCTTCATCCCCAATTTTTCCTTTAAACTTTCCGAATTCCAACCTGTCTCGGATGTTTGCTTGTATCATTTCGTTAAAATATTTATCCATAAATATTTTTTCAAAATCTTCGAAGTTTTTAACTTCCCTACGGTGTAGAAACCACCATACACATGCTTCATCTTTTAAATATCTATCTAACCAATACATGTTCCCTTGATGTGTGTAACTAACGCTAACTTCTTTTATGATCCTTAAAAATTGCATTGGGAATCTTTCTTTTCCTGTAAAACTAATATCCCTTATCTCTGGTTCCCTTATTATGATACCATCCCTTGTTTTTAAATTACTTAATCTTTCATCTACTTCTGTCACTTTATTTTTCATTTCGTCCGTTTGTTTCTGATATTGGTTAATTTTTTGTGAATTTTCTTGGCATTGTGATTCGATTTCTAGAATTTTATTATTAGATCTAGCTTGACTTTCCTTTACCTTATCAATCTGAGCGTCTACGTTAATTTGATTTTCAGTTAAATTTTTGTTTACGGTGATTTCGATTTCTTTAATGCTCTCTTGCACATCCTTTTCTACTTCCACGACTTTACTTGCAATTTCTTTTAAATTTTCTCTTAAATCTTCGCACTTATTACCTAATTTATCGGTGAAATTTTCTTCAATTTTATTTAATTTATCATTCATTTCCGTCCTAATTGTCTCGGCTGTGGTATCCGATCTTAATTTAATTTCTTCGAGCTTGTTCTCGAATCTCTCCGCAAATTCATTAAATTTTCGGTCCATTGTCTCCGCATTTTGACTAACATTGCCACTAAGTTCTTCTAATTTTTTATTATTTTCCTCGAGCTTTTTATTTTGTTCTGCGAATTTTTTATCGAGCCTTGCTTTTAGAATTTCCGCATTTTTATTAATTTCTTCGAAATTCTTTTTATTAAGGGCTTCCGCATTTTTACTACTTTCTTCAAATTTTTTATCGATGCTTGTTTTTAGGATTTCCGCATTTTTATTACTTTCATCAAATTTTTTATTAAGGATTTCGATTAATTCGTTTAATCCTACCGTTGGGGTCCCATACACCTTTAAATTTTCACTCTCCCCTGAATTATTACCCTCATTAGTATTACTTTCACTATTATTAATCCCTATAGCTCTATCCATTTCTGATTCTATCCCCATTTGATTATTAATCTCCTCATCAAACCCCATTGTTATTTGGTTATTTGCCATCTTTTTATAATTTTTTATCCTATTACTACGTCTTAACATTAATTTAATTATATCTAATAGTCTTTCTGTCTCTTATCTTATAATGCTACCTTCAGGTTACACCACGTGAACTAAATTTTAATTTTAATTAAACCACGAGTTGGACGCCAATTATAACCTTTGTTATTTATTTTTAATTAATTACTTTGATTAAAACACAACTACGTTATCATATTTAAAATTATTTATTCTTTAAAATACAATTTGCACCTAAAGTTGGGTGCCAATATATAACAGTTGAATTAATTAAATCTTCAAATTATTTGATGCACATATGAGTATTCAAATTTATTCATCTTATCACTAAATCTCATCCATTCAACTTAAACTAGACATAAACATTTATAACACAATGAAATACTTAATTCTAGAACATAGCAATTTTATTATTATTATTAGGTGCATCAAAATCGTATCATTAATTGTAATTTTAATTTAGTCTTTATATTTTAATATCTCAATTGTTTTATTGATTTGTTGGGCGCCAGGTATAATTTACCAATTATATAATGAAGTTACTTTGATTGCTCTTTGAAAATTTAAGTTTAAATGGCTCTCGGCCTAGCTCAGATTTTATTTAAAGTGGGGCGTGGTTTCTTTGGTAACCTGAAGTAAAAACTACAATAACTAATCAGATAACTTATCGTGGTTCAGTAGCATGGAATGATGTCTTCTTGGAGTTTTACAGGTGAGATGATCCCTCGAACTTATGGCAGATATCACAAGAAACTTAATCCAATTTATAGGCACTTTGACGATCTCGAAGCTTGAACTACCTCACTCTGTTGCTTGAATTCTTGGTCAATTAATCAAAACTCTTCTTTAACTTTACGATGATTTTAATATAATTCGATGACTTAAAACTTTTCTTCAACTTTACGACGATTTGGCGAACTTCGCCCTGTTCCTAGTTCCTCTCCCTTGCGACGCTCGTTCTTCACTGCTTTTTCTGATTTTTTTTCTTACGCAGAGTTTTTCCCGTTTTACCCCTTCTTCGCTTATTTCTGGATGACGCTTCTTTTTGGTTGGTTGGATTTGATTTTTCAAACTCTAACCGTCTTTCAAAGTTCGTTAAATCTTGTTTCTTAGCTGAGTTCAACGTACCTCTGCCTAGTTTTTTGTCTCTTTTTCTTTTGTTAACTTGGGCGTACACAAACTTTCTAATTTCCCATGTTGTCACATTACATAACTCAACTCTTCCTATTTAATTTGTCACGCTGCCCTCGCCCTTTCAATAATTTTGTAGTTTCGAAGTATTGTTTCCTTAGAAATCCTTTAACAAAATTTATTATGTGTTGGAGTGACGTTTATGTTTGACATTTATTTCTAACTGACAAGGTTTAAACATTTTGAATTGGACAAAGCTTTTACTTAGGGCTTCTCAACGTTACAATATATATATATATATATATATATATATATATATACTGTATGTGTGTGTATGTGTGTGTGTATGTGTGTGTGTGTGTATGTGTGTGTGTGCGTGTGCGTGTGTGTTTTGAAACATAGTCAAATTTGAAAGTTAATGTGAAAAGCATATATTAAACTTAATTATTAGTTCTATAGGAAAATTATTAAATCTTCTAAATGTAAAATGATGAATACCTGGAAGACAGGGTGTCCTGTATTCCCCTCCATGTAGTATGTAGACTCATTAAAGTCACCTACCCTAGGTATGTGATTTTTACGATGTTTTCCCATAACTCGACCATTGTTATCAATTACAACTGCTGTATTCCAAATTATGTCACTTACATCATCTCTTTCCAAAATTGAAGAAATAATAACCATATTGTGTTTCTTACAGAGCTAGAAAAATAAAATCAACTTTAAATATTGAAGTTATAGAAATTCAAAACCTGCTGATTAACTGTATCAAAGAAAGTAGGAAGACAATGTAACCACTTTTAATCTTGATTTTTATTTTTGAAAAAAAAAACTAACACAGACTAAAGAGTGTTTGAGCAAATGAACAAATATAATATATGAACAATTCAATAATTTAATAGGTTTATAAAACTGTATACTGATAACATTTCACAGTTCTTAGAATTTTGTTTGTAGTCTCTATTATTTTTTTGTTCTGATTGATATCTTTCAGCACAAAAACTTGTAGCTATGAAACACATAAATCGATCTTTGATATTGACATTAGCTACAAAAGAAATACAGGGATGATTAATTATTAATAGTATGTAATCTATTTCGTATAAATTAGTTCAGTAAACCCAAGTTTCAAGTTTTTTACAATATTTATTTTGGTTTAACCATTTATACTCCATTTTATAAACCCCATCTCAACACTGATTCATAATTTGAGAAAAACATAGTTCTTAAATACCTGGGTGATTCATTTCTAAACAATATTTGTAAGCTTTAAAAATGTTAACTTTTCATTTGTAATGAATGATATTTATGATGATTTTATATTATTTTTGATAGTTGAATATTTGTGACTACATTTAAAATACGCAAGCTATTAAAATAAAAACTCTTATTTGTAAATATTTATTCTGACAATAATTTGACTTATACTGAACTCATAAACAGTATTAGTTATAAAATAAATTCAGGCATATTTGCAGTGAGGAATTAATTATATTATAATATTTCAATGCTTTTTATAATAATATTCTCATCTAAGGAATTCTTCTTTGGAGAAACTCATGAGTTCAGGATATGCAAAGAGTATTTTGTCCTGCAAAATAAAGTTCTTAGGTTTATAGTAGGATTTAAAACAACCCCAGCTTGTAAAACTGGTTTCAGTTCCTTGTAAGTATATACTTGAAATGTTATTCCGTTTCAAATTTAAGTTTGATCATGTCCAGAATAAAGATATACACTACTATAACACCATTAGACAAGCTTTGTTCATGACTGTAGGTTAAATTCGTACAACAAACTTCCTTCACAAGCAGATGCAAAATTGGCTAATAAGCTTCCTTAAAATAGAACAGTTTTGTTCAAATTTGTAGCGATCTTAAGAAACCGCTACAACAACATATTCCTTTCCACATTTCACCTTAAAGAAATTAATAAACAAATTTAATCATTCCAAATTCAAAGAGTGTAACCTCACCCTATCTAGTGGGCCTCATAAAAAACACGGAACAGCTGATGCAAGATAACAGTTCCGTAACCGGTCAGTCTATCAGAGAGAGACCTTTGTTCGACTTTGAAATCCTAATCAGCCGATCGAGCAGGTCACTTGGAGCTCTGCGACCACATGAGATTAAAAAAACTAAAGTATTGAAAATGTGTTAAACGTAAAAGTTATCAAAGTGACATGAAGTGGTTGTATGTTCACATTTGTTCTTTAGTTTTTCAAAATGCACTTCACGATGCTCTGAGGCAAGTGGCATTTTTCACGTTAATCAGGTACGAAAACTGCTCTATCCTTTGTTAATGTAAAAATTTATAATAATGTGGTCAACTGAGTAAATTATCATATCTCTTTCGTATAGATTAATTCTGAACATGTTTTACGCTTTTTTTTGTTTTAATTTTTTTTTCTCTGTTTTAGTTTAAAATTTTTATCTACAAAAAATTTTATCTTTTAAATATTAATATGTAAAGTTAGTTCTGATTTACCTAAATGCTAACTATTTAACAGAAATGTTACAAACAGTCATTTTAATAGCCATTGTAAAACGGCTTCAAAGTTATTGCAACTTGTTTTTATAACATGAATTCTACAATCAATAAGTTTTGTAAGAACTTGTGCAATATCTAATGATCTTGTATTTCGGCAGTTTTGAACTGGTCCAACAACCTGGCGAAATACCATTGCCTACCAAGTCTGAAAATTGAAACACCAGAGGTTCCAAAAAAAAAATGACTAAGGATGTGTAACACTAGCTTTTGACAAAAAATCAAAGTGGCTAAAATCTGTTTTATATATTTGTAAAACAGAAAAAAGAACTCAAAACTCTTTTTTGAATCATGTGTTAAAAATTTTGTGTATTAATTTGTAATCTTTTTTTTTGAAATAGGATGGGATAGCTAGCAATTTTTTTTGACCTTACAACCCCAAAGGGGTTATTCCAATTATATATATATATATATATATATATATATATATATATATATATATATATATATAAGAGACGTCTCAGAAAAATTAATCTTTTTTAAAAATTTTAATATTTAAAAATCTTTTTGAGTTTAGTATTAAGGTTGGCCAACAAAAAAAAAGAAGATTTTCTTAATGATACTATTGTAAGTCTATTTGTATTACAATAAAATAAAATTTATATCTTATTTGTTATAGATTAAACACGATTGTAATTTTGGTTGTTTATCTATATATATAATGGGAGGGTTTGTCTAACTTTACTTTTGGGGAGGGATTTAATATATATATATATATATATATATATATATATATATATATATATATATATATATTTTTTTTTTAACTTAATCTAATATTTTTGTTATTATTATTTAGGGCATATCAATTTTCTTCGTTTTTTTTTTTTTGTAATTAGAGGCTTGTGAATAAATATGCGAACAATATATATATGTTTCAAATTTGTTTAATAAACTGTTGATATAACATTAAATTCTGTATTTCAGTTTTATTGTAAATAATTCACTCAGTTTTTGTTTGAATATTGGACAATAAGGTAAGAGCAAACTTTTCAGCCTTCATAAATTTTCCGTTGAACATGTGCCATATGTAATCGGTCCATCCACGCACTTCCATTATCTTCCTTAAAGGTGGTACAAATTATATAACTTTTAAACACAGCTTTAGACAACCTTTGTGTCTAGATCAGCTGTTACCAACTGCCGGCCTACATCGTCACTTAAAATGTTTTAAAATCTCAAGAAAATTACGGAAAAAATAATTAGCTTATTCTAAAAATGTATTAATTTTCATAAGCCAAAATTGAGCAAATAAAGTTGATAAAGAATTAACAGTCAACCGTTCACAGAGCAGGACTCGGCAACATAAATTAGGCCCCTCCACTGATTTCCTTCTCTTCATTCGCACAACATAAGACTCGTCCGGCAAGGCTTGCTAGTTAGTCAAGGCTTTCTTAAGCCATGAAGTTAAGTTTCACAAATTACTGTCTTTTGGAGACTTTGTTTTCTTAAGTGTAAAGTGTACTGTTACTTGGGTCTTTTAATAGAGTGCAAGCTCGAGTTTTGGACAATGGCCCTAAAATTATGAAACCCTCGATTTTTTAGCTTAACATGATTTTCCGAGCATGGCTAGTTTTTATGAGCAAGGTTCTAACTGATGGAATAATACTATAACGTCAACTCGATATAACGTGAACTGTTGAAATGAAAAGATATGATATTTCTTTAGATGCCCTTCTTATGAGATAAAACCAAGTTTTTATTAACGTATTTAGATCAGAAAAAAGTTACCAGGAGGAAAGAACGAAGTTGCCTTAGTGGTGTCCCCACTTGTCAGCTTCAAATGTGACAACTTAATGTCAACACGCATCACTGAAGACATACGGAAACCAAAATGTTCCCATATTTATAGTTTAATTTAAGTAACAGCCAAATATTTGGTTTGGCTGAAGAGTCCGCAGAACAAATTCTCTTAGAGTGTGAGGCGTTAGGATGAGCCAGGCTATACTCTCTAGGCCCTCCGGGGAAAGAGATGGAAATCATCCTAGACAACCCTATAGGTAGTATCTGTTCCTTCATAAGGATGACAGGTATTACTGAGTGGGTGTAGGAAGGAACTTGGGGCGGCAAAAGATCTCTAGGTCGACGCCGGTAAGGCCTCTGAAGGAGGCTTTCAGAGCCCAGAAACGGGTAAAAAAAAAACAAAAAAAAAAACAGCCAATTAAAGATAATGTAATTTGATTATTATAAGTCATAGAAAATTTTTATTTATATACATTGTGTTGCATTTCAAGAAAATTGAAAAAATTTATATTTCACATAGTTTATTCAGTAGTACGTGTTTATTGGTTACCGTGGGGCCTATACTAATGAAAGCGCATCACTAAGCAATATGATTGAACTCAAATATCAATAAAAGGATTTTTATAGAGTATTAAATAACAGTTAGAGTATTATATTTCTCGCACATATAATTAGTATAAAGAAAATAAAATTATGAAATAATACATTTTTCATGTTGAGTATGGGAAAGAGCCATAAGTTGTTGAGTCAAAAATAGTGAAATCTCGACTCTTCGTTCCTGCATTTGTTGTTTTTCCACATTTATCAGTCAGAATCTGTGTTGGATTGAAACCCTATTTAAACAATGCATATTTTTAACCCATTCAACATTCCCTGAACAATAGTTTTCCGAATCAACCGTTCAAAATTTTAATTCCAACAGAAAACTTTCCCGTTTTAATAATTTTTGAAACAAATAATTTTGCAGATAACCTATTACTGACAAGAGTCTCATTACAGTAACCTACTGATTTAGTAATGTGTTACTGAATAGATTACATACATACGTTACAGAAAACTTCAACAAACGTTTTTAATCTAAAATGTTACAAGGTTGTTAGTTTTATGATATTACTAAATGTGTTATTTTTCAAATTACAGAACCAATAAAAATAGTTATAGTCATATTTAAATAGTGAATTGTAAATTTAATGGAATAAAAACACATAGGAGTTCTGTAACATATTTTAACATACAGTAAAAAAAAGTAATTTGATAAAACAACTGCTGAAAAGATAAACAAAAAAAGAAACACAATTATCAAGTGGAAAAAACAGAAGCTTTCTCTAAACTATTGAACGATCTTGGTTTGTGTATGGAGGGCATAATAGATGATTTTTAAAACTCACTTTCAGATGTTGATAGTTTTACTGCATTAATTTGGATCATTTTTAAAAGAATAGGTTTTTATATAATGATAATAAGACTTTGCAGGAAACATCATTTGCAGTAATAAAGACAAAAACAAATTTGTATGAACAAATTCATGACTTGGAGGACAAGAAGACTTAAGAAAGGCTAATGTTGTTATAAAACAAAATCGAACAGTTAAATGTTACAAATAATCTTAAAACAAAATTAAAGAGAAGTGCTAACATTGAATGGATGATCCTGGATTTAAATTCAACTGCGGAAGGAAAGAGGAAATTAACAATATTACTGGACAGTGATGGCAGGAGGCTATTTAATATTATAGAACAGTCCACATTTATACGCAAGGACTTTGAAGTTTTAAACTTTTTTTTATCCTAATGCGTGGAAACTTTTTTTAGTAAAGAATATGTGTAGTAACTTAAATTCATTGTCACAGTTCACCAAGCGTGGATAGTAATAGCAGGGACAAATGATGTTGGGTATGATCAAATTTCTATTGCCCAATCTTTAAACTCTATTTCATAGTCCACATCCCACACAAATTTATTAATGTGCACTATTCCCTATAGATTCGACAATATGCATCTCAATGATAATATTTACAAGTTAAATGGAATTATTAGTAACATCATTGAATGACAACAGCATGATACATCGTGTCACTTAAACACTTAATACTTGACAAATACACTGACTATGTGAGAAGAGGATTGCATTTGAATAAAAGTGATAAGGTTAAGCTTTGTACTGAACTACTCAATCATGTAAATTTTATGCTTAATGACTTTACAAAGTTAAGTTTCCTATCGATTGAGGACTTATTGGTACAATAACAATCTCGGTCTTCAAATTGTGTAAAAAAATAATCGAAAAAACTGTATTCTATTAAACAAAGATGTGAACTCTTAAAAACTTGTAATCAATCCAATAGTTGTAGAAGAAATCATATAACAGAAATCACTTCTGTAAATAGACAAAATACTAAATTAATTTTCAATATTATTCACCAAAACGTACTATTTGCCAAAAACAAAATAACGGAGTTAAATTTGTTTTACTCAGAAAGCCATAACAGCCAGACATATTTATTGTAAATGAGCATGCTTTTGTTTATTTAAATTGTAAATAAGGAATATTAGGTTCCCTCATTTTCTATGTGTGTTTGGCATCTGTCTCTGATCTTAAACAGTTGTGGGTGGGTGGGGGGATTTAAATTGATGATAATTGTAGCCTTTCTAAAAACATAAAGACTACCCACATTTACATTACCATAAACTGTAATTAGAGATTTTATATTGTGTAAGACCTTAAAGTAAAATATAGATAAGCAGTTTGGTTCCCAGTTTGGAATTCCTACATTATTTTAGATTTTGAAAAAGAAAAAAAAAAATAATAATAATAATAAATAAAATACACCAATTCGGAAAAAATAAAATTTCTCAGTTACTTTATTACAAATCATTATCAAACAATTATCAGAATTAGTTTATATTTTTTATGGATAGGAGATTTAGGCTTACCTTGGAAAGAGGTCCTTGGTACATAATAGTAGCCTACACCAGTAAGAACACACACACACACACACACACACACACACACACACACACACACACACACATACACACATACACACACACACACACACACACACACACACACACACACACACACACACACACACAAACTAAAGTTCTGAAGTATTTCGTAAATACTTTTCACTTTCTCAATCAGTAGAGAGTATTAAAAGAAGACTGAATTGTCTTAATCTAGGATGGATCTGTGCTGAGTGTTGAACCAAAGATGATTTTTTTAACCCTGTTGGGAAAGGAAAAAGGATGATTCATCTAAGATTAAGGTTAGGGGGTTCTTAAGATTTTGTAACCCATTGTGTACTATTAGGTAATTCAAAGTAGTGATGTGCGAGTTCGAATTAAAATACTCGGTGATTCCGAGTATCAAAATCCTCGGAAGAGTCCGAGTATTAAAATCCTCGGTTTCGAATTAAAATACTCGGTCAAAATCCTCGTAACTAGGAACAAGGAGGAGGTAATGTGCGAGTCATAGCGAGTATCCTCGGTGTGCGAGTATCCTCGGACAACGATATTCGTTAGTGTTGTGTCAATTCCAAACAAATACTCGGTGTTTCTAGTTTGGTTACATTTGTTTCTAAGCTGATTTTTCACTACACATTAATTAAACATTACGATTTTGAGTTATAATGATTTAGATTCGGTAACAAGTTCAATTTAAAATAACAATAATATTAATTTATTTCCACATTAACAAAAAGTAAATTAAATTATTATTTAATTGTTATTACTTATATTTAAATAAATATTTATAGGTTACCATCTTTATAAAAAATATAGTAAATTAACTTATTTTAAATAATAACTAAATTATTAATGTTGGTAATAATTGTACTTACGTTTAATTACTGAATTTGTGTCGAAGCAGGATAACATTTAATTACGTATTGCAAGTGTCAATCACATATTGTTTAAAAAAATAAATAGGCTACTTGGTGGATCAGTCTAACAGAAATACAACACACACACACATAATGCGCATAATCATTCTGCGCAGATACTCGATGTCGAATTAATAATAAGAGTATTGAAATAATTCGAAGCCGAGTATTGCGAGTATTTATTTCACCCGAGTATCAACATCGCTAATTCAAAGGACCACTTTCCAAGGTAATCCTGTGTCTCCTATCCATACAAAATCTAAAATAATAGACTATGTGCCCTATTAAACTTTAACCTAATTATCAGAATTAACTGTACTATTATTAAAGTCAGACCTATACCGTACTTTCTCCTACAACAGGAGAGTAAATGTTTGTATACAATAAGTTTTTTGTGCTGAGGCACATAGACTTCATAAAAAATGATATAAATATCCATTCATGGCCAACTAGCTCTTCCATCTCTTTTTCACTAAGCATTATTTTAGTGGGTGCTAGTCTCAGTCAGAGAGTGCGTAAGGCATTTTCCCCCTCAGATAAAACAAAAGTAAAAACAAGAGTTTCTAGTCTTAACCTACAGATATTCAACTCACTTAATAGACTAGTTTTACCTCTTGTAACATTTTAGTTGTGGGTCCATTTTCTGCAGATTCAGCAAATTCAGTCCAAGGCAGCTTTTCCCGAGTACAAAAAGCAAATGGCATGGCTATAAATATAATTTGTATTAAAACGTAGACATTATACTCTGAATTAGTTTTTCAAATTATAAAATTGTTAGAAATTTAGTCCAAGCACTCATTATTTTAACAAAATTATGAAATATTGGCATAACTAATTGTTTAACTCTTTTAAGACAAGCCATATAGAACAAGTTATTTCACACTTGTGGGAAATAACTGGACAACATTAAGCTGAGCACTTAATGCAAAGAACAAGATGAGCAAATAAGAGATCAAGTGTATTTGTGTGTGTGGAATAGAGCATTTGTTAAAGTAAATTGTTAAGGGATAATTTAGGAAAGACATTCTTGATTCGGGGGAAGGTCAATTTCAAAGCTTGTTATGTACTCAATGAGATTGGTTTGAGAGACCAGATATTTATTAAATCCGGAGGACCATAATTTTAAAGTAAATTAATAAAATTTTGAATTCATTTGTAATATTAATAACAAAGAAATTTAACATATAAAATGTGACATATATGATGGTTAACATAGATGTGTCATACCTTTGGTGCAGAGTCTGAAGCACTAGCTGCCTAGTGCATCCTTGGAATGTGAAAATCTGTTACACGATACATATATATATTTCACCACAATGTCACATTAATAAAATAGTACATAATTGAGCACAAGAAAGAATAAACTAAAAAACACTTGTAGGTTTGATCACTCGCAAATATATGTATTTTGCGTTGAGCGTGCATTTGTTCATAACAAGACAAAGAGTGACATGAAGCAGGAAAGCGAACGAAAGTTACGTAGTGTGCGGTGTTGCACAGCGAGCGACAAAGGAATAGTGCATGTGCACAACGAACGACAAGCATAAGTCGTGAAGCGTGATTATACATAAAAATGAATTAACCGAGAAGCGTTCTCTATTAAAGAGAAAACTAACGAATGCCACAAGAGTGGCACACGGAGTCGTTGTTTTAGTTGTTAAGCCAAGACTAGACTGATTTGCCCCATTGGAAAGGAGAGCGTCCCTTAGCCAGGGGTGGGAGTTGGTTTGCAGTATTTTGATGCTAGCCAATCAAAGGTAGCGTCTCTCAAAGTTGTCGGCCGTTTATTGGTGGAATTATTAGGGGGCTGATAGCAATTCGATGTACGGTGCAGTGTTCAACGGAAACCTTTGACCATACAATGGAAAAGTCCCGTTGTAACTAAATATTCCGTTTTTAAAACAGATGACAAGAGTTGTATCTCCAAGAGCGCTTAATTTAAATTGACACATCTGTCGGAAATTGAATTGGTTGACATTACCAAACAGGTTGGGTTCACCCAGGTTTGTGTTGACTTAGTTAAAAGGGCTTGTAATAAAATGTAAAGGTTAAATAATTTAATCATTAATACGAGCGTGGTAAAATAATGTATAAGCGTAAAAATCAGTAAATTAATGTAAATATAAAAGGTCAGAATATATTTATGTAGATATTGGTTGTTCTTGGGTTAAATGATTATTAGAGTCAATTAAGTTAAATTTATAAACATTAAGAAAGAAAGAAAGTTGTATAGAAGAGAGAGCTGCTTTCTTTGTGAGCAAAACCTTTAAAATAGAGTCTCCCATAAGTTAGAACCCAGGGTCCAAAGTTTTACTCATAACAACTTACAAAAATTTATTAATGACATATACTCCTTAACTATGTCATCATTAACTGTGAATCTATTAACCATGATTCATAGTGTATGGTAATGCTCAGGTTGAATGAACAGACATCAATAGAAACCAGATACTCATCCGCTGTATAGAAATATTCTGAGAACAGTCACGATAAACTTTAAAGAGTCTTCACAGTAAATGATGGTAAAAAAAAAAAATAAAACAACCATAATCCAATTACATGCTGGATTACCGCCTTTGAATATTTTCAATTTTGACTTTACCATAGTTTTGTACAAGAACCATTTTCCCACAAAATTGAAATAATATAAGGGGTCAATGACATCACTGGATTACCACCATTGAAATTTCACTATTTGACTTCAATTTTGTTTTGTAAATTTTTTTACAAGCATTAAATAGTTTTTTACAACTTCTAACCAAATTTAATTTCGAAAATAAAAATTCTAATCCAGCATGTAGTTGAATTACAGAGTTTGAATTTTTATTTTTGACTTCGCCATCATTTTGTACAACCATTATAAAGTTTGTATATGTACTGTTTTCACACAATTTGAAAATTATGTGGGTCAATGACCTTGCTGATTTACTGTCATAGAATTTTTTATACTTGAGTTCACCAATATTTTTCTGTAGAAGTGGTTCATCAATATCTCATTATACAGTAGAAATTCTATTAACCACTAGTCTTGGGACAGTACCGATAACGGTTAAGAGAATAAACAGATAACAGAAATAGCTATGATCGGGTGCAGTGACGTACAGTTCAGTGATAAACAGTTCAGTGATAAGGACATACTATTTTTAGCATGTATCGATTGCATTTTACATGTTTAAAAATAAACTCAGTTACTAAGTCTTTTGTTTTATAGTTTAAGCTCTCTATATATTTGCGTTTTTAATAAAATTTTCTTTATTCAACATTTATTCATTTTTGTGCTAATAGTCATTTTTTAAATTTATGTTAAAAAATAAAAAAGTATACTGTCGTTTAATGTCATTTACTGTTTTCTCCCCGATACAGTATACTGGCACTATACTGGTAGCACTTTCACCTTTACGCAAGTGATTTATAATTTCTAGTTTTTGTGAAAGGTCCAAAACCACAGGCTTCCATTTTTTACTCATTTTGATACCACGTTCAAAAGCTTGTGTATGAAACACTTTAACTAAAAACTTGACTAGGAGATCAGTTAAGCAAACCTAGATATGACACAACTAACCAAACTGACCAATGACATTAGCATTCCCAGAGTGGAGAAAGAGGGGATGAAGAGTAATCAGTCTTGGAGTGTGAACAGAGTCTATGTCCATCTGCTCTTGCCTCAAACACTATGTTTTCACTTCCTTCACATGTCACACATTCAGTAGACAGTCAAGAATTTTTTTGAGGCTACATTTGTTTTTGTTTTTATAACATTTACTTACGAGTATATTTAATGTTTATTCTATTATTCATTTCATTCACCAATGTAGACAAGGAAATATATTGTTATAAAACGATATTTATTGTTCGTTGACATGGCGGTTAAAAGGGTAACGGAAAAATGAGTTTTAACTGTAATATCCAATTACAAAAGTTCAACCTTCGCTAGGGATCTGTAACTTCCAAAGGTTTAATATGAATGTAGTGTAGGTACGGTCATTTTCCTTATGAAACACATCTAACACTTTCCATTGAGAAACTCCTGCCTCAATTGCAATTTGCCAAGAGCTTACAGTAGAGTCCTGTAGCACTCGATCTAGAATGAACTCCTCCATCTTGACATCCTCAATATCATGCCCCTATCGTATTGCAACCCAATTGACACATTTTGTGAGAGTTCTCGATGTGTCCTTGGAAACACACCATGGCTGGGAGCAGGACATTCTGGATATCGTATTCAATACTCTTCCTCGGCCCTACATGCATTTCAATTACACAAACCATAAATAAAACACAAGTTATCATAATCTCTATTTGTAAATTGAGGCATCAAAACTGACTTTTAAAAACACCTTGAAACAAACAAACAAAAAAAAAACAACAACAAAATAATCGAGAGTAACACTGCAAAAATAATCGAACATTTGACTGGGGTAATGTAACAGAATTAAATGAATTTTTGAATTAAGACAAGAAAGATGTTTATCAGGGACTTGGCAAAATAAACATACAAACCCGGTAACTGTATTTACAATTGAGTTCCACACCTGCTTGTTTCTCATATCATTCTATGACCAGTTCACTAACCTTGAACAACTTGATTCAGTAATGTATCAATGGTTTATTCAAACTCACAGTCAGAGGATTCCTCTTTCAGAGCCTATTATAATTGTTAAAATCATTGACATTAATAAGAAGCTTCATGGCGATCTTTCAAAGCGAGCATAGGATGGTTAGATAAATTCAAGTGCTGGCATGATATCCAACAGTTGGATATATCAGGTTAGAAACTAATTGCCCATAGCACCATCAAAACAGAGTTCCGAGATAAGTTAAAAAAAGAAATAACCAAAAAAAATTGGTAAAAGAGCAGGTTAATAATTGTGACAAAACAAGCCTGAATTGTAAAACCCTACCTCAAAAAACTTTGGCTTCTCCAACAGAAAATCTGCTCCAGGATTTAAAATGGAAAAGGACCACCTTGATTTCCTCTACTTGTTTATTGGTAAATCAAAAAAGCCTCGGACTTTTAAATGTTTAAAACCAAACACTTTACCTATAACATATTATTCACAGAAAAGTGTGTAGATGAGTCAGACTATATTCCAGGCCTGATTTGATAAAACTTTCATGCCCTGTATAAAATCGCACTTGGCATCAAGGAAATTACCACAAGTACCAATTGTTAATTATGGACAATGCACCTACATATCCACCCTGTGAACTGAAGACTGATGATGGAAAATCACCAGTGACTTTCTGCCAGCTAATATGACTGCACTGATTCAGCCAATGGACCAGGGCATAATAGAAGCAATGAAATGCTGTTTCTGGAAACACTGTTTCTGGAAGGCTTCACACAAAAGCTTTTTTACACTAATGATGTGATAAATGTGAAAGATTTCTGGAAATCTTACACAATTAGAGATGTAATATTCAATGATCCCGAAGCTTGGACTAATTTTTTTTTTAGTCAGAAAACACTGAAACTACGGAAGAAAACCATATGGAGGATAATATTGTTGAAACTATAATCTTGTTACTTTGCGAAATATGCCCAGGGGAGAAGACATATCAATGAACAATGTTAATGGATGGTTAATAGGTAAATAAGATGCCAGTTTTAAGATTTTAAGTGATAATGAACTTGTACAGAATGTGCTGAATGAAGACGATTGTGATATTGATGATGAAAACAACTCTGTTGTTGAAAAGTTCGAGAAAACAATAAGTCATAAGAAAGCAGAAAACATGTTTTCAAAGTATATTGACTTATATGAAAAGGAGGAGACAGATGTAACACAGCTATTAATGCTATGCAGAATACGAGACACGGCTGCAAAAAAAACCCTTGGTGTATTAAGACAAAGAAAGTTAACTGACTTTTTAATTATGCTGTCAGTTTTACCATAAGTTCTAAGTGTTTTAATTTCTTTATTATTTACTGGTTTATACCACATTTTTCATTACATTGGCTTTATACCAAAAAAAAAAAAAAATCCAGCATGTAAATTATTTATAGGTATTGCAAAAATTTGTGTTAACAGAATTTTCTTACTTGCACAACAATTTATAAAAAACATATTTATACAGTATGCGCCAAAATAAACAGTAGTGAATTATAAGATTTTATTTACATAGTTTTACCAACATATACAAGTAACATGAAGCAAAATCGGTTAGACTCGGGTAATAACATGTTCAATATGACCTTCGTTCAGGTTTAGGCAACACTCGTACAGTTTTTGAAGGTTTTGCATCATTTTGAAGAAGATGGGTTGTTTCATGCTCCTTATACACATGGTTATTTTTTCCTAGAGTTGGACGATGGTAGCTGGTGGGTTCTTCATGGAAAATCTTCTCCTTCAACATTCCCCAGACATGGGCGTCAGGTGGTGTAAGATGAGGGGAATGAGCTGGGTAAGGAAAGTTTGTTCTAAGGGAGATGAAGCGCTTGCTAAAAGTTTCTTGAAGGAAAGCAATGTTGGTTAAAGCAGTAGTGTGGCTGGTTGCACCATATTGCTGGAACCATTGTGAACGAAAAGATAGGTTTCGGGCACGAAAAAATCTCCTGAGGTCTCCTATAAAACTATCAAGAATGGCTCTATATCGGTCCTGATTTACAGTAAGATGATTTCCATTTTTGTCTTCAACAAAGTATGGACCAATTATGGCTCTCCCTGACACAGCGCCCCAAATGGTTACACGCTTACTATGCTGTGGCCTCTTTACAACACCGTCAGGAAGTTCAAACTCAAGAAAATGTGTTGTCTGCTTGTTTATGAAACCATTAAGGTGCACGTGACATTCATCTGAAAACCAAATATCACTCAGAAACTCAGGTTCACCATAGCACATTGCTAACATTGAAGCGCAGTACTGAATGTTGACTGTTTTGTTTATACAAAGGTTGCCCAGTTTGTATCTTGTAGGGAAACCCACCATTGTTTTTAAACATTCTTCTCAACGACGTATTGCTTATATTCAGTTTCAAAGATGTTTAGTTTAGGCTTCTTTTCAGTGAGTGTAACACTTGCTGCAACACTTTTCCTTGGTTTTCATTTGTAATTGGGTGACTTGAATAGTCCTTCCACTGCGTCAAAACACTACCTGTTCTTCGAAACATCACTACCTGTTTAGAACATCACTAATAATCACAGCATACCTAGGGAGGTTTTTGTGAAAATGTTCCTGAAAACGTAATGCAGTGTGTGACAAACTTGGCCCACCCACATGTCCAATTCCGTATGAGCAAAAATAATGCTCTAAGATAAAAACTTTCTCTGCAGTAGTTAGCACCATGACAGCAAAAACTAACCTCAAGAATGAAAAATGTAATAATCATGAAGACGTGGCAACAATCAAAAGTTGACACAGCTGGTCGAGAAGGCAGCTATAGGTGATTCAGTTTCAGTACTGTTTACGACGCATACCGTACTACTTGTAATTATTAAATGAAAAGTGGTTTGAATTTTATTTTATTTATTTTAGTTCGTTAAGAAAAAAGAAAAAAGTTATTAATTAATTTATTGAAAATTGCTCAGCTAATAGGCGCCAGATGATATCTCATCAATTTTGAAAAGTGAAGTTAATTATTAAAAATATCTCAGGGTCTAAGTTCTTTTAAAAGTGTACTCAACAGTGAATCTTCTGGTAAAATGAATAAATCTTGGTTGTGCTGAAACTTAACATGGATTTATTGAAACAAAGAATTAGTACATTTACAAATTATCAAATTAAATCTCATAGATATTCTAAATTATACATCCTACTTTAATTATTATATTTTACCTTTTAAGAAGGTCAAAATATAGAATCTTGAATTTACTTAATTGTTGCAACTTAGAAAATTATTTATTAAAAGAAACAGATTAGAGTTATCTGTTTATATTATATTGAAATTACTTTATCAAAAAAATATATATGTCAGTAGACATTTCTTATTCTCAAGTAGAAATAATTATTTAAAAAGTTAAATTTATAAAAACTAGTACATTGAATATAATAAATTTTACATGGTTAAACAATATTTGATTTTCAATGTTAATTAACATTGGTTACCAGTCCTTCATTAAGAAATTGTTTATTCAGTTACGATCGATGCAGTGTCGTACATTTGATGAAACTTCCGCCATCCTGTGAACGTGTGTGCTATTTGCTGGTATTCTATCTCACTCAAATAATGTTCGTATTTAGATTGTTTATTAATTTTTTAGTCCATTAAACACCTCACGATTGTTCACGCTCACAAGCATAAACCGCTTTCACTATTTTAGTGTACTTAGGCACAAAACGCATTGTTGTCTTTTGTATAAGAAAATACGATTGTCTCTGATCTCTATTTTCAAATAACACGCTATTATCACCAAACTGTTCTAAGACTCTCAGCTACGCTTTTTATCAAAGTTTCATTATTTAACAAGTCCAACTCACTCAACCGTTCCTTTCAAACTACTCACAAAGACTGTTTTTTAACACTTTGAAATAAGACTCTTCTCTCTAACAACCTAACCAAGACTGACTTTAACACTTGAACTAAATTTTTCAATATTCTACTTCACCCAAAACACGTCTTTCTCCTCCAGACACCAGACTAAGACTGATCTCCTTACCTCGTGGCTTTTTCCATATCCTGCGATACAGGGCTCAAATTTCCTATATCACGGACTTCTCATACAATTTCGCAATGTATGCGATAATCGTCTCGCATGACACAGACACTGTTCAAATTATTTTTGCTTGGCAACAAGTCTCTTGTCTATATTTTTAACGAACAAACACTGCCTAATTTATTATTATTAATTATAACTAACATTCTATACATTATTTAATTTATATTTGGAAACCTATATCTTAATTTAATATTCCCTTATTTTAAAGTGTACAATGAGTCATGCTTTCGACTTATAATTTCCCCTCCCAAATTAAATCTGAACATTTCCCGGTTACTTCAAATATTCAAATTAAATTGACCATTTTTTGGTATTACATACTGTTATTAAATTCCTTAGAAAGAAGTCAAATGAAGTTTTTTGTTACCTTACAAAATGATTGACATTCTTTGAATTTTATTACAGTATTAGAATATTGTACATACTCTTTCATTTTAATAAAAAATTTATAATAATTATTAGCACAAAAATAAATAAATTTATAAAAGAAAAATGAAGAGAGCAGAAACCATAAAATAAAAGACTTATAAATTGAGTTTATGTTTAGCACATAAAATGCAACTAATACAAAATGCTAAAAATACCGCATTCTTATCACTCAACTGTGTCATCGTGTCCGTTGGGAGGTATTTCTGTTATCTGTCTATTCTCTTAACCGCCATCGGTGTGGTCCCAAGATTGGCAGTTAATCGAGTTTCTACTGTACTGTTGTTTAAAATAGAAAAGGACATGTTTATTCATAAAGACTTTCAGGTTTTTAATTGAAAGTAAACCTGTTGTGATGTTGGCAAAGAAAATATTTGCATATAAAATAACTGATATCAGTTTACATAACACAAAGACCTCAACTAGTCTTTCTTGATATTTGAAATTTGTACTGTTTATCCTGAACTAAAATGCAACATTAAATCTGTTTTCAATACAGACTTATGTGATCTTTTAACAAAAATCCAACTTCATTATTGTAGTTTTTCATATAATATAATAATAGTAGTTTAAAAAAATATATATTTAATAGGTCAATTAAAGTGCTTATAAAATGGATTTTCACTGTTCTCCTCAAACTGAACAATTCACAGGTGAACTACTCTTTACTAAATGACAATATAATGTTTGCGAGACAGACATCACTATCAGATTTGGTGTTACAAACCTTAGGCAGTAATCTAACAAAGTGTGGAACACTAGAAAAATTATATTTGACTCAACAAACGAGGTTGATTCAGGAGTAATATGACATATTGGAAAACAAATTTTTTAACATTTAAAATTAATCATGAGATGATGGAAAATACTGGAGTTCAGAATTTGGTAGCTGATAATGAGAAAAATAAATTAGAAATAAACAGATTATCAAAAAAGAGTTGGAACTTAAACAAAATAAAAAAAAAATTGAGAAAAATTGTAATGACCTGCAATAGAGGTTATTGGATTTATAGCATGAATATATAATACTTCAACAAAAATCTATATTATCTTCAATAGAGAACATATACACTTTAAAATATAATATCCAAGTTTTGGACCATAGTTCTGAGCATTGAAACACACAGATAGTGCAAAGCCTAAACTCTTAATACTAAAGACAGTCATGGCAGAAAATTTCGTCAAACTTTTGAAGAAAGATATAATTTAATTTTGGCAAGCGAAATGCCTCATTAAAACAAGTAGTATCTGATATTGCAGCTCTTACAAAGAACCTTGTTTCACAAAACTAAGTTGTCATTACTGGAGGGACAAATAAAGTGGATCATGTCTGTCCATATATTAGTAAAGCAACAAGCATTGGACTTCATTAGACCAATCACTTTTCAAACTAGAGTGATAATGTCATAAATCTCGAACAGTTGAGATAGTCGTATTTATGCTTCACGTAATGGTCAGTTATTACTATAAAATAAATATGATATAGTAAAAGATCTTCTGTACGTAAATAAGAAAACTACTCTAAATGTAAATCTACTGATTAATTCAAGTAGTAATAAGTTTGTAGCAAATAAAAAGTCGCGGCTATCATATGTCAAGCGCAAAAATATATATAAAATTGTTCATAAAATTATTCATAATGTTAAAAGGCAGCCAATTTTACGTATGGATATTTTTTAAATTTTACACCACAATGCTCAGTGTGCTACAAATAAGGTGGTTGAATTATATATTATTTTAGATTTTCTGAAATTTCACATGTTTGTAAATTAAGGAATTTAATTTACTAAATTTTAAACTAGTATCAGCAAATTGCTGATTAGAAAAAAAGAAGGAGGGGCTGCTGTATTTGTAAGAAGTGACTATGAAACTAATAGTTTTAAAATTGGTAAAAAAATATCTATAGACCAACATTTTGAAGTCACTGATATTAAAAAAAAGTTAATAAAATGTAAAAAGAAAATTATATCAACAATAAGACAATTGTATCTGTAAAACTTATGATAAATTAACAACGATTTTAAAATATTAACATTTTATGTGTTACTGGATTTGATACTAGTTAACAATAAGCCAACATAATCTATGGAAAAGAAAATATCAAGCTGTGCCTATTCTTGTAAAACTGATACTAAAGAAAGTCTATTTGAGTTGGGAGATTTCCAAATTAACTTTGAACGAGGCAAGATCACTGAAAGTACATCCGAAAGAATCTAATATTCATTTACAGAAACAATACTGGTGGAAGTGAGTTTTATAAAAGTGAACATAAACATTGTGATTTTTTTTTTAATAAAGGTTGAATTCCAAGCATAAGTAGATAAAACATGGTAAAATAATTAAGCCAAGTTGTAATAGTGTACATTTTTAGTTCTTTGATCTTAAACAGAATGGAATATGTACTTTGATCTTAGATAAAAGTGGGGTATATGCCTAGACTTGATGAGTCAAGCAAGAAAAGTATTTTGTTTTTCTTTGAATAAGTTAAAAAAGACCAAATTAGAAAATAAAATGAGTAATGGAAAATTATCAGAGAAATTTATTCTATGTATTGTAATAATTAGAATGGTTATAAACTTTATAATTAAAAATGCAGTGCAAACATTTCGTATACAAAGTCGAAAGATTTGGGGATTTACCACCAACTGATTTTAGTTTAGTCTGGATAGAACTCTTGAAGCAAGAGCATGTTGCTCGGACACTCGTGTCCAGTTTTTGACAAAGAAAAGTGTTTTCTTCAATAGTTATGAACTGTTTTAGTAAAAAATGTTAAATGGTGAATAATTCAGTTACATTTGAATCTAGAAAACAAACATTTAGACTGAATAGAACTTAAAAAGTGAGAGCGTGTCGCTTATGTAATTGTGTCCAATTTTGAATAAAGACAATGTATATTAAAAGTGTTTTCTACAATAAAAATGAACTGTTTTAGTAATAATGTAATGTGATAAAGATTTGATCACGTTTGAAATAATTATGAACGTTTAAAGTGAAAATATTTGACTTATTAATTTTACACATTCATCAAATATAAATTACCCGGAAAGTACAGATGTAAAGACTAAGTTTTATTTTGTGTTTTATCTAAAATAAAAACAATTTGTATATTTAATTATTCTTTTCACAAAATGAACAATTGACATGTTCTTATTAGTAAGAAATGTGGATTTAAAACATTAACTGTCAATAACGGTTGGAGTGATTGCGATGAACCGACGTCATGCAGCTACAACAAGGAAAGGATGTGATTTTAAATAAAAGTTTGTTTTTAACAAACACACTAATAAGTATTTAATGTTTATAGGAATTTGATTTCATATGTTTACATGTTTCAATAATTTTATCTTAATAAAAATTATGTACATTTCAAAATAAAAAGACTTCTATTCTTTTATCCAATGTTCTATTCAGTACACTTGTTTTAAAGAATTCACGACCCAAGAGATAATAATATTCACTAATAGATTTTAAATTTATCTTTAATTAAAAAAAAAAAAAAAAAAAATTAGTTTTTGTAAACAATACATTACAAAATGGCGCCCAACTTTAATCATAAGCATTTCATAAAAAAAAAAAATAGATTTCCCTTTTTTATTATAGTTACAAAGTATAAGGCTATAGATTGAATGTATATTACATTCATTAACAACCATATACCCATATTATTTTAAGCACTTTTCAATTAAAGTAAAAGAAGTGATTGTTATATAAACAGTTCACAATGAAATCTAATTAAATTTTGTATAAATTTTTGATAATTTGGAGATATTAAACTTAATAAATTACAATAATCCTTACAACTTACTTAATTACCTTAGACAATTTTTATCTATTTTGTCTTAATTGATTACATTTAAATGATATATAGCTTTCAGAACCTAAATTGATTTTTGTAAATTAATTTTAAGTTCTTAAATGTAAGCATAGATGAATGTAATATTCTATTAGAAATAAATATATACTGAATTTGAGCATAACCGATACCCCTGAGAGAAAGAGACAACATTGTATAGATGTAAATGTGATGGTTAAGACGTTAAGTGCCAAGCCAGTTGTGCCTCTTTTATCATACAGTGCATACTTAAATAAACAATTTTAATAACATAACCTGTATATATATGGTCTTATGGTTATATGGAGAACTGATTTTTTGAGAAATTGTTTTACAAAACATTCAAAAAAATGATCGGCCGATCGGCCCGGCATGTCATTTTGAATACCATATTTTGTTTGGAATTTGACGTGCCGGCCGATTGGCCGACCACACTTTTGATCGATTTCCTAGGATAATTTAGGTCTGTGATGTTGGTAACACATGACTCAGTGGTGGGAAACGCGTTGAGTAATTGCACATAAACATCAAGTCGACATGGTTCAAACTGGAAAGCGGGATCGAAGAGGAAATGTCATTTTCAAGCCTCTTGCGATAACAGAGTACAATGAGCAAAAACCCGGCATCGATGTTGCTGATCAAATGTCGTTGTACAACTCAGCACTACGAAAGACACTAAGATGGTATCATAAAGTTGCAGTACATACATTTACTATTTGGCACCTACATTGCAAATGCTTGGCTGGCTTACAAAAGCAATGTAGGACCACGACCGCAACACCAATACTTGTCAATAACAGATTTTAAATGCTTTCATTTTGCTTTCAAAATGCTTTCATCTTACAGTTTACACAGTAATAATATAAAAAAATGATTTTTAAAAAGTTAATTGTAAATAAATAATATTGTTAAACAGTTTTAAAAATTGCTTTCCAATTTTGTAATTGTTCAATGTTTTATACAAAAATATGCAAAATTTATTACTTTGCTTACTGTAATAGTTAACTTTTATACGTTTATTTTAAAAAAATATAACAACTATAGGATATTCTAACTGTATATTACTTGTTTTAATGCATTAATCCATAATATACTGAAAAATTCGCTGCTGTACCGATCGGTACGACGAAATTAACATATTGTTGAGGTATTTTATTTGGTTGTTACGCAACACTAGTTAAAGATAATAAAATGAAATATCTACAGCTATTAGCTACAATCTCCTACTTTTCACTTAATGGATGTGTTTTCCGCTAGGTTGCAACACTTCCTGATAAAAGAATCTAAAATAAAATCTTGCATTGACGGCAGTGTCGTACCGATCGGCCGACACGCGACTTTTACTATGAGCTAGCAGTCGTACCGATCGGCCCCCCATGGCACTTAACGTGTTAAAGAATTGTAAATGAATTAAAGAAATATAATTAAATATTTATTATTGTCAAACCAGACACTAATAGTTGTGTTTCATTATAGTATGTATTTATATAAAGAAAATGTACATTAAATATTCACACTTGTATGATTCAGATACTGTCAAGGATGCTAAACCCTCTCACTAGGAGTATCCCTACAGAGAGGTTAAGGATCCTACAAACAATAACAAGGACTATGCAATATCGACCAGTTTTTCATTAAGTTAGGTCATCCAGGACTATAGTGCCACAGATATGATAAAGATAAAATATTGGTACATAAAGATGACAAGGTGTGTACACTTAATAGAGTAACATAATTTGTTCATCTTAATTTTCCAAGTAACATTTATTTTCAGAGTGTATAGTTAAAGTGTTTATTATTGTAAACAAATATTACATCCTACTTACTCCATGCTTCTTGGAGACAAAGAATATTAACTGAGCATTCAGCAGCTGCAGCTATTACTTGACTTATCAATAAATGTAGACCTTGGCGTTGGGCTAGAACAGGATCTGTGGTTGGACGAACAATCTGATTTTGAACTAGTCCTACACGTACAATCCTATAAAAATATTGAATTTAATATATATTTTTTAATTTTTAATATTGAATGGAATATATTTTTAATTTTTAAAATTGTATTTATTTGTTTTTCCTGGGAAACATAATATACTTGACCATAGTAAAAGCATATTTGAAATTTAATATATGGGGGCTGTTAGGATGTAGCAGATGTTTTGGCCTATCATGGCGGTGGGCAGTGCTAGAGCCGCCATCTTGGTGTCAGAATGTTCCTACACTATGTATGCATCCAGCTGTGGTAACGTGTGGACTGTGTTCCCCTCTTCTTTGCTATCTGTGAAGTGTTAAAATGTGTGCTCCAATAGAAAATCCCACCACTTGTGAGGTACGGTCTGTGATTAGGTTTTTGTTGGCAAAAACCAACAAACAATTGAACTTTATCGCAAATTTTATGATGTGTACGGAAAAGGAATAATGAATGAAAGCCAAGTGAGGCAATGGTACATTGATTTTAAAACTCGCCATACCAATGTTCACGATGAGGACCACAGTGTTAGGCGTAGTCTTGTGACTGATGAACTGGTGATGAAAATCAATGACAAAATTCGTGAAAATCGTCGTTTTATGATTATGGAATTTCTGAACATTTTCCCCATTCATGGAGTTTAATGCATGAAATTGTAGAAGAAAAGTTTAGTTACCACAAATTTTGTGCTAGGTGGATTCTGAAAATCCTAATGGAAGAGTGTTGATTAGGATCATACAAAATCAAAAATCAACCACAAAAAACAGAGACTGACTGCAGCACTAAAGACAAGCGTTATTTCAACTAACCTTTATTTAGCAACTGTTACTGAGAAATAATTTAAGTAGCCAATAGTCAACTTTGAAAGAAAGGTTATTTTAAAAAGTGAGATTTCCATTACTTTTGTTTCTTAACGTATCTGTCCATAGATAACAAGGACTTTGTCAAAAGTGAGAGATACGTGAGAAAAGAGCCCAAAGGAGAGGTGGGAAAGGCACCGGTCTCAGTGCAATGCAGACCGCCAAATTCTCGGAAGATGTTTGAACTAGGGAAGAAGGAATCAAGAAAGAGATGGTGAGGAGTTTTCACTCCTTCTCTATCTGCACCCTTCATCCTTATCATCTAAACAAACACTCAAATAGTAAACAATTATCAGTTGCTTTCAGTTATTTAGTTCTACATATTTGTTCGATATATTCACACGACTGAACAAAGCTTCACTATTGAGCGCCGGCACATCTTAAAGGGATGAAGGGAACTTTACAAATACTAACTAAAATAATAACAAACTTAGTTGTCTACGAGTAATCGACTACTACAACTAGAATACACAAAATACATTTGTTTAAATTAAAAAAAAAAATTAATAAGCAACCTTTTGTTAAGTAAAAAAAAAAATGGTATTAGTTTTCATTGCTCCCGGTAAAATTTTATTATTACATATTCAAAACACAAGATTTAATTAATCATTTTGTTATGTAAGTTATAGATATAAATAAATACAAGGGAGAACCCAAAAGTAACGGGAATCGGGCTGGTGAGGAGAGGGGGTGGGCGTGGTCGGTTGGCCAGAGAGGGAGTCTCGAGTCACAATACTACACGTCAGTGATCGACGTTTGTTCGCTGTGAGTGGATCAGTTCGTCCGTGAGAACTTTTTATGTGAAAGACCTTTTTCCATTTCGGCGAAAACGTAAAATGGCTGACTGTCGGGAGCAACGTGTGGCTGTGAAATTTTGATTCCTGTTGGGGAAAACGCCCGTGGAAACTCTTGTAAAACAGCTTATGGAGAAGTTACTTTAAGTAAAACATGTGTCTACGAGTGGTTTCAGCGTTTTTAAAATGGAGAAATGTCAACTGAAGACCACCCTCATTCTGGGCGCCCTTCAACGTCAAGAACTGATGACAACTTTAAGAAAATCAACACTCTGGTTCGTGAAGACCGCCATCAAACCATTGATCAATTAGTTGCAATGTCTGGGTTGACTTGGAGTTCTATCCAGAGGATTTTATCGGAGGATTTGCAGAAGAGTTGCAGCTAAACTCATGACGAAAAACGGTATGACACCACTTGCACCCCCCCCCCCACTATTCACCGAGTCTCGCTCCCTGCGATCTTTTTTTGTTACTCGACTCAAAAGGGATATGAAAGGTAAACGTTTTGAGACTGTGGAAGAGATGAAACAAAAATTGCTGGATGGACTAAAGAACATTCCATTAAGTGAATATCAACAATGTTTTGAACAATGGAAGAAACAATTAGAGAAGGGCATTGCAGTCAATGGTAATTACTTTGAAGGTGACCAAAATTTGGTATAAAAATATTAAAAAATAAAGGAGTTATGACCAAATTCCCGTTTTTTTGGTCCCCCTCGTACTTGCTAGTTTGTCTCTTCAGTGGATAACTAATAAAATATCAAGTATAATGTAATATCAGTGCAGAAATTGTAATGCAACAAAACCAATATGTTATTCGCAGAGGAGTCTGTGTAAAATTCAAGGGCCAGCCAGAATGAGTTATTTAAACTTAATTAAAGAACTAGAATGCAAGTCACCCAACAGTTACTCAACTGTCACACCAGCTTTAGACTGTTATTGCTGCTCGCTTCTTTATTGGAGAATGACTAACTGTTAAGACTTTCTTTTATCGTTACATTAAAGACTCACTAACAGTTGCAGTTGGACTTCATAGTTTCTAAATATTATTACTACATGCAATATCTTTGGTTAATTGTTGGATTATGAATTACTTTTTCTTGATGATTCAATAGTATTAGTAATATAATTCATGTATATTATAAAAGATTTTTGTTTCAAGTTGAAGGCATGTTATTGAATTTTGTATACAAATATTAGTTGAGGGATGGATAAATTGAACTTAGTTCATAGTTGAACAATTTGTTACAAAAGTAAACGCAAAACAACACTATAAAAATCGTAGGTATTCAAACATATTTATGATTGTAAATATATGTTTAAAATATATCTGTAATAGAGCAAAAGGTTATATTAATAAAGCAAAAGGTTTTCAAGCATATTTACGACTATAGATATGATATGTTAAAAATATATGTGTAATACGTTATGATAATACGTTTTCAATAAGACTAGTTCATAACAATACTCAGGTTATGCGGTCGTCCTAGACTACAATAATCATTACTGAGTAACCGTTTAAATAACTAGTTATTGACAAGTAGCAGTAACAAAATAACCGTTAGTGAGATAGTAACTCTGATAGTAACTGACTTTCCTCAAACATTATGACAAAAATGGTAACAAAGTTCCCGATCGTATCGTAACTGGGGACGAGACTTGAATGAAGCATGTCAATTGTGAAACAAGAAGGCAGTCAATGGAATGGGGACACACAAATTCTCCCAAGAGAGTGTTTGCAAACGCTGTCAGCAAGAAAGATCAATGCTACTGTTTTTTGGGACTCTAATGGAGTGATTCTCGTTGATTTTCTTTAACTTGGCACAACAATTAACTCAGATAGGTATTGTGAAACACTGCGAAAGTTAAAGGATCCAATACAAAACAAGTGTTGGGGAAAACTTAGCGCAAAGGTTTTGTCCACACACAGCCGATTGGATGGTTTTGATGATGAGAGAGCTTTTGGATGGGAAGTGTTCGATTATCCACCATACAGCCTGGATTTGGCACCAAGCGCCTAACACCTTTTCCCAGCAACGAAGACATGGCTCGCTAAACAACGTTTTGATACTGACACCAAATTGCATTTCGGCGTAAACCAGTGGTTTATATTGCAGGCGGTAGATTTCTGCAGAGACGGTATTGAAAAACTTGTACCACAGTATGATAAGTGCCTTAATTTGAATGGGGATTATGTTGAAAAGTAGCTTAAGAGTGTATCTTTCATATATATAATAAGGTTTTTTTTCCATTTTGTTAATATTTTATTCATCCGAAACTTTCTGGACAGCCTTCATACCTTCATATTACATTTTATATAACAAAAAGATACAGAATTATCACTATGTTATATTGTATTGTTATACAGTAAAACCCCTCTAATCCGCCCTCGGGTGGTCCGTTACTCCGGTTAGTCCGACCATGCTCGAGCTCGCGATATTCTGCCGACTTGTCAATGTCTCACGGCCCATCTGGCGAGCGCCATTCTTTCCAGTTTGTTATCGCTATCGCTTTCTCGCTTCAGTGTTGTGTCATCTCTAGTGTTGTTTCTATTGATTTGATACACAGTACAGTAGTGTATAGTACTTGCTAGACTTATTGTATGTGCAGTTGTTTATTTTTCAACATGTTAGGAGGAAAACGTAAACACGTAACTCTTTCGCTAAATGAAAAATTAGCAGTGCTACAAAAGCTGGACAAAGGAGAATCTCTGCAAAAAATTCCAAAGGAACTCAATGTAGGTGTTACAACAATTAAGGATTGGAGAAAAAATCGGAAAGACATTGAATCATATACAATTACAACTGATGGTGAAAACGCTCTTAAGAATCGCAAAACACTAAAAGAGCCTAAACTTGAACTGCTTGATAACGCATTGTGGATGTGGTTCTGTCAAGAAAGAAGGAAAGGTACCCCGATATCTGGGCCAATTTTAAAAGAAAAGGCAAAAGTTTTGCACAAAAAACTGGAAGCCGGAATTGAGTTCGCAGGTAGTGAGGGCTGGATTGATCGCTGGAAAACCTGGCATGGCGTCCGATTTGTTTCAATTTCTGGTGAAAAACTATCTGCTGATGCCGAGGCTGCTAAGGAGTTTTCTGTGAAGTTCCAAGAAATTGTCGAAGAAAATGAACTGCTACCTTGTCAAGTTAATAACATCAACGAGACAGGGCTAAACTTCAAAATGTTGCCGACCAAAACGCTCGCAGCTTCAAATGAATCCGTGGCAAGAACGAAACTTATCAAAGATAGGATAACAGTCACTCCTTGTAGCAACGCAGATGGTACGCACAAGCTTCTCCTGTTCGTTATTGGCAAATCCAAGAAGCCTAGGGCATTCAAAAACATAAACCCATATTCCTTGCCGGTTTATTACCGCAACCAAAAATCTGCTTGGATGGACTGCAACCTTTTCAAATGTAGGTTTTTCGACGAGTTTGTCCCATCGGTCGAAAAAGATTTGAAACAAAAAAAGCTGCCTGTTCGTGCTCTACTGCTGTTGGATAACGCACCATCACATGCATCTGAGGAAAATTTACTGAAAGGGGACATAAAAGCTCTCTTTCTGCCTCCAAATGTAACATCACTCATACAACCAATGGATCAGGGAGTGATTGAATGGTTAAAAAGGCGATATAGCAGAAAGTACATCAGCTCAATCTTAGAAAAATCTGAGGAAGGTACCTGTAGTAACATATTTGAGGCTATGAAATCCCTGAACATCAAAGATGCTATCTGCACAATCGCTGCGTCATGGGATGAACTGAAACCTGACACACTGCGGAAATCATGGCGTAAGCTTTGGCCAGAAGTTATGACTGAAAATGACCAGACCAAAGACGAGCAAAACAACGACACACAGGAAATCGTTAAAGATCTACAAACTCTAGAGCCGAACGTTCCTGCCAATGAAGTTGAAAATTGGATTTCCGAATGTGACAATGACTTTGAAACCTATGAAGAGCTCAATGACAACCAGATTGTTGCCGCTGTTATGGAAAATGATGGCGAGGAAACTGTGAACGAGGACTTGGACGATGAAGAAAACGAACCCGCTACACGGATTTCACACACCGATGCCAAGAACGCTTTCGACATCGCCCTTCAATACATCGAGCAGAACCCAACCTCAACTCCAATGGACATTTTGTGGATCAAGAAATGGAGGGACACTGCAGCTAAGTCTAGAATTTCATCTGCTAAACAAAAATTTAAAGTTTATATATCACTTACACTTTATTGTATTTCACCAGGGCCGGATTTAGTATTTTGGCGCCCCTAGTCCCAATAATTTTTTCCGCCTCCTAGTCTGGTTAAAGTTACTTCCCCAAAACCCTTTATTAAAAAATTATATCATGCCTATATGTTAATTGCTTAAACACCACTCCATGATGCAATTTTACCACTGCAAGTTTTTTGAGTAATTTACTTGGTTCTGGGCTTAACAAAATGCCGTCTTAAAACACTTTTAGTAATTTTATGTATTAAATAGTGAGCTCAAATATTTGTTCCAATGAACTTCAAAATCAGAGTGATTTTTTTGTAATCAATTCAAAAATATGTTAAGTTATGGCTATTTATTTTTATTTCTAGATATTTTTTTCTCTCAGCCGTGCGCCCCCTGGGAGCTTGCACCCATAGGCCCGGGCCTATTGGGAAATCCAGCCCTGTATTTCACTGTAAAAAATCTCTTTATATAATATGTAATAAATATTGACTTTTTTCGGATAATCCGACCTTTTTTGCGTTCCGACCATGCCCCCAGTCCCGAAGGTGACGGATTAGAGGGGTTCTACTGTACTGACAAAGATTATACTGCTAAAATATCTTCATATAAATTACAGTTCTTCATACATTAAGGGTTAAGCACAAGGCTTATTCATTTTTTTAAACTCACCACTACACATATTTTGAACATATTATGATAATGAAAGAACTTTAAACTTTATTAAACATCTTCTACTCCATTAAATTTTTTTCCCTTATAAGATGTTGGTCAGCCTCAATACAAAGTTTCTACAAAAAGTACCTAAGTAATATGAATATTTTCTGTGAAAATAAATAAAGCGTGGAAGGTGACCTTAGGTATGAAAATGGAGGGCAGCATCATGTGGATAAGTAATTTTTCCCCACCCACCCGCAGATATCATTTTCTTTGTCTCTTGTGGGGTAATATATGATGAGTACACACCTTAAATGCTAAAAAATTATTATTGGGATTGTCTGAAGGTTCTGAATTGCCTTCATGAGTTCATGAGGTGCAAGAATATGGTCTAGGGAAACTTGGCAGCTGCAACTACCATTTCATTTCTGACATTGGAGTTTGCCAAACACAGCACTCCTGTCATACGTCAGGCACCTTACTCTTCCATCACTCCTTACAATTTTCAACTGTTTTCCATAGCTGAAAGAAATCTATATTCTGGAAAATGAAAATTATGTCATGAGTACACTTCTTCCTCACATAATGTTATAGGGGGGGGGGGGGGAACAGGTCAGATACTTTTCTATATATATGATGCCAATCATCTGGATTCAATTCTCAAAAACTGTCTCCTTGTTTCAAATTATTAAAAAAATATAATAAAAATAAAAAATACATACTGATGTGTTCAAAATATAAAATTATAATAGTATAATCATAGTTAAATGTAATAATTTTGCTTAACAAATGAAGTCAAGCTTGGTATAAATAGTACAAAATAGACTAAAAAATACCATTACACATGAATAACATACTTTATTCAAGAAATCAAGGAAGATTTGTAGTTCCAATTGCATTACCGAATTTTTAAATGTTCTACTTGCACCAAATTATTTAAGTAAAAATAGTCATATAGATCAAATTTATTATTTCAACTTTTTCTAACGCTTGGTGAAACCACTAAAAACAGTTTTTTTTAACTCATGATCCATAGTTATATTAACAAAAAAGTTTAAATTCAGAAGGAAAAAAAGTCATGTTTCTTCATAAAACACATTTAACATT
This sequence comes from Aphrophora alni, assembly GCA_963513935.1. Lineage (NCBI taxonomy): Eukaryota > Metazoa > Arthropoda > Insecta > Hemiptera > Aphrophoridae > Aphrophora > Aphrophora alni. Next base: position 63,335,550 of record OY740767.1, on the reverse strand, counting down.
ACCAAATTGAACATTACCAAAAATTTTTATTAATTTTAAAAATAGATAGTTAAAGTTCTCACTTCTCTCTACCGTCCTGCGACAGTAACTTTTTTATTATACATTTATGTCTCTAATTATATTTTTTATATACTATTCTATAAACGGTTGGCAAGCTAATTATTCATTATTTTGAGTAATTATATTACAATTGTTTAGTAGTATACTACAGTACAAATCAATATCAATATAATAATACTAAATAAGTCAATCGAAGACTATTTCTTTGTTAAATACTCTCGACCCATTAGCAAACAAAAAATGTGTTTATAGAAAGTAGCCTAATACAAAATAAGAAACAATTAAAAAATATCCAGTGACTATAAACTGTATGATACACAACCTATAAAATTTCAGAGGACTAAAATTTAAAAAATAGCTGGAAGAAACTATTTAATATTTTTAAATAATTAAATTATAAGCAACAACAATTTAAAATTAACATATTTGCCTCTTTATAAAGGTATTTCATAATGTTTAAAATTAATTAAAGAAACAGAAACCTTGATTTTCGAAGCTGTTCAGGTTTTCCTTCAAATCTATATCCTTTGAAATCAAAGTCAAGTCTTTTTATAATGTTGTGTGCAGCTTCTGGAAATTCCAAAGTCCTAAAACAACACAAAATAATTTATGACGCAAAATAAGAAGAAGAAGAAGAAGAAAAACAATTAATGTAATGTGTAGGCTAACTTCCAAAATAAAAAGCTCCGAAACAAGTTTTATAGTAATGATGCGCAAGTCATTAAAAAAAAAAGTTTTCTCTTGCACCCATAATAAGGAGGAACCTTTCAGATTTCTCTTTCGAACTACATCTAATTCAGCACTTAAATTAATCAACCCTTTAAACACACCAGGATTACTTGATTCATTTCTCTCATCATGACCTCTTAATGCCAATTCAAATGCACCACAAAATCGAACACAATTTATAATAATACGTAATACATAACTATTTTGTTTTACCCATTCATTATGTGCTGCAATATTCATCCTATGCACACTATTTAATTGTTCTGCTACATTAGTTGCCCTGAAAAAAACTAATTGTAAGCTATTGTTTATGTGGTTAGCTGATGCTTCATGTAGTGAACAAACATTAGCAAAATCTTCTACGATACAAGTCCAAATAGGTGAAAAAACAGAAGCAGAAATAGACAACATTCAGTGCTCAGTGGACTCAGCGGGGCTCAGTGGACATTCGTGCAAGAACAGTTTTATGAAAAAGTAAAACGCCAAGGATTAAAATTCATGGAACTTTCCGTCGTAAATTTCGAAGTTGTAACGCAGATTACAATACATACAGTAAACAAACAAGCACTAACTCCAATAAAAATAAAGAATAAATTAATAGACTTAAAATGCCTAATAATTCCCAAACTTACGTGTAAAATAACAATAGCGGGCAATACGTTGCAAGAATATAAAGTGAGGATAAATATAGACAGACAATTTATCCAATTTGAAATAGAAATGGAAATCACATTGAAGGGGCTTTAATGTTATCTGCAAAAAAAGCACGCAGAAATAAAAACAAACCTACAGGACGAGTCCAGACCAACGAACAACAAAAAAGGAGGAGACAACGAAACGAAGGATGAAGAAAAATGTAAAAGAAGGCTTACGTGCAAAGAGGTGGATAGTGGACTTAAGGTGTAAAAGATACTGTGACTAAAAAACATCAAAATTGTAAAAGATGAAAAAAATCCAAAAACCAAAACTAGAACAAATAAAAACCAAAAACCAAAACTTAAACCAGATCAAGACAAAATTATTCAAATTGGAGTGAAACCAACAAGAGAAGGAAATCAAAATCCAACAAAGAAAGTCAAAATTTAAAATGAAACAGAATCCGGACATACACTAGAAAAAAGACCAAAGGCTAAAATGAAGAAAGATGATTATTGCAAACTAGGAACTTGCGCATAACTTGTTGCAAATCGAGATAATCCAGGCTACCAAAGGAATAAGTTTAAAGAACAGCATTTTAACAACCGACAATGAAAAGCAGTTAGATTATGTATGGATGCGAGAAGATTGAAACAATATTCAACAACGAATAAATGAATCAAATGAGTGACAAAGTAGGACAGTAGGTCAGAGCTGAAAAGTCCCTTTAAATAACTCCACCGAGAGCCGGATGTCATTCACTCAGTCATACTGAGAACAATAGTCAGTCAATGAGTCTGTTGACACAATGTTCAGACACCCCAAGCCAATTTATGAAGTAGTAAATTCTTTTTAAATCATAAAAGTATACTTTTGTCAATTAAGGCAAATTAAATCTTTTTAAATTTTCTCACTGATCTAATCGGCATGGAGAGGCGAGAAATTTTTTTCAATAAGTGGAATTCTAATTGAATATAATATGCTTTGTTTTGTATATGCATTTCAATGTTTCAGATATTAGTGAATGAAGCAATAAGTGACACTTGTTAAAGTAGTAAAAGAATATGAAACAAATGAATATGTATATAGTGTAAATTGTTTGTGTTTAGTATAGGAATTTGTTAATGAAATTTTTGTATATGTTTAGACTAAGATATTTTAGAACAGATGTTAAAATTTTTGTTTGTTTAAAAGATAGATCCTTACAGTCTTTAAAATTTTGAAAAACTTAATAGTCTTGAAACCGTTTCATTTTCTGATGAATTTATTAAAACAGTTTATTTAAAATTGCTATCAATATACCAATTGAGGAGTTTGTCTACACACTAGTAATAATTATAGGCTAATGATATTAATTAATTAAACTTAGATATATAAATCGTATAAATTAAAAGAAGAAAGACATATTTAAACTCTAAATTCTTGAAAGAACTTAAAATTAATCTAAACCTAAATGATTACCAAATTACCTAAAACTTTTCTTTTTATATAATTATGGAAAGTTTTCGTAAAGTAAATTCGTGATTAAATATTTAGAGAGCAATATATAAGCCAGCACTAGTGCTCCTCTCCGAGAGTTAAATTTTGAACTTTATGCAAAATTATACATACAAATTTCATTGTGCTAACCCTGAGCTAAAGTCGAGGCGAATCCTAACTTTTTTCATTTAATTTTGAATTTCCAAGTTAATAAATAAAGACTAATTCAAATGAACAATTGATATTGTATGATGTATTTTGTATGTATTGTGTTTCTATCAGGTACCAATAGAAATTTTTAAATATATAAAATACAGATATTTGAGTAATTATTTTTTATAATTTAGAAATGAATATTTGGGACAGTTGATTTTTGCTGAAAGAAAAGAAAAAGCCAGGAAAATAAAAATAAATGAAATTGTTCTTCATTTAATTAATTTATGAAATAGGAAATGATAATTAAAAAAGAATTGATTGACCTATCTTTTTTGTTGAGGATGTAATCCGTGGAAGAGATAGTGTTAAATCCGATTTGTAAATTAAAACTACAAATGGGACTCTACTTAGACCTTTAATACAGAAAATTTATGCACTAGAAATTTGTATTCATGAAGACGACAACATATTGGACAGTAATGATGATGTCAAAGAAGAAATCAAGGCAAAATTTGACTCAAATAAGAAAAATGATAACGTGTTTGAAAAAAAAAAAAAAAAAAAAAAAGAAGAAGCAATTATGGATTGTACATGCTAGTCGAATTTAGTGGCAAAAAATCATGAAATCGTTTCCTACCTACCTTAATTTAAAAGAAGTACTTAGATGATATCTGATGTCGGAAGACACTTTTGAAGTACCAAAATACATTAACACATTCACTGCTAAGGCAAAATGACACTATATGAACCAGATAACTAAAAATTAATAAGTGTGTTTTTACATACCTTTACATGTAGAAAATCCAAATATATGATGTACAAAAGTTCATTTTAGTTCGGGTAATTAAGTTTTATGATGTAATAAAGTGTGGGTCGGCTCTGAGTCATCAGCTCCCTGGGACACACTAATGTATGTCATTTCAATAGAAAATCACTCAAATACTTTCAAAATTTGCACTATCCTGATCAATAATATTTATATAATGTAAAAAAAGTACCGGTATGTAATTATCAATGTTATTTTATATGTACAATAATTACAGCCCAGCCCTACCTCCTTAAAAACTTTTGTTGAAAACTTGTCGAAGCACTTTTCAGGACAGAGTCCAGGTTTGTCTGGGCAATCTATACAAACATAAATAGTCTGTTTATACTTTTTAACCTTTTGAAACACTTGTCCATGTACAATGAATGGCCACATTGAAGCATTCCCTGCATCAAGAACATGACAACTTTTGAACTATGTCCTTTACTAGCTAGCTTGTCTTGTCCTCCAGCATCATTGGCGGATCTATGGGGGGGGGGCTTTCGGGCTGAAGCCCCCCAAAACCATTTTTTGTAAGAATGTAAATTTTATACCAATATAATTAGTTTGAAGCTCAAAAATATATTCATTAGCAAGAATGGCCTAATTCCACTACTACGTCTTCAATTGTAATACAATTATTGTATGATATCCGTTAACGTTTTAATACTTTGTATAATGTCTTAGTTACATTTACATTGCCTGCAATCAATCAACATAAACAGACAAATATTTCGTGCTTCTTCAAGAACCCAAAGAAGAGTAAAAATGAAGACAATGACAGTGTTATTTCTCAGACCATCACTCCAAGTCTCCAAACAAAAATTCCAACTGTGTCCCCATCATTATTTATTCATCTCTAGCCAGTAGAACTACTCTGAAATATTAAATGTATGATGTACTTAAAAATAAATCCTTTTCACATTTTTAATCTGCATTTTATTAACTTTAATGTATTTCATTAGTAAATTAGTAAACAAAACATCCTGAAAACCTTTAATATGAAACACACGTTTTTACTCCATAAAACAACGTTAAACTACTGTTTTGGTCGCTTCATTATATGAAAGTCCTTTCACAAAATTTTCCCCCGATCAGCCCCCCCCAAATAAAATTCTAGATCCACCACTGTCCAGCATAAACTTTGAAGCGGATGTTTAGACCCTCAGGTTCATATATTGCCTGAAAACCAGAGGACCTCTCCATAAGACCATAGCCTCATCGATAGATAATTGCTGATTTGGGTAGTAAATAGCAGTCATCTTGTTGTTGAAATAATCAACAAGGAATTGTACTTTTTCAGTACAATAAGTTGGCGTGATCGGGCGTAGCCTTAGAAAAATGCAGACACTTAAAATAATTAAGAATCTGTCACGGCTCATGAATTTTTGGAAAGGCGACAAGACAAAAAGATAGTGTTTTTTTCCAATAATCTTGTAGTCGATTTAGGCGGATTCTTCCTGCATGAAGAAGAAGGCTAAAAATATCTTCAACTCCTGAACATCCGTGTGGAATGCTGGTCCCATATCGGACGCCTCCCCAGGTGGCGGATAGGGGAACGCCTCTCAGATATGAGTGGTACCGGGGAAATCAAATACCCGGGGCGGACCAAAAACCAGATAGGGGAAGGTACCCCGAAAATAAACCAAATATGAAAAGTCAGCAGGAGGAAAAAGTTACGGTGCAGGGAGTCGGATCCCCAGTACCGGCGGCTGTCAGGGGTGAGAAAGCGGGCCCCGGGTCGTCGTCAGCCAATTACCGCAGTGCCTCGGGAATTGAACACTTGGTTCAAGGGGCGTGTCATGCATCAAGTGGAGAGAGAAGCCCTTTCACAAGAAGTGCAATGGTAAAGCGGACTCCGCCATCTGGTCCCAGTGAAATAAGGGAAAATAATGAGCTTGTGCTGACAAGATCACCGACATCTACTGAAAACAAACCAAAGAATCTAACCCAGCAGGTGTTCCACCCAGGACTTTTTCACAGATCGCGATCATCCTCTCTCGATGATATATCACCAACAAACCATGAAAGGATAGCAGCTGAAACACACTTACAAAGAAAGGATAATTTTTACCAGAAATGGCAGGAAGAAAAAGAAGCAAGAGAACGACTTGAAAAAACTGTCAGTGATTTGCAGAGACGCATCAAAGAATTGGAAGTAAAAACTTGTTGCACTAACGCAGCAGTGATCAACTTATCTGCACCAATCTCACCTGGTGCTGGTGGCGATATTCAATATCAAACTGATGAAGAACAGTTAGAAAGAGGTACAGACTGGATTCTAAAGAAGAATAATAAAAGGCCAGATAAAAAGCGAAAGGCCCACGAGAGTCCTGAATTCCTCAATGTGAGCCCGAAACTAAAACAACACACGACACCACAGCAAAAACCAACATCTAATAGTGAATCTTTAGGTGTATTTTCCATACCCAAAAAGAAAGAATTCGCACCACCCCCAATAATGGTGCACAAAGTGGAAACATTTAGCGCCCTTAAAAGAACGATCGAAAAAATCACTAACGTAAAGTGTACTTATGCTTCACATAATAACAACGTTTGGAAAATTCTTGTTCCTGATAGCAATACATACAGGATTATGACAAAGGAGCTCACAAATATGGAAATTCAATGGCATTCATATGAAGACAAAGCTTCTAGACCAATAAAGGTAATGGCCAGAGGACTGCACCCATCATGTGTGGAAGAAGAAATATGCTGTGATATTAAAGAACAGGGATTTAGAATCTTGGAAGCAAGGAACATAATAAAAACAGAAAACATAGGTGATCATGATAACCACGCCGCAAGGAAAATAAAACTTCCACTATTTATGCTCACATTTGAAAACCATGAAGACATAGAGAAGATTTTCGCCATCAAGTCAATTATGGGGCTAATTGTCAAAATTGAACCTTTGCTGAGAAAGACAAACTTATTACCGCAATGCAAAAGATGTCAGGCATTTGGCCACACAAAGCACTATTGCAACCGTGACGTTGCCTGTGTCAAGTGTGCAGGGAACCATCTTACAAAGGACTGCACTTTAAAGAAAGAAGATAAAGCAAAATGCATAAATTGCCGTGGTAGTCACCCGGCAAGTTACAGAGGTTGTATAGTCGCAAAGGAGCAACAAAGTAGGAAAGTAAATGCAAGTAGGACTTCGCGTCAAAAACCTGGCCCGAGTGCTCATGACAGAAATACAAAAGACAGTAAATACTTAAAAGAACAACATGAAAACAAGAAACAGGACGCAGAGCCGAAATCCTACGCTAATATTGTTAAAAACGCTCGGCGAGAAGATGAAGTCACGATGAAAGAATTGTTGACCCAGATCTTGCAAAGGCTCAACGATCAAGAAAAGGTAATTAGCTCATTATGCGAGGAGAAAAATGGGGTCAAGAAAAAGAGCAAAAATAAAAATGAGTTGTTCACTTAAAATAGCGACATGGAATGCCAATGGATTACTCAAACACCAAACCGAATTGGAAATATTTCTTAGAAAGGAAAAAATCGATATATGCCTGATTTCAGAAACTCATCTTATAAATCAGTCACGTGTCAGAATACCAAACTTTGCATGCTACCACACTCCACATCCGACTAATTCAGCAAGAGGGGGTACTGCAGTACTAATAAAAAGCAACATCCAGCATCACGAAGAGCCGGTGACTATAAAGCAAACTTTACAACTGACTGCTATCAATATTCAAATGAAGAATAGAGACTTCAAGGTTGCGGCTATTTATTGCCCACCTAGGTTATCGCTCAAGAGATATGACTATTTCAATATCTTCAAGACACTTGGAAACTACTTCATCATTGGAGGGGATTTCAATGCCAAACATACACAGTGGGGCTCAAGACTAATCACCTCAAAAGGTAAAGAGCTTTATCAGGCGGGGTGTAAGCACAATTGTGTATTTATCTCTTCACGATCACCAACTTACTGGCCAACTGATCCAGTGAAAATACCAGACTTAATTGACTTTTTTGTCACCAAAGGGTTATCAAGCAATCATATATATGCTGAAGGTAATGATGATCTCTTGTCAGATCATACCCCTGTGATTCTGTCAGTCAGTGAATCTGTTCTTATGAAAAAACAACTTCCCAGACTCACAAATAATAAAACTAACTGGAACAAATTCAGAACTGAGATTGAGAACTTTGTTGACATTGAAATGCCATTGCTGAGTGTGAGTCAAATAGATCAAGAAACTGAACATTTTGTTGCTGACTTACAGGAAGCAGCGAAAAATAGTACTCCAACTGTAAATAAAATCCATCAAGTTGCAACAACCTATCCGGCTGATATCATAGAACTAATCATGGAGAAAAGGAATGCTCGAAGAAAGTGGCAACGATCAAGGTTTCCTGGTGACAAAATCATTGCAAACCGTCTTAGTAATCGACTAAAAACTGCAATAAAAAATTTTAAAAATGAGTCTTTTGGAAATTTCCTTTGTAACCTGACTGCCGATGATAAAACAAACTACTCGCTCTGGAAAACAGCGAGGCGATTTAAAAGGCCCCCACTTCAGGACCCACCCTTAAAAATGCAAGATGGTTCTTGGGTAGGAAATTCAAAGAAAAAAGCTGATGTTTTCGCAGACCACCTATCAAATGTGTTTAAACCCTTCCAACAAATCACAGATAAAGAAAACACAGTGCTTGTAGATAAGGTAGACGACGTTGAAATACCACTCGTTTCTCTTAAAGAACTCAAACACATATGTAGACACCTCAACAACAAGAAAGCACCTGGTTTCGACCTTATTACAGGACGGATTATAAAGGAGCTGCCAGAGATAGCACTCATTAAATTACAATACATAATTAACGCCTGCTTAAATCTCAAGCATGTTCCTCGACTCTGGAAAATTGCAGAGGTTATTGTCATACCAAAGCAAGGAAAACCACCCACAGAGGTCACATCGTATAGACCAATTTCTCTATTACCTGTAATGTCAAAGATCTTTGAAAAACTACTCATGAAAAGACTTGAGCGTATCATAATGAAAAGAAAGCTGATACCGAACCATCAGTTTGGCTTCAGAAGCAAGCACTCAACAATAGACCAGGTGCTTTCGCATAACCAATATTGTGGAAAACGCACTCGAGGAAAATAAAATTTGTTCTGCAGTGTTCCTTGACGTTGCGCAAGCCTTTGACAAGGTTTGGCATGAAGGCCTCATTTAAAAATTGCATAGAGATCTACCTAAACAATATTTTGAAATTCTAAGATCATACCTAGCAGACAGATGCTTTAGAGTTCGATACGGCTCAGAGTTTTCAGACTTGAAAGATATAGCAGCAGGAGTTCCCCAGGGAAGTGTCCTCGGCCCTGTACTCTATCTTTTGTACACCAGAGACATAGTACATGATGGCGAAACTATGATGGCAACATTTGCGGATGACACAGCAATCCTCGCGGTCGATACCAACATTGATTGTGCCAGGAATAAGCTGCAAAAAGCTCTTAACAAAGTAGTAAACTGGACAGAATTATGGCGCATAAAACTCAATGAAGACAAATCCACACATATAAATTTCACATACAAGAAGATAGTAAATGCCCACATTACCATTCACAATAAAATCATACCCTGTGCTAACACTGCTAAATATTTGGGTATGACCCTGGATGTAAAGCTCAAGTGGAAGGAGCATGTGAAAAAGAAAAAAGAGGAACTGAACATCAAGTATCGAAACCTTTACTGGCTGCTCGGACGTAACTCCGGACTGTCGATCGGAAACAAAATCTTGCTTTATAAACAAATTTTGAAGCCAGTGTGGACGTATGGCATTCAATTATGGGGCTGTACAAAGAACACAAATGCTCAGATGATTCAAAAATTTCAGAACAAAGTACTGCGAGGAATGGTCAACGTGCCATGGTACATAAAAAATAAAGATCTCCATCGTGACATGCGAATTGGCCTGGTAACGGAGGAGATGAAGAGGTATGCATGTGGACATGACATGCGATTGCGGAAGCATGTAAATCCTGACATGCTAAGTGTACTAAACGTAGGCGGTGACATCCGTCGCCTTAGCAGAAAGAAGCCTCATGATCTAATGGCTTAATGTAGCAGAGATTATTTAGCTATTAATTCTCTCACACAGCGACTCTTTGCAAGAAAATAAAATCGTTTGTCGGTCTGGTGGACTGGTTATGATAACCGGGGGTGTTTTTAGTGGGTAAAAATCCCACACTACCATTGCGTGCAATGGTGTCTTTTTGAAGATTTTCACCTCCAAAAAAAAAAAAAAAAAAAACTCCTGAACAGGAAAGTCTTTCCATTTTGTAACCCCCGCAACTGTTCAGTTATGTTCTGTCCACAAAACAGTTCAAGTGCTGGTTTGTTGGTTTCCTTACAAATATTTTCTAAGAATGGTTTGTCAAGTAAAAGGTTAAACCAATCAATTGGTCTGTAATTTTCAAGCAAAGGAAAAAGTAATTTGTTTTCTTTTGAAAAAACTATTTGTTTAAGTCCGGCAATTTCATTAGACCATACAAGGTTTAAAACTGTTTCATCAGCACTTTCGTCACTCTCCATATCGGAATCTTTAGAACACTACTAGCGTAATTGTCATCACTCAAGTCAAGACAAGCAACATTTGCCATGTCTTAATCAGCTGAAAATAAACTAAAGTCTAATATTATATACAATAAACATAAACTACTTACTTACACAAATAATACACTATACTACAAGATCAGTAACTGCATAGTCACAAAAGTGATAACTGAAAATGGTAAACACAAAAAAGAAATTACATTGACATTCAAATACTGGACGATATAAGGATCCTCTCACTACAAGTGCTAAGCACATACTAAAAACAAATAAAAGGCACTGTAGTATGCGTCGGATCTGAGTCACACGCTAGGAGCGCCCGCCTCACTAGACTCGGATCCTCGTCACCCACACTGAACGTGTTAATTCAGTAGAACATAAGAAATACAAAAGTACAAAATCCAGCTCAGATAATGCTGTGTATGGTTTTCATAGGTTACGCGATGAGGTGACAATCATGTAACTCATGACGCATGCTAATAACATCTCAACTGTTAAATTCATATTACTATATTGTTTGATTGAAGAATCATGAGAAATATATTTGGACAGGTAACTAACTATATATATATATATATAGGTATTATATATAAGTAATTATGCATTGAGACCCAACCTATGTTTTAGTCACTAAAAACAATGCAAACTGATACTATTTACCTTGTTTATCATTAATCTGATATTTTTTAACAACGCGAAACAATTTTCAAGTCTTAAAATCCATTAATATTGATGAAACTTACAATTTTACACACAAGGAATTTAGGCTTTTTCGGGTAATTTAACTCACTTCTTATTGTCACATTCGTAATAACCCCAAAATAAGCCTTAATTCCTTGTGTCAAAAAGTGTCAGTTTCTTCAATATTATTGGTTTTTTTACACTTGAAAATTGTTTCGCGTTGTTAAAAAGTATCTGATTAATGACAAAGAAGGTAATTAGTTTAAGTTTGCGTGATCTTTAATGACTAAAAAATAGGGTGACCTTCAATGCATAATTAATATATATATATATATATATATATATATATATATATATACATACATACATATATACATAATATACATATTTTTTTTTGGTAATTATATAGCAGAGCTGCCTCACTTCAAAATCAATTTTTATGGGTTTTATTCGTCAAATAAATGTTGGAAAAATATTTTATTATCGAAAAAAAGTGTCGGAAAGATGATTACATAATATAATTACACAAGAAAATCTTAATCAGAGTCAAATTCTGCTGCAAATTCAGTAAAAGAGGAATTTATTGAATTTAAATGTATTTCACTCGTAATTCGCCATAAATGATGAAAACGAGTATTATACTCATTGTACTTTCTTTTAAACATAAATTCGGCTATATGGCCATGGAAATGTTGTTTTGAATTTCCATAAGCGGCACATTTCCTCGCACTTCCCTCCATTGACGTTCAATTGTCTGCGTATGTGCTTCAGTGTACGCATATGTAGGGCTGTATTATTATATGTCACGAAAGGTTTGGCCAGGTTGCTATATATATATATATATAACCACCTGGCCAAACCTTCCGTACGTTTATTGAAGTGAATATCATGAGTATGAAAGATAACACAGAGTTAATTTTTTCACGAAAAAACTACTTGTGTAATTGTATTATTGTATTATGTAATCATCTTTCCAACACTTTTTTTCGATAGTAAAATATTTTTCCGACATTTATTTGACGAATAAAACCTTTAAAAATTGATTTTGAAGTGAGGCAGCTCTGCTATATAATTACCTTTTTTTTATATAACCTAAACACACCAAGAATTTTATTGTTCTTTTAGAATTGTCATATTCTACTAAACTAATATATTTTGATGTGGTACTTCAAAAGTGTCTTCCGACATGATATGATCTAATTCTTTCAAATTAAAGTAGATAATAACTGATTTCATGAGTTTTCCATACTAAATTCGACTGGCATGTAAACTCCACAATTACAAAAAAAACAAAGTGTGGAAGGAAAGTAAAATAGGCCTAGCCTTCAAAAAAATTTGTGATGTAACAATTTATTTTTTCAAAAAGTATTGGACAATACAATTTATTTTGCATTTTTTAACAAAATTTCAAGGTGGTAGTATGTTTCATATAAGAGACTGGTTTATAGCAATATTGGGACTAAATAAATTATGGTTGCAATCTTAATATAGGTATAAACTGTAATCTTGATCACATATATAATCAGCTCTTTTTACCATTCAAACATTGTAAGAAATATTTTTTTCTTGGTGATATTGTTAATAAAAAAAACAAAAATTTTGGTAAATATGGAGAAAAGTTTTCCGATCAATTTAAGTAAAAAATCTCAGCAATTGAGCTTCAAAATAGCGTTTTTCCATCAAGTAAATACTCACTAACATCGCAAGTGGTTTTTTATTTCTTACAATTCATTATTTACTTAACGATCTTTGAAATTGACAAATTTGTAATATATTCAATCCTATATCCATGTTGATTTCACTCATGGGGCACATGTGCACTTCATTCTCATAATACAGGTTGATATTACTACACATCTATGAAATAAGATTCATGATGAAACCCAAGCCTAGTAAAAGAACTATAGGTCAAAAAAGGTAAATATATATATATATATATATATATATATATATATATATATATATATTGAACTTCCTGTGTGGTTAGGTAACCCCTTCCCTGACCTGGTTAAACTGACAGCTCTTAATAATTTGACAGTTCTGAAAACAGAACTATTTGCAGGGAATAAAAACAAACACCAATATTTTACTTAAAGTTGATGTACGGTAATATTTGTAAAAATCACCTCAAAATGTTTTTAAACAGACATTTTAAATTGCTGATTTCTGACAGAAATAATGAATTGTGGAAGATAAAAAAATGGGAAGTCTCTAATAAGTATCGAAATGATGAGAAAATGTTATTTTGAAGAGGAATTCCTGAGATTTTGCACTTATATCGATCGGAGAACTTCTCTCCATATACCGTTACCGAAAGTTTTTATGTACAGTACCTATTAAGACTACAATATTATTTTAATGCTAGTTGAAATATTACAATTATTATAATGTATGAGATAAGCAGTTAATATTTCTGTAAAAAACTATTTTTAAATAAAAATACAATTAATTGTATAAAAAGAATAAAATAATCATTTACTCACGATAATGTTTTTCCATAAAGTATGTTAGCTTCCTCACTACCCAATTGAACCAACTTGTCAGAGTTATTCATGTTTAAATCAAACTTTTTAATTGCGTAAATTTAATCAAAAAAACTCCACACAGAATTTTGTAATATTCTAAGACAACTAATTCACAAATTGAGAAAATTAAATTCGAGTCCTTGATTCACGTGATAAGTTATCATATCAGCTTGTTAACATACAAAAAAAACCAATTAGCCTAGAGCATTTTGTAATATTTGAAATTCTACATGATTTAAGTTAGTTACCAAATTAAATATAGTTAAGTCAGCTGTTTTTCATTCCAGATAGCTGCTGATATAGATCCAGTGTTACCAGCGTTTACTTCATGGATGTGGGGAATATTAATGTACCAATATTGTTCAAACAGAATGTACAACTGTATAATAGACCAAAAATAACCAAAATATAGGTCAGTTCCTGAAGTAGGGAAATATTACCTTGACCTTGAGCAAAATGCTTACCCATCAATAAAGATTTTAGAGAGCCTGCCAGACTATTACCCATTAGTAAAATAAAATTATAAAGATAAAACACGCGACTTTGACGGTGCGGATGTTATAAAATTAATGGCATAACCCTTTTGAAATTTGTAATTTAATTAATACTGCTAAAAAAGTGCTACAACATGATTACGGTTTGTCCAAAATAAATCAGTGTGACAAATAGTTAGTCTTCCAAACAAGTCGAAATTTCCCTAGTACAATACTGGAATATTAAAGCTCTAAACACGCGAATTTGACGAAGCAAATCGTATAAAAGTTATGCCATTACAATTTTAAAAATTTGAAAATTTAAACTTTTGAAATTGTTCTACAACACGGTTACGATTTGACCAGGATGAATCAATATTTCAAATTGTTATAGACATCCAAACAAGTCGAGATATACCTTAGTACAATAATTATACCGTTCTCAACACGCGACTGTGACGAGGCGGATCGTATAAAAATAATGTTATTACCATTTTGAAACTTTGTAATTTAATACTACTACAATAGTTTTACAACAAGATTACGGTTAGACCAACTTGAATCAGTGTCCAACTTGTTATAGACATATAATCAAGTTGAAATATTCTTTAGTACAATAATGTTACCCTTCTCAACACGCGACTTTCGCCGACTTTGACGGGGCGGATCATATAAAAATATACTATTACAAATTTGTAACTTTGTAATTTTATACTACTTAAATAATTTCTACAACATGGTTACGGTTTGACCAAAATGAATCAGTATCACAAATTGTTATAAACATTCAAACAAGTCGAAATATTCCTTAGAGCAATACCATTCTCAACACGCGACTTTGACGGGGCGAATCTTATAAAAATAATGCCATAACCCTTTGAAATTTGTAATTTAATACTACTGAAAAAATTCTATGACATGGGTAGGGTTTGACCAACATGAATCAGCGTCACAAATTATTAAAGACATTCAAACAAGTCGAAATATTACATAGTACAATAATTTTAAAGGTCAATCATTTACCATATATTCAAAAATCTGAAGCAACATTACAATTAAATCATATTAATTTTGCTACGATAACTAAAATAAAAAAGTATATTTATGTTAGAGTAGTATATTTAAATTTATTATACATTTTAATCATTTTTATTATTATTTGGTTATTTTGTTAACTAATTTTTGGTTTCTAGTCTCAAAGGGACTATTCTAAAAATACTCCAAATAGGCTAAATTAAAAAATATGTTTTCTTTTGAAATTCAAATTAAGTGTCTTCATGGCCAAATAAAATAAATTTCTTTTACAACAAAAATTAGAAATAATAAATCAGGAATTTTATTTAATGGTACCCTTACATAAATTAAATTTTTTTTTTTTTTTTATTCTCCATTTTTTAAACTCACTTTTGAAGTTTAGGTAGTGTTTTTTAACAATACAGTTCCCCTTTTTTCACTACCTTTTCCAACATTTAACATCTCTTTGAAGTTTTATAGCTTTATTTTTAAGACAAGGAGAAACCTTCCTACCTTGCATTAGCTGTTGCTCCTGCTGACATGCAGTCCTCTTAATTTCTAAAGTTGACTGCAACCAAGTTGTTAGAGGCCTTCACGTTAGTCAGTTTTTTTACCACCAACGTTCTAACCATTGTCCGACGGTAATACATTTCTCTCGACATAGTTTTTGTTGGCCGTGTTTCCATATTTATTGGGGATTTTACGATGCAAATAATGCATTTATGAGTATCAATTTTATTAAACCAGTTTATCCCCTTAAAAAACATATGCATTAGCATATTTCAAGTTTAGTGTAACCGATACTCAATTAAAGTTATATTTGCTACTAGGTTTAATTGGAATTAACGATTCGAGATATACTTTTGTCACGGCGTCATCCTAGTCTTTCGGCTTAAGTGATCCGACTACAGGTCTCTAGATTGCGTCATATCGTTTTCTGTTGTCATTAAACATTAAACACTTTGTCTGTATTTTGTTAAGATTAACCGCGTCGTTTGCAGAGCGTGCAGTAGCCACATTACTTAAAAGTTTGTTTTCTTCCTATATTATAGTTTCCATCGTGTGTAAGGTTGAACCCTACATCTTAAGGAACTATTTTCTCCACGGTCAGAGCCGCTACTCCCCAATCTTGTTGACACTCGTTATATCATTGGTCAAATTTTTGCGTTTCTAACATCTTTATAATTCCAGTTTCTTTTAGTTCTTCGATAATACAAGCTATCTCGTTAGCACGTCCTATTTGTCCTGCGCTAACAAATGTCTCAGTCTGATGCGAACAAATGTCTCAATCTATCTCAGCTCATTCATATGGTCTCAATTTGAATAACTTTTCCAGCTAACTATCTTAGGAGGGAATAACTTCTTTATATTGTTTTTATATTTAAAAGATTTACTAAGATTAACTTGTCCGTTCGGATCATATATTCTTTTGTTCGGAATAGATCTCAAGTAGATATCTTTGTAAGTTTGCAAATCTGCCTCATAATCAATTTCATCATCAGGTAAATGTTTAAATAACAACTCCTACAATCTGGGTGTCCTTTGACAGTGTACTTCATCAATTATAATTTCTCCATCTTCCGATAATTGAAGCGACTTGTCACCGATCATAAGAGCCTCAGTTCCTCTTTTTGGTCTATATTTTTATTATTGGCGGAATATTTAATCGTTTCGAACATATATTTGCACGCTAGCGGATGCTGAAATTATTGTTTATCCATTTTCATATTCACTTTGTCCTAATGTTTGGAAAATACCGTCCATACATTAGGCTGTATTAGGATTGTCTGTAATTATATAATTATGGTCAAACTAACACTACAGATAGCCGGTTTTTTGTTCTCAAAATCCCACTTTTCATTATACTCAACACTTTCCCCTTTCCCTGCTCCACTCATCAGCGTCATTCTCCATTTTCATCCCACTTTCTGTTTTAATTTCTTGTTTCGGAAAAAATCCTCCACTACATTTTAACTCTTTGATTATTGGTTGTATTTCTGAGTATATAAACTTCCACTTCTGCTTCTCCGTACCTCATCTCCCTGTACTTTTTCTTTATATACTTGGGTACTGTGGCTATCTTCAGCCTTAGATGCTCTCTTCTCAGACATCTTCTAGAATGGTGTTTGTTGCAAATATCAAGTGTTTGGACTTCGAAAATCTGTTAAAATTCGGTAACTCTTGTCTTCCAATTAACTGTCCTTATCTAGTACAACAAATCTGTTATTGTCTTTCCATGCAGTTGCACAAATGTTTTAAAAATCAGTGGGATGTTAATAGGGTAGTGAAGCGTCTCATATAGCCTCTACTACCTTACTGTCAACCTTACCTACCCGCGGTGCATCCTGTTTTAACTGACAAGGCTCTGACGACCGAGTATTGGCGGTATAACCATAGAACACTAACAAAGACTAAATTAATATCTTTGTTTGGGTAGAATAACTATATCCTAAACCACAATTGAGGTTTGCCTCACAAGCTTAGCAATGGTGGCAGACCAGGTAAACTGGAAAATTCACCCTCTAAGGAGGTCAGTCCCAAGGATTCTGGGGGGACCAACTATTGCTTGCTGAAGACCCATTTAAGAAAAGTGCATTAGTAAACAGATCTCCAACATCATCTGCAAGTAAAAATAAAGAACTAAATACTGACTTGATAATGGAAAATAATGAGCTCCGAGAAAAGCTCGAGCACCTTGAATTAATTGTTAAACAATTAAGACATGACATGCTTGAATTAAAAAATGAAAATGACATTCTTAGGAAAGACAGAATTATAGAAACCAACAGCAAGACTGAAATCAACACTTGGAAATCAACATATGGAAAGCATTGATTATCATACAGATGAAGAAGAATTAGCCAGAGAGACCATGTGGAAAGTCAAACAAGTAAGGCAAAAAAAGTGAAGCTTCTATATCGCCTGATGCTTCACCACAACAACGAATTATAACAGAAAGCAAACAAAGTATCCACCAGCATAACAGACAGGGAGAAAAGAAGCCTACTGCCCCACCACCAGTAAATTTTATTGAAATAAAAAAATATGATCATCTTGTGGAAATGCTTGGCAAATCTGGAGTTAGTAGTTACAAAGTAACGCTTCTGAGTGGTATCTACAAGGTAAATGTAGCAACAGACGATGATTATCACAAATTAATGAACCATCTAAAAGAAGGAGACTTTCAGTATTATACATATGAAGATAAAAATAATCGGCCAATAAATGTTATGGCGACAGGTATTGACCCATCATGTGATGAGCAGGCTATTACTGAACATTTACAAAATAGGAAATTATCAATTATTGAAGTTGTTAATATTAAAAAGAGAGAAAGAGCAGAAAATGATGAATTCTTAAGACCGCTTCCTCTATTTATGTTAATTTCAATAAAACAGAAGATATTTAAAAAAATATATGAAATTCATCAGATATTAGGGTTAAAAGTCAAGATCGAGTCATTACGTAAGCGTTCTGCTATGATCCCTCAGTGTAAAAGATACCAGCAGTATGGTCATACACAGGGGTTTTGTAATAACAATCCTAAGTGTGTTAAATGCGCTGGCCATCACTCTACGAATAAGTGTGAGAAGTTAAAAAGCAGTCCAGCCAAAATGGCTCAAAAGCAAAGAGATGATGCTAGGAGTATACAGAAAAGAAATAATATAAGGAACCCTAATCTTAAACAATTGAAGCAAAGTACCAGACAAGCAATTGATATGCAAGAGCCAGAAAATCCTTTGATGCCAGTAAGCAATGAATCTACAAAGAGGCAATCTATGCTGGAAATGGGTTAGGCGCAGTAAACCTGGCCTTGAGAAAGAGAATTCACTGACTCCAGAAATGCCTGACATGTTACAAGCTATACTGACTGAACTTAAAGAGCAGAAAGCAGTGATTAAACAAATTTTTGACAGATTAGATAAGCTTGAAATTAGCAACAAGTAGGTTGCTGCTAACAAAAGAAAGTAAACATGCAAGGCTCACTTAGGATAGCAGCATGGAATGCCAATGGACTGGTCCAGCAAGCTCAAATGCTTGAAGCTTTTCTTTGGAGTGAAAAGATAGACGTGTGTCTAATTTCAGAGACTCATATGAAAAGAGGCTCTTACTGCAAAATACGAGGATATCGAGTTTATCACACAGTTCGCCCTGATAAAGTAGGCAAAGGAGGTACAGCTGTAGTAATTAAAGAAAATATAAATCACTTTGAACATATTAACCCTTCGTACGCGATAAGCGGAATATACCGCCACTCATATATAACCCTATGGGTTTTTAAGCGGAATATTCCGCTCTTGGCCGTTAGGAAGGTTTTTATTTATGTTAGTTCACCAAAACAACGATAGAAAGCGTGACAATGTTCCTTGAGTAGTCAGATGACGTGTTGTTGGCTGTATGACGCATCACAGCTGTTGACAAACAAGAGAAGCCTTTGTTTTGTCTTGTGAGCGCGCATTCAGTTGCCCTTTGTACGCTGGAAGCGGATACTTTCGCTGGCTGGCAGTGAACAATGAACAGTTGATACTCACTATCAATTTATACTATTTTTATAGTACCGTACATTTTGAATTTAATCATATTTGTTTTTCAGGGGTAACAAACCTATAGAACTGAAAAAATAAATAAAACTTTAACAAATAATATTTTTTAAATTTTTCGCCTAACTAAGGGCTAGAGTGATTTTTTACTCTTTTCATGGTAGCGTACGAAGGGTTAAATATGAAACAAATGCCATTCAAGCCACAGCTGTAAACGTTTGGACAAAAACAAAAGATATAACAATTGTTGCAATTTACTGTCCACCTGGACAAGCGCTGAGTAAAAGTGATTACCTGCGGTTCTTTCAAGTGCTTGGAGATCATTTCATTATTGGTGGTGACTTCAATGCCAAGCACACTTACTGTACCGGGGATCAGCAAATATAACTCCAAAAGGTAGACAGTTGCTGGCAGCTGCAGAAGGAAAAGGCTGCCACTTTCAATCTACTGACAAGCCTACGTAATTGCCCAGTGATCCAGCCAAGACTCCGAGTCTGATTGACTTTTTTGTACTGCGAGGTATTGCATCAAAATATGTCACGATTGAGGAGAATATTGATCTTGCATCTGATCATATGGCAATCGTCCTTTCATTGAGTGAATCAGTTATCTGCAGGACCCATCCACCAACGTTATCTAATAAACTTACGGATTGGGAAGAATTTCCTAAAGAACTTGAGCAAAGAATCAACCTAAGTGCACCCTTAAAAACACATGATCAGTTGGACTATGAAGTAGAAAAACTAGTTACGGATCTTCAACAATTAGCATGGAATAATACTCAAATTCTAAAACCTAAATTACCTGGGCTGAACTATATCATAGAAGTAAGAGACATGGTACAAGAAAATAGAAAGGCATGTAAAAAATGGCAGCAAAGTCATTCTCCGGAAGACAAGAGGGTTTTAATAAGCTTACTCAACAACTTAAAGAAGAGATAAAAATCATTAAAAACCAAAGCTTTCAATCCTTCTTGAGGGACCTGATGGATGATAGAGATACTGACTATTCACTCTGGAGAGCAGCCAAGATTTTAAAAAGGCCAATAAAGTATGTTCCACCGATTCACAGAGATGCTGGTAAGTGGGCCAGAATTGACAAAGAGAAGGCAGAAGTATTTGCTGAATAAACAAACATATTTCAACCTCATCCACCAACTGGTATGGAAGATATACCATTAGTTAATAATACAGATCATATGTTGGTCAAGCATTTCACACCAGCAGAAGACATCAATGAGATTGGTAAGAAACTTAAAATTAATAAAGCGCCTGGTTATGACCTAATCACAGCTAGGTTACTCAAGGAACTGCCATACAAATGTATAATAAAGCTAACTCATCTTTTAAATGCATCAGTACGTCTTAGATATGTGCCTATACAGTGGAAGGTTGCTGAGGTAATTATGATCCCTAAACCTGGCAAGACACTGGAAGAAAAAACATCATACTGGCCAATATCATTGCTACCTATTATAGGAAAACTTTTCGAAAGGCTACTTTTAAAACTACTTAAGACAATTATTGAAGCTAGGCAGATTTTTCCAACTCATCAGTTTGGGTTTTGTATTAGGCACTCAACTATAGACCAAGTGCATCGCATAACCGATGTCATAGAGAGATCATTAGAAGAGATAAAAATATGTGAGACTATATTTTTGGATGTGGCTCAAGCTTTTGTTAGAGTGTGGCATGAGGGCTTGGAAAATAAGCTTGATCGCTATTTACCGAGACAAATGAGCGAGATTCTAAAATCATATACATCTGACAGATATTTCAGAGTAAAACATGATGAGGAATATTCTGCATTAAAAAGTATTGCTGCTGGAGTCACTCAGGGTAGTGTCCTTGGGCCTACTCTTTATTTGCTATACACAAGTGATATCCCAAAGAATGATGGGTTTTTGACAGCCACATTAGCGGACGACACTGCCATGCTTGCTATTGGACAAGATATTGTAACATAGTAAAATAATGGGGTTAAAACAAGCGACGTGATTGGCTGTTCAGGAGTAGGTCAAGGATTCTGATTGGTCGTAGCGTATGCAATTGTGGTAAAATTAAATAAGGAAAGCAGCAGTAGCGGCCGGTGGTTAAGGGCAATGGGAGGGCTCTGTTTTATTTTATAAACGTAAGGGAAGGTATGTTATCAAAATATACACTACAGTTCAGAAAGCAGGCGTAACACAAGTGTTATTCATTCCATATTAAAAACATGTGGGGTCTACATAGCGATTATAAAGCAAAGTTTGTATAGTCTATAGCTAATAAAATAAAAATAGGGCCTACCTTCAATTTAACTGCTTGTAAGTAAAGTCCACCCTCCTCTCCTTCTGACTAGCGAAGTGGTTAATCACACGTTCATTAAAATTTGGAGTTGATAACAATGACTTTTCAATGGAACACATAACGAGGGCACTAAGTCTCTCTCCTTTCATCGTGCTTCTGGTGAACGTTTTTACTCGTTTTAGAGTAGAGAAACATCTTTCACTTTCCGAAGTTGTCATTGGGATAGTGCATATAATTTGTAAAAGTTTTACCGACTCGGGAAGCACATCTTTAAGATTATTATCATAGATAAAGTTAAGTAACCGTAAAGACCCTGTTGCCGTTGAAAAGTCATTCCTATTGTACATAACTGTTAATTCTTGTTTCAGTTCTGTTTTATTTAGATGGTATAAATCTACAGCAGTACATAATTCTACTTCCGGGAAATTATTTTTGAATTGATTAAACAAACTCGGCTGGAAAAGTTTTGCGGTGGACAAATGGTCTAAGAATGTGAATCGGCTATATATACCGGACGTGATTACGTCACACACTTCCTTCGCAACAATGCGTCTTCCATCCTCAAATCGTGCACGTTTTTTACTTGGTTCGGGTTCGCTGGTATTGGGCTGATCTAGCTCAGGCGAGTTTCTTATACCTTGTACAACAGTCTTGAACTCATTCACATATTTAAAAGCCTTAATACAATCAATTGTTTTGTGTTGCAATTCATTGTACAAAATGTCACAATGGGGTAATATTTTATTAAAAAATTCTAACCAGAAAATAAAGGCTTCATCTTTTAGAATATGTCTTAGGCCAACAGCTTTATTTATTGTGGAATAGTCATTGGAATCGTCGTCTAATATGTGACTTAAACATTCCTCTAACTCTTCTCGATATTTAAATACTGTGCTGACAATTCTTGATTTAAAATTTCAACGAGTATTAGAGCTTTTAGGTATGCGTCTTTTAACAATTTCGTCAAGTACTGCTGTTCTTTTAGTTGATTGTGAGAAAAAAGTTGAAAATCCCTCGATATGACTGAAAAATATTTTAACTTGTTTATTTTGGGTTGCACTGCGTTCTATAATTAAATTTAATTGATGTGCGTAGCAATGTACGAAATTTGCATTTTTTTACAGAGTTTTGACTCGTGTTTGCACACCTGTGTGTTGGCCACTCATCACTGAAGAACCATCGTAGCTCTGTGCAATCACTTTATCAGGTGTTTTATCAAGTTTTAATTTGTTTAGCTCTTTGAAAATAGTTTCACAAACAGACGCTGCATCATGGCCTTCGGGTGTAATAAAACTAATGAATTGCTCATTTACTATGCCCTTTAACTCGTACCTAACAACAAAAACAAGTTGAGACAAAGTAGCACAGTCTGTTGTTTCATCAGCTTCAATCGCAACATAATTGGTTTGAGTCAGTTCGTCACAAATAATCTCTAAACACACATAATAAATTGAGTCTAGTAACTCGTTCTGGATTGTTTTGGAAAGCCCTAAAAACACTTTATTTGTTTGGTCAATGTGTTGTTTTAAGGTTAGATCTAATTCTGCCATGAGATTAATAAGACCTCGAAAAATTCCAGGATTGTTTGAATTCTCACGTTCGTCATGTCCTCTTAAAGCTAATTCAAATGCCCCACAAAACTTAACAGCGTTTATTACTTTACTTAAAATATATCGGTTTTTCGACACTTCTT
The DNA here is from genome assembly GCA_963513935.1 of Aphrophora alni. Taxonomy (NCBI): domain Eukaryota; kingdom Metazoa; phylum Arthropoda; class Insecta; order Hemiptera; family Aphrophoridae; genus Aphrophora; species Aphrophora alni. Next base: position 63,311,889 of record OY740767.1, on the reverse strand, counting down.
CGTTTAGTTTTTGGACTTTTAATCTATATGCTGTATCCAATTGGCATCTGATGTCAACCTTTACTAACACAGCATATTCTATACATGAATTTATGTGTTTTTCACTTATTTTATGTTTTTTTACCTTATCATTTAAATGTTTAATGTCTGAAATGCCATCTACAGTCCATGCACGATCATCTGGAACTCCCATGACTAAGCAGGGGTAACAGAAAAATGAGTTTTTTAATTTACAACCACACAACCAATCCGCATAATTGTACAAATTTTGTGAAAATTCACGGGTGAAGCTATTCTTGTTCTTTGAACTATTTTGAGTTTTACTTATTACCATGTCAGGCCTAGGGGGTCCTAAATCTTTTAAGGCAATTCTATGTTCCATGTTTTTAATTCCTTGACTAATGATTATACTTACATCATTTGTCACAACGTTTACCGTTGACATATTACCGGCAACGGCATTGGCGTCCATTATTTAACAAAACAAAACTACTTGATTAAATAACACACTCACACTCACTCGTCTCGTACTAATTAATTCACTTATTCACAATCTCTAAAACATTCACTTAACATTCACAATCACAAAGGGTTAAACTTAAAAACATAAACAAACAAATTGTGTGAGTAGTGAGACACTATTTAGAACAGTTGTGCCAACTTATTTTGCCCATCGAAAACAAGGTTTTTAGTAATGCGGAACATCTAATTTATGGTGGCTGCACTGGCTGATGTGTGCGTGCGCAGCTTCGGACTCTGCCCTAGAAGCCCATTACACGCTGTGTAAATTACGTTACGGCACCCTCAGCTCTGTCTGCTGCTTTCCCCATATGACTACATGCAATGAAACTGGGATGCTCTGGCCACCGTCCGAACTCCAGAATACATTCGTCAAATATTTTATATTGTAAAACTTCCGCTACAAATGATGGTGAAATCCATAGCGGCAATTCATAATTCATTTATCTCCAAAGAATTAAATACATATAGGTATTTACATTATTAAAATAATATTATCATTGGGGGGGGGCGGCGTCCGAGAGTCCTTATGAGTAAGCCGCCACTGGAAAGCAGTAAATTATTAACAAAAAGCATCCAAGAAAACAATTTTGTATAATATTTAGTCTTAGTATGATTTTATAATAAATGTTTTAATGAAAGACAATATAAAAGTGATTTTTAACAATGTATGATGAAATGATGTGTCAAGGACTTTTTTGGAGGAAACGACACACAGAAAATCTCGTGGTTTCAAGTCAGTCGCAATAAGGAGTTTGAAGCGTAAAGATGTGTTTGTCAGTCGTATTAAGGAGGTTGGAGCGGAAAGATGTATTTGTTGAGTTGCACTAAGGAGCTTGAGGTGACAAAAATGTTTGTTAAGTTGGAATTAGGAGCTTGAACTGTAAGGATAAGAGTGTTTTCAAGTGATAAAATCTCATTACGATACAACTGAAAAGTTATGGTGGACAATAGACTCATGTAATTTTCCAAGACATTAATATTTGATAATTAATGTTACAAGAATATAGAAAGATTATTCTATACGTCTGTGTTAAAAAAGAAAAACTATATACCGCGTGGTGAAATGATTTCAGAAAGACTGAACGTGTTAGTAAGTTATGAACATTCTCAAGCTATTCGAGAAAACGACTTTTGAACGATGGAGAACCAATAAGGAGCCTTAGAACTTCAACTTGCTGGACATCAGTTGTTTTTCGTGTGAAAACATTATATTTTTGTTTATAACGGCATCTTGGTATAGACTCTGGATGCTAAACTTCGCTAGAAGTCACACGTAAAAAAGAATCGTGAACAACTAGGAATGAAGTACAGACAAATGTACTGGCTTATTGGTAGGAACTCTGAATTGTCCGTACATAATAAACTGCTTTAAATAGGCAAATCTTAAAACCCATCTGGACTTACAGCATTCAGTTGTGGGGATGCACGAAAAAAAGTAACATCCAGGTAATTCAGACATTTCAAAATAAAGTGCTTTGTAGTATTGTCAATGCACCATGGTATGTCCGCAATAGAGATATCCATCAAGATTTGAAGATGCCTATGGTGCACGAAGAGATACAAAAGTATGCTGGAAGGCATGTAACCAGACTCCGTGATCATCAAAATGTAGAGGTGGCACATTTGGTCAGCAACGTCCCACAGGTGCGGAGGCTGAAGAGAAAGAAACCTGTAGACTTGGTGCAGTATTGATACACGTGATCGAAGTGTAGTTGCATTGTGAAAGGGCGACTCTGGACGTTTTTTCACCACACCGCCAGTTACATCAGAGAAATAATGCTAGATAGTTGTTAACTAGTTGCAATTGTAAATAAATAAAAAAAATTTAATAAAAATCAGTAAACACCATATCAGTGTTCACGTGATCATTGTAAATGTGCCGCAAATTGAGATCATCCTGCTTGAAAAGGACCAACAGATTGTTGTTGTCCCGGATCAATTATTTGGGAATCTTACAATATCCCGTCCCAAATAGAACGAATCTATATTATTGTGACTTCCCATGGTAAAAACATTTCGTATATTGTCATGTTTCTAGCAAGCTATGTTATGAAAAATTATCATCGAATCGGGTCAGTTTCTCTATAATAGATGACTGGGTCGTTGTCCGTAATTGAGGGATTTGGAAAATATGTTGACGTAGGCAAATTGAAATCAATTTCCTTAGAAAAGCAGATAAATACGACGTAATTTTTAGCTGTTTGACTGGCCGTACACTATAAATCGAACTGTTTTTGGTAATCTTGAATAATTGATGATCCGGCTCCTGCAACAACGTCAAGTTTGTTACACATAGCTTATCACATGTAATTTTCGTTCGCATTATACTCGAGGTTTGTCTTATTACTGTGAAAAACTTATAGTGTGAAGAATGCCTAACAAACCGGCTTGGTTTTTAATCGAACTATCGTGTTCCTTATCAAATCCTTAACACAGCACTAGTACTTACATTTTCCCAGCACTTTTTGAACAAGGTAGACGTTGCCGATATTTGATTTATTATATTCTTTGCCATAGAATCTGCCTTTAAAAATGGCACCTTTAGAGTCATGTAAAATGTACGTTACAGGATTTGTCAGAAGCACCGCATATATCGTAAACACCTCGTCATTTGTCCCGTTTGGAAGATAACCATTTGTAGAAGTTTTTTAAAATTTGTAAATTCTAGTTTTGTAGTCACTTTAAATTTTTGTACAGCTTTAGCAGTCTTACAAGTTATTTTTCTAATAGTATTTTTTCGTGATTTTTACTGGTAGTGTGTGCATACAGTGTTAATATAAAACTTTACTTACTAAGTTTTTTAACAGATCCAACCAATCGCAGCTATCGCGTGCTGTAAACTCATGTCGGATTTTATTTTTCAAAGTATGGTTAAATATTTCATCCACCGACGCTTTCTTGTCAGAATTTGTGATGTAAAGAATTTCATTGTTGATTTGTCATTAATTTGTTCATGTGCGTATTGGGCGTTGGCAGTATTGACTGTAGTATAAACAAACAAAAAAATAATAATAAAACCACAAAGATGATACATCAAAATCCATACAAATCTTATTGATACGACACTTGGCAATACTCAAAAACAGAGGTAGAAAAAAAAACAGTTAAAATTTGTTTTGTAGACTTAGTTATAGCATCTGTCTCCAATCTTGGCATCACCGCAAGGAGAACTTAATGACTTATCCTCTGTGTATTCACGATATTGAAACAGTCTCAGTTTACAGCAGTGAAACCGTTTCTTGTGCCCACAATTACAAGGAACAACATTTACTTCCTTATTACATTTATAAGACAACATTTCCTTCCAGTTTTGATAGTTTTAAATTTGTGGATCATCTTGAAATTTATTTATTTTTAAAATAGGTCTAGCGTTATGTGACACATGTTTTATATTCTGAGTTCAATGGTAGAATCTGTATTTTTATATCTCGTTCCCTTAAAAAGTTATTAACTAATACAACTACAGAACATTAAAAACCCTAATTTGCAGGTCGACAAATGAGTTGGGTACTTACCAAAAAGTGCCTTCACGAAGCTATCCTTTGAGCGTAGGCTACTGACGTCGTGCAATGCTAATGGAGTTACGTAATATTATGTTTGCTTAATTTTTTAATGAGTTAAACGATAGTATTTTGTTTTATAATTTAAACATGTTTAGTCTAACTGATATATTAACATTGTCAGTGATACTGGCATTTATTTTTAAACATTTTTTTGCTTAAATGGTAATAGCTATATACCATCTACAGTATTGGGATATTGCCTAGTACAAAAATAAATAATCGATTTAGTTGCAGTTTATTGCAATTTAAGGGGAAAGATTTCTATTACTTTTATTTGTTTAGTCGGAAAAATATTATTTTGGATGATAAATTTCTGATGATTTGTTTACAAGGAAGGAAAGCTGCTACAGATGTTATTTTTAAATTGTACATTAAATTGTGCTCTTTGAAACTTTGATTCAAAATGAAATTCAGTACCTGTGTATTTTACCGGGAGCCCTATATATATGTAACTGCAGAAGAATCGCGGATTTAAGTGCTGTTACAGCGGGAAAACGAGTTGGCAAACCCGCACGGTTCCTACTGGTTTTTGTAGAGCTGCGTACTGGCTCTTCCAGCTGTTTGTATAGAATATTTATATCGAATTTTGATAACAAGCGAAATGTATTTGAATCATTTAGATTATTTTGAATATTATATTTAGGGTGTAAATTCAGGAATATTCTGTGTTGTATTGTGTGTGATTTTCAAGCAGGTAAATAAATAGATGTCCTTCCATAGTGTTTTCATTTTACGACTCTGACAAAAACATTAAAAATAATTCTAGTTCAAGCATTTACATTTTTCTCCGGCTCGTGGTCCTCTCTAACGCGGCATTCAGGGAAGCTGACCCTCCCTAGTGACCACCTTTGTGTTATGTTTATCATATTTTTTTTGCTGATTACAAAATATTAAAACACTTAAAAAGTATGTAGTTGGTACAGTAAAAAGTGTATTTATAGTAAATGCAAATTGCTGTGACAAAATAAGTGGAAATGGTTCGCGATAACAGGATAGGTTAGCTAACCCACTCAAGAAGGAACAGCATATTGTTGATTTCTCCATGTTTTATCATGCAGAATATTGCATTAAAAGTGTTTAAAACTGCATATTTTGGTGAGTACATTTTCAGAATTTTGTAACCACTGATTTCCTGGGGGTATTCCAGACCCCCGGGGCCAAGTCCTCCCCAACTAAAATCATTGGTAAGTGCTTGATTGGAGTTGATTTCATAGTTTTAGTACCATATATATATATATATATATATATATATATATATAATACTGTAATATAACAGCTATATTTATTTACAATGAGTAAATGTAGATTCAAATGAAAGTTTATTTGTGAATACAGTTTGTCTTTTGCTTTAGTAATAGCAAATATAATATATTATTTTAAGAAGATCATATTTGTGTGTTAATAGAGAGATATTATAAATCACAACTCCATTGCTGATTTGAAAACATGTTTCTTTTCAATCATATAAAAAAAACATTGAGTCAATTGTGCTGAAAGTTGTATGCTCTCTCCTTGAAGATTTTGTATAGTCTTACACACCTTCTCCTACAACTCGAATAATAATTTCATTGACCTGAAAAATGTAAACAATTACATCATTATAATAATTTCTTAACTTATCAGACTTAATATATAGTGATCGGATTTAATAGGCGAATGTTAGGTGTGACTGCTTATTTAAAAGAGAACAAAACCAAAAAAAAGCAACCTCTGTCCATAACACAGCAAGTTTGAACAAACTCTTTTCAAATTTTATAATGAATTCAGTAAATTATATAAAGGAATATGACACTTGTGGATTGAAGAGGGGGAGAGGACAATCATAATATTTTTTTAGTAATTTAGCATTTTCTCAAATAATAAAAACTTCTCTAGTAGTCCTGATTTTTTTGCCATTATTTTCTGCAATCATAAATCAATTAACATATATTTTCCTGAATGTTGTACAATTTCTAATAGTCCTAATAGTTTTTGTACTTGTTGAATAAAAAAATAAAACATGTTTGTTCCATGTTTAGTTACAGGTAAAAATATAGTTGTGTGATAAAAGATATATTTTTTTAAATTCATGTTAAGATAAATTAGAAAAAAGTAATCTAGGATATTATTTTTTGATTAATCATATAGAATACAATTGATTTTTGTTTGCTTGTTAAAAGCATTTCTAGAACTAGCCGTTGTGGTGAAATATAAATCTTATTCTTACTCTTACCACTGAAAAATATTGACAGGTTAGTGTTTGTATTGATCACAATACATAATTTATACAGTTGTTTAAATTACAGTACTGATGTAAAGAGTATATTTATAATTTAGATAAAATAGATTACAAAATGATATAAACCTTGCAGATTAATTCCAAACCCTATTAAAATCTAATTTAGTTCTAGTATAAATTGTAACAATTTTGTTTAAAATACCTGTACATGTGGTGGTGTTGCAAGAGCATAGTGTACTGCATCTGCAATATCTTTCCCTTCAAGATAAGGTATCTTGTCCAATTTGTAATCATCCAACCAACCACCAACTTCAAATATTTCAGTACTAACACATCCAGGACTTACATTCTGTTAAACATCATACGTATTATAATAACACACAATTATAATTATTATTTTAGCCTAGTTGGGTCTTGCTCTAGCACGTTTACTTTAAAAATATAATGGTTAACTAGTAACAACAACTCAATTGTTTAAATGACTCTTTATTCTCGGGTCTTACTAAGGTTTGGGCCCTTTTTTTAAATGTGCAATTATTACAATTATAGACATATATCTTATAATTTACAAATCAGCTTAGACTATCAATATTAAAAGTTCTTAAAGTTCAATTTTTGATAATAATAAAATATATATATTTACTTAAGTCCAGTTCACCATTATTCACATGTAGTTCACCTCTGACATGTTTGTATTATTAAAAACTTTACTTGTCTATAAAATCCTTCTTTTTTAAAATTGCTGAACAACGAAAATTAACCTTGCCTCCATGAAATTTTTTATTTAACTCTCTTATTCTTTTCTTCTAACAACCCGGGCTACAATGCAGTACCGCCATCATTGGTATTTTTTCCGCTATCGGCTTTTCGTATGGCCGTGCATTCAAACATATCCAATATATATATTTTTAAATGTCCTTCCATAGTCATTTTTAAATAGTATATTAATTTGTAGACATATCTGAAGTTAAAATTGTTTTTAAAAAAGGTTTTAATTAATCCACATTCACTTTTTATGTATTTATGTTTTTATATATTCACTGCCTAGATTTCAACAATAGTTCTAACTTTCGCCGCCAGTTCGCACTGTTCCACTTTATTGTAATAATTCTTTGTAAACACTAAAACTAACCTAATTATCCTATTCAACCAGTTTGTTATTTAAATTAACTAATACACAATATACATTGAATTTGAATTAAAAATAATTATCTAAACATGAAATAAATTACAAAAGGATAATAAAACGTTCTTATTCAATCATTTTAGGTTATTAAGTAAAGTTACTGTTATTGTTTTTTGAAATGGAAGTAAGTTTTATTTAAATTAGCTGTAGTTATTATATTATGACTGTGCTTTATATTATTCATTTAAAATTTCCAAAATCTTTAAGTTAATATTATTAGGCTTGTATAACAGTACAAATCACATCAATAACTTATGCAACAGGTTAGGATAGTTAGCCTAAATTAAACAATAACAACATAACCTAAGTCAAATGAAAAATATACGATTTGGATAATTAAGCATAGAATACAACGATCTACATTCATAAGTATTAATAGCAGATATTTATATACAACCTATTATTAATAAACCACCCATATTCATTCAATTGCAAAACAAATCATTCCTAAAGCAGACGTAAGATAGGCCTATCTCTAAATTGTAAACATTCGAAATTTAGACGCGGACACACAAATTAACCACACCACTACACAACCATAACATCACATATCTTTATTTAAAATCATTTCATAAGATCCCAAACTTTATTTACAAACAAATCACTACTTATAAGGAACAGTGAGTTTGCAATGTTAAACACGAAAACGGCCTACGGCCATTTTCCAAAATATATGTAACCATATTTCGAAGTACTAAATAGAACGATCAGACTGTAAATTACTCTAAGATACCACTACTTATAAATTATTTGTATGCAAAAACATCTGTTAGTTTTAATTGCAAACATTGTAAAATATTGAGGAAGAAGAAATAAGTTAAAACTTTGTACTAAGATAGATCAGCTGATATGTATGTACGCGGTCTAAATCACCCTTAAATTAGTTAAATAATGTGTAATTAATAAACAAATTGATACAAAACAACAAATACGAATACAAGAAATGATTATTACAACCCCAAATTGCCAATGGCCAAGAAAAGAAGGAAAAAAACGGTACTATATGGTGCCGCGGAAGAATCCCAACAGTTTCAACAAACGATCTCACTTAAAATAGAAAAATATCGCTCCGCAACACAACGAGGCGCCATGTTTTTAAAAGAAATCAGATACAATAGTAACATTGTGGAGACGAGACAGTACAGAAGCCAAATTAACATCCAAAGTTTTCTTTATAATATTTGTGTCTAAATTAGTGATTAGAGTCAGTGTGAAGTTGTGAACTGTACAGAGCATGGTATGCTCTGTTAATTAACTATTCTAAACATTTACCAAATTCAAAGGCCTGTATTACTTCAAAATTATCAATTCAACATTTCTTGTGAACTTTAATTAAATTTTTTTTTAGAATTTTAATCATTTCAATTTTTCATTTTATTTATGCGTTATGCTTATATAACACAACCATGCCAGCCGAGTGCCTACCCCGAGATCTAGACTAATTAATATTGTATTCTTTGAGTCAATGTGTTCTGTTAAATTGAGCTAAGCCTAGAGGCCTATAATATTACAAACTTTATTACAAATTTCATGAACTCTAAAAGAGAGTTAAATCTTAACAAATTATAATCCAATATTGTATGGTAAATTCTAATAAAATTAATGTTATTATGTTAATATAACATCATATCTTATTATTTATTAATGTTTGAACCTAGAAAGTAAGAAATTGAATTTAGTCTTTATTTGTTTATTTTTAATAACCATCCATATTCCAAATTAACCAATTAGCTTGAATTGAGTAGAGCCAAGAGGTAATTCTGTTTCATTTAGAAAGTTATTCAAAATTTAAGAAGTTTTTCAAAAAAAAATAACGAAAGAATATATTATTTTATAATATATTATATTACATTATAGTAAAGAAATATTTATTATTATTCATTTATTATACTTGGACGAATTTTGAAGTTATTACATTTAGGCTTTAACATTTTATCAACATATTTTATTAACCTTTAAATTGTGTGGCCTATCCAGTTTGACTGTTACAGTATATAAGTAATTTTAGGTAGAGAACAAAAAATGTAAAATGCAATGAAATAAAATTACATATGATGGGCTGAGAAGCCAAGGGGTACAAGTGACATTTTCTAAATAATAGAGTAAAATGCAGAAACTGGTTTCTCAATAATATATGTTAAAATGTTTGAGGCCAAGGGATAAATTGTATGTCTATTAGGTGCTGAGATCTAGTGGTAAAAAGAAAAACCACTTTGAGCAACAGCTGTTTGGTTTCCAAGGAATACTTTTACTTCTTGTATTCTAATTCCTAGATTTCTAAGTGTCAACTGACATCTCTTGTTTCACCAAAGCATATAATTATGTTCCTATGCTACAGTTCACAAGTAATTTCAGAAGATAGTATTCCTAGCCTTTTTGGTGTTGAATTAAACATTTTTTTTATTTTCTAGAATTCTTAATAACTGATGACAGTAACTCAAATAACAGTTTCGAAGAAGGTAGGACTAGGCCTAGACTATCTATATTTAAAATAATTCCATTTTCTCTCAAATAACTTTTTGAAGTACTAACAGAAATAAATTCTCGTGAAAGCCCAGGCGAGCAACTAATGTAGGCTTATAATACATTTAGTAAATGAGCTAATTATGGTTAAAAACCGTAATGTGGAACTATTTTTATTTTAAAATAAAAATTTATGATATGAAACCGATAGTATAGCTGACTGGATTATTGTTTTATTGATAATGTCTGAAAACCTGTTCTAGATTAATCATGTAGCTTTTTACTGTTATTTCCAAATAGAGTTGAAGAAGAGGAGACAGAAGGAGAGCTACCTGTAAAGCGGCAAAAGGATCCTGGTAAAAAAACAAAAACACAATGGATCAAGGAATGAAAAAGGGATAAATCTTCAAAGCTGCAAAACGTGGGTAAAAAGTACATTGATCGAAAAGTTAAAGTAAGAAAACTTCAGGCTTACAACCATGAATGTCACTACAAATGTAGTAAAAAATAGGGAAAGAAAAATAACATGAATTTTTTAATGAGTACTGGGGGATGGGTAATTGGGAATTACAATCCTTTTATTTGAATTCTGTTATTGTTGTAGGAGAGTCATGTAAAAAAAAGGAAAATGCAGTATGTGGAAAGTCCTTTTTCTGTCAATATTTACTTAGGGAATGTAAGGGTTCTTGCTAAGAGTTCTTTTTAAAGACCCTTGATGTTTCAAAGGAGCAAGTGAATAACAATGCTTCTAAGAAAAATGGTTCTAAAATGGGCATTTCATCTTGAGACCAAGGAGGACGAAAGCTGCCCACTAATAAAATTGTACAGGAGAAAACTGACTTGGTCAAAGAACATATTGCTATGTTCCCTAGATATAGCAGTCACTATTCCAGATAGCAAGCTCCAAACAAGAAATACCTGAATACTGACCTAAACCTAAAAAAATTGTATGGTTATTATAAGCTCTTTTATGAAGAATGAGGTAAGGAACCTGTAATGCTATCTTATTACAGGTATATATTTAACAATTGCTTCAATCTTACTTTCTATCAACTACATACATACATCTGTAACAATTGTGATAAGTTTCAACAGATTATTGAGCAAGGAGATCCGGAAGCCAAACAAGCTGCAATCTTAGCTAAAGACATTCCACCTTCATAAGGTTGAAAATGTCAAAACATAAAGTTGTAAGTTTTGATCTCCAAAAAATATTACCCACACCCAATATTAACTTGTACTAAAATAATTATATTCATGGTAACTTTTGACATACAATTTTAATCTCCATGACATTGGGACTGATAATGCATTTATGTTTCTTTGGTATATGGGACAAGAATCAAGAGAGTGGGAAGAAATAGATTGTGTTTGCTGCAGTATATAAAATCAATGCCCCCCCCCCCCTAACAGTTAGCTACTTGACTGCTTTTAGTGATAACTGAGGTGAGCAAAGTGAGGGCCAACTTACAGTAAAGTTTTGGCTGTATGTTGTTAATATGACAAAAATTTAGACTAGAAATAAAATTTCTGTTCACTAGTCACGCTTACAACCATTGTGACAGGGGCTTTGAAATGGTTGAGAATACCAAGAGGAACTTAAAGACATGGGTTTTGTTCATAATATTTTTTTTATCAAATATTGGCTGGTAACATAAAATTAGAACAATTTAACTTTAAACTGAACTTTCTTGGCTTCTCAGCCCTTCATATTGAATTTTAAATGATGCAAAGGTGTTGTAAGTTTAAACCTTAGGTATTTTAATCTTTAACCCCAAAATGTAGTACTTCTTTAATTTACAGAGTCATTTGCTTGGTTATCAATTATTTTGTTGTTAGAAAAATATAATGTACATTAAAAATATTATAATCATAGTTTAAATCAAAACGTTCAACTTCTTCATTTCAACAATAAATTTTCATTAAAGCCAAAACTCACTGTTACTTTAATCTTGGATTTAGATGCAACTAATTCTCTACGTAAGCCTTCGGTTAGAGTTTTGGCAGCAAATTTTGTAGCACAGTAGACAGTGTTTCCAGGAACAGGACTAACTCGTTGACCTGCAACACTACACACAAAAAAAGTTTTTTTAATTAATCATTATATTAATAAACTTGAAAATTAAAAATTATTACCATTGCCTTTGTTACTGACTACTCCATAAAAATTACAAATATTCTAAATTCCAAACATTGGTAATATTTGATATGGGGTTTGTTGAAATTTGTTTCACAGATGATTACAAAATAAAGGAAATTTATTATTCTGAGCAAATCAATGAACTACCCAAATACATATTTATACAGTGTGTTCAAAAAGTTGCTTCACAGTAGCTGCTCATGGCGTATTACTGGTCTTCTGTCTGGGTTACTCCCCTTTATGTAGACTCACCCAACATTCCTCTGTTTGGTTTATCTCAGCCAGCACCATTAGTCACTGGGGTGTCATTACATATTATTGATGTGAACTTTTAAGGTTAGTTCCTTTGTTCGTTTTGTTACTATTAAAATGATAACCATTGAAAATGTGTTTTTTTAAATTTTTTTTATTCGAACAAGTGTTTAAACCTGGCGATAAATACACAGAATCAGTTTGTCAAACATTTAATTTAGTTTTCCTGGAGACAAGAATCACACATTGCGATACTGTGAGAGATTTGATTGATAAATTTTGAAGTATGTGTGTGGATAAACTACTCAATATCTCTGATAAAATGTCCTTACGTTCGAACAAGTGAATAAGAAAACTATTGCAGGAACTATGTTAGTGTTGGAATGGCCCACACAGCTATAACGAAAAAATAGAACTTTTTCCATACAAAGTGACAGTCGTGCAAGAATTAAAACCTGCTGATCATTGGAAGAGAATGCAGTATTGTGAATGGTTCAATAGTTTCATTAAAGAAAATGGAATCAATGTTCTTAAAGAAACTTTTTCACTGATGAGGCGTGGTTCCATTTATCCGGATACATGAACTCGCAAAATTCTCATTTGTGGAGTACTGAAAATCCATTGAATATTCATGAGAAAACACTTCATTCTGTGAAAATTGGAGCTTGGATTAGAATTTCTAGACGTTGGATTGTAGGTCTCATATTTTTCAATGAAACAATAAACACACAACAATACTGCTCTGAAATTATGTATCCATTCATTGGTTAAGTGAAATACCGAACGGTTATTTTCAACAAGATGGTGCAACCACAAATACAACTCGTGTTTAAATGACACTACTTACAGATGTTTTTGGTGATCATATAATTTCACCGGGACTCTGGCCTCCATGATCGCCTGACTTATCATCACCTAACTTTTTCTTCTGGGGTGCAGCGAAAGCAACTATCTATAAAATCATCCAAAATCCATCAATGAACTGAAAACTTCAATATCCACTTTCACTGCTTCTGTTACAGAGGAAATGTTACAGTGTATGTTTGGAAACATGATTAGATGAATTGAATTGTTTATTCAACAACAAGGAAGGCACAACATTTAATGCAAAGGTATACGTTTATGTAAACAATAAAAGGAATATTTAATAAATTAATAACTTGTATTTCATTGAGTTTCATTGTATATTTCACTGCAGAGTAATTTTTGAACACACTGTATTAATATACAAATTCTGGATTCAGACAAAATCAGTCTAAAGGGAAAAAAAAAATATGACTTTTAACCTCCATCTAAATGGCTGCAAACCCTTCCATTATTTTTTGTTTTGTATTGTTTTCTAGTGGTAACTAAGAATTATTGCTCTGCATGTTTGTTTTTATTGTGTCCTTTTACACAAAACCACAGTTTTGATCTTTAGTGTAGTGAATTCCACATGTCTTGATATTTTTATAAAATCCAAGTAAAAGGTGTGTAGCTCTTGGGTGAAATTGATCATGAATTGTCAGAAAACTTTAGTGATTTGAGAGATATTGAGACTTCAGGTGTAAGCTTCGGTGCATTGAAGCTGAAAATGTTGATATTACAAATGACATTGATGAATAAAATAATGAGGGTGGCATTGACACCAGTGGTCTTGAATCATGGTTTGGATTGAATTCATATATCACAAATTAAAAAAGGAATTTTTTGTTCCTTGAAAATATTTGTTAAAGTTAGCGGCTTTTGAGTTATTTGACATTAAACATTTTTAACAGCCACAGTTTTGAACAGATGGCAGGACGTTTTGGTTTTTTGTACATGGGTAAAAGATGTTATACCAAATATGTATACAAAATTAGAGTTAAATACATTTCTTACAGCCAAAGATATTAAGTATTTTGTAAAAAAAAATATATATTTTAAAAAAGGGTGGATAACTGGAAAACAAAACATTTCCAGACCTGTGTTTATATGAATTTTATTCTTTATTTTCACTAGTAGAATACTTCCTGCAAGTTTCACCATTTCTTACCGAACCATCCTGTATAGTAAAAAATTCTTTTATTATAGAGTAGGGGAGACGGTTTCATATAATTATAGTATGTATGAAATAAGATTCAATAAACTTGAGCATGGTTTGGTTTACTAGCTGGAAAAGTACTACAATCTAATAATGTATAAAATATTCACCTATTGATATTGATAATGTGGCCATCATCAATGGCATAAGCTTTCATTATTTTCAGTGCCTCTCTTGTGCACATTCCTATTGAAAAAACATTGAGGTTGAACATCTTTAGCCAGATGTCCATATCTCCATCTGAAACATTGAAAAATTAGCAAACCCTTCTACTAAAAATTGATGTTCTTCTTTTTAAGATCAGAGGGAGGAGAAAAACAACTTGAACCGAACAAATAAAATTTGTTAGGATTAATGTTTGTTACAAATTTTTTAAACAACAAAATTAATGTCAATAAAAACCAAATAGTCTTTGATTATTGCAATACCAAAAATGGTATCCATACTGGTTGTTGTAATTGCTCTACAAAACAAATGTGATAGTGCAAAAGTTTTGTTTATTGACACCATATAAAAGTTCAGTAATGAGCAGGAAACAGGGATTCTTTTTGTTTCAACAGCATAAAGAAGAGCATGAAGATAACCCTCAAATAATATTCAAGCAGCTTTGAATTCCCTACCATGAACAAAGATTGGTTGGTTTTTATCTCAACAGTATGTAATAATAATAATCGTTATTATAGAATCAATGTTAGGAGCATAGGGTCCTCTCTTCAAACTATATGTTGTAGTTTAATAAAGCTAGAATACAAATGTTGAAATATCAAAAAAATCAAAGTAAATCTGAATTTTTGTAAAAATATTTCAACATATTATGTATGGCATGGCTCAATTCATCATTTTATTTTAAAATTCCAACCTAAAACAATTTTTTACAAATAATATCTCAAGTAGGCCTACATTACACATATGATAAACAACAAGTAAACGCTTTCCATAAAATTATATGTACATAAGGTGTTATACTTTGCCTCTTATGAATTTCAAGTAAAAGGACTGTTTGAGTTTAAAATAAAAAGCAAATTTTCAAAATTAATTTTTTAAATTTTTGATAATTAGCCTCTTGAGTATTATGTACACAGTAATATCGTACGTAATATTATACACCAGGGTAGTTGGCTAGTTAATATGGTAAAACAATGTTTCTATTATCATTTAAGTGGAATCATAAAATTACTAGTTTTTATCATTTTATTATTGATGCCCCCTTTTCAACACCCAAATCCCCTTTTCAGTCTTCTTCCTCCCCTCCCTCTTTGACTTTATCATATAATTGATCAGATAATATAATCAAAAAATTGATCATCTTCAAAGAATTGCATTCAGCAAAGCACAAATGTAAGACAACGGTAGGAGTAGAATACAAAATGAAAAATTTAACCCGAGAGAATGATTATGTTGACTATGTAATTTTTTTCCGGGTTTTGGATTCTTGGATTCACTTACTTGGTGACACAAAATGTAAACTTAAAACTTTTTTTCGAATGTCAATATACACTTCAAGGATGCTTCCTACAATCTGTGTAAGATATGTTTCACACCAAACATCAAACATAAACCCCTTGTGCAAATCCCTGCATTAGTTTCTATTTACTCTATCAAAACAATCTAACTATAATAATTTTAAGATTTGAACAAATCCTCTAAAATATGTTTTTATATTTTCTGCAATTTACCTGTTATGAAAGTCTTGTAGGTTGCTCCAGCGTTGTTCACTAATATATCAACTCTTCCCAATTCCTTCTGAATCCATGAAAATGCTGCAGCCACTTCTTCATTTTTGGTAACATCTGTCTTCAATGGATAAAGTGTCCCTGTTTCCCCTTCTAGTTCCTTTTCTAAATTCTTATAAACAACATGTTAGTTGAAATATTCATGAAATATATTTTAATACATATATATTAATAATGTGAGAGAATAACAATATTTCATTATAAATAATATATGAGCTATATATCATTCCTATGACTGACGCCTGGATCTGTTTCTGTATTGTACCTTCCAAAGATAGTTTAATTCTGATTTTTCAATCATATCAGAATACATCAGATCTATTGTTTTCTCTTTTATCTTCAGATATTGGACTTCATCAGATCAGAAATGAAATGTGTGTTGTGTTATCAAGCTTGACAGTCATGAAGACTGACAGTAATATTTTTCAACATTTTGGTTAGAATGCTTCAAGGCAAAACAATCAATATACCATATTTTGTGACTGAGGGAACATACAGAATTAATGAATAAAGTGGCAAATAGTAATATACCCGGTATACAAAACCTGTCAGTGTCCAATTACCAACATAGTGTAGTAAGAATTACCAACATAATTTGGCAGGCACTAACTGGTATATTATCTACTTTCTTTAAATGCACAAAATAATATTTTTTAAATAGCCATACATTGTTGCGACAACTTGCTATAGCATAAAAGCTTACACAACATCAAATATATTACTCTATGATTTGCATATAAAAATTAGTTATTTAAATTTTTTATGTGATTGCACTTTGATATTTATTTTTTTAAATATTAATTTGACTCTCTTCACGAAATTAAAAAAAAAAAAAATACTGTACACAAGATATGATGAAACTAATAGATTAAATTCAAAACATGTAAAATTAAAGAAATATAGGTTTAAATGGATAGTTCATTAGTCTTTGCTTTTAAATTGAAGTTTGTATGAAATTAACATATTTGACCTTAACAAATCTATAAGATATCATATTAAGCATTAATAATAGGTCATTGTTCATTAATTATGATGTAGGATAGAGTTTATGATTATGTTGTAACACAAAAACAAAATCGATTAAAAAAATTTCAACACGATCTCTAGGACGGTTTGTAAGATATGTAGTCTAAACTGTTCATTTGACTATTACAGGACTATCTTTACATAATGAAACATTAATATATAAACACAAGTCTTATCTCGGGTTTTGGGGTAATTGCTGGATTTTTTCTCAAGGCTAGGGGCAGCAATAATAAATATAAATTGAAATAAAATTTTTGGGTCTAAGTTCCAAAAAAAAAAAAAAATTAAATACAGTTCAAAGGTAACAAAATGAAAATATTCAATGGTATGAGAAGATATTGGTCTTAGGTCAATTAATTTATTGCCTTTAACACTTCAGAAAATTAGTATATGTGTTGCACAATTAAAGTGATTTTTTGTGGAAAATTGTGTTTCATTCATTTGTTTATTAAAGTTTTCACAAGTGTAGTTCATTACAGTTGATTATAAAAATTGAATAAAAAACATCGAAACAAACACTAACAAAAACAAAGAATGAAGAGTAACATTCCAAAAATACTTTATTAAGACAAGAAAGATGTTTATCGGGGGGATTTGGAAAATAAACATGTAAATTCAATACTGAATTTACATTTTAGTCCTATACATGCTTGCTCGTCATATCATTATTTGAACAAATCACTAATTTTGTTTTGGTTAATTCTGACAATGTTGACATTTTATTTCTTTGTAGAGTTATTACCAACCTACTTCCATTTCTGAGGATCAACTTAAAAAATAAATAATTTTATTGTAACTTATTATGATTTACCACTGTTTAGTGTCAATTAGAGCATCAAAATGTATAATACCCTTATATTAATTCATACTTTTTGATTTTCTAGACACAATAATTCTACGAACACAAAAGTAAATTACTGATTCGCTTATAACCGTTGGAAAGCTTATGAAAAGCGGTAGGTTCAAAAAACTATTTTAGTTCAGCCTTAGAGAAAAAAAGTTTTTTAGAATGGGATCACTTTATTTATTTCGTGAAAAATAAGTGAAATAGAATTTTAACTAAAAGTTCACATTTTCCTAAAAAAACAGGGGAAGAAAATTATATCTCGGAAAGGAAGCGAGATAGGATGAGGCATACTATGAAGTCAATTTTGTTAGAAATGAAGTGTACTATAATCCAAATTTTGTTAGCAGATTGTGTAATCCTCAAATTTTAACTTTAACTTTGGTACGGTACTAAAGAAATGGTTGCTTTGAGATTTGAAATATGAAAATAAACCGGGAAAGTTATAATTGGTCTAAAGAGAAGGCAACGTGAGTCAAATAAATGGCTGTAAATAAAATTAAAACAAGGGCAATAAAAAATTTAAAATAGATTTCCAAAATATAAATTTAAGGCAAAATATGTTAGTTGTAAGGTATAATAAACTTTAAAGTGAGATATTGTGTTGTGAAAATAGACAGAGCCTGTTGTCAAATGGATGATTTGAGTAGTGTCCGTGAGACCAAAAATGTGAATAGATTGAGTTTTGCTGTTGTTGTAAGTAAATCTAAAAAGGACGCTTAGTTGTGAGATCTAGAGGAGCTGGTAGTCTTAAGGAAACGTTTGAGATGGTAGGATGTGTTTTAAAAAGTCTTAATAGGAAATAGTTGAGAACAATGTACTTATGTTTGAGTGATTTTTGAAATGGAGAACAATTTAATTGATGTTTAATAGTTGTGAGAGGGAGTTTTGAGGTGATTGGACGTAGTTTTGAGTCCAGAGACTATGTTAGGGGTAGACGGATATAACTTTCAGTAAAAATGTAAAAATCGGACAATGTGTTTGTGCTGAAAGAGACGTTCTTAAAAAAAGTGAAAACGAGTGATTTTGACAAAGACCGTGTTTGGGAAGGTGTTTGAATGACAAAATTGAGAGACAGACAAAGTTTCATTTTGAACATTATGCAAACTGTTAAGGAGTCAAAATTTTGGGTACCATCATGAAGTTCACAAAATCAGCAGACTGCAATGAACAATCATCTCTACAATTGTAAATTGGTAACAGGTGCTACAAAGCGCTCAAAATTAAATGTTATATAAACAGTTTAGATTAACTATTGTTTGATGTATTATTTGTAAGTTTAATATTTTTGATATGTTTGTTTTATATATAACTACTTTGCTATTTAAAAAATTTAGAGATGCCTATAAAAAGTAATAATTTTTGTTGAGATAAATTAATTCAAAACATATTTAAAAAAAGAAAATAAGTCTATTTAACTCATATTGACTTAAAGTTGTAGTTCAATAATTAAATTAAAGTTTTAAGATTTTGAAACTAATAAAAGGCAAAATATAAATATCAAAATTAAAGGTAGGATGTTTAAAAGTTTTAAATAATTTAATTTAAAAAAAATCAAATTGTGAGGGGGGAAATATGTTAATAGGTAACACTAGCAATACTACAACTACGCTCAATATGAATTAAATAACTAAGTAGTGTAATTAAATCAGTCAACTTACCAGACTCGCTGAACCATAGGAAACAAGAATTAAAAAATATGATACCTACCCTATCTTGATTTACAAAAAGAAAACGGTGAAAAAGAAGAGAAAAAATTTATATATGAAAAACGGGGGAATGAGTTAAATTACGCGGAAAAAGATCACGCCCAATTTGGAAGACAATTTTATTAAATTTGCTTAATGATTTTAATAAACTTACTTATAAGGGATTTACGCTAGAAGGAAAAAGATTTTTGGAAATATTTAGATTTATAATATAATATTTTATTGCAAGAAGCGTGGAGAAACAATGGCGGCTATATCTGGGAAAGGCAAAAAACAAAATGGCGGATTACTTTGCAAAAAATGGCTGAGACATAGGACAGTCATATGTTGGGCTGAGACACAGGAAAAAAAAGTTAAATTTAATAATTTTGCATTCCGTGGATGAACTTGAGCTGCTACCAACTGCGGGGGAATGTCAGCCCTAGTTATTTGTTAGGACCGACGTTGGATCCGCTTAACTTCCGGAATATGGAGTTTTTGGAAAACGTGCTAGGACCTACCCGTTAAATATAATTGGACGTTAATTACGTTTAGTCTCAACCCAAGTAATCACTAAGTTCACAGCCAGCTTATAATGAGTTATTATTATTATACTAAACTAACTAATTAATTTTTATAACATAACTCTTAGAACTTACGGTTAGGGACAGGCGTGATGGGAGAATTACGTTAACCCTTTGGGTCATAATAATTCCTTGTTAATTTACTCGGATGACCTACTAATGACTACATAACACCCGGGGGTCGATCAGACCCCGCAATTAAGGGTTTAGATAGCCATTTAGGTTTGTTACCAATAAGTTAAATTTATTAGCGTAACTCACGTCCGGTGATCACGGCGCACTGTTGACGACTGTCCGAACTGGCTTCCGTCTCCTTCCGGTGCGCACGCATCGCCTCGCTTATCTTTTGGCGGTGATCCCTCAAAGTCGAGTGGTAGTCGCACTCCGCGTAATATATGTTCATTTATTTTATTTTTATTTTAATTAAGTTCCCGTAAAATACTATATATATATATATATATATATATATATTTTTTTTTTCTCTCTCTCTATCCCTTACAAAAATTTATAATTATAATTTAAATTAATTTTTAAGCAGCATGTAATCCTGTCACCCTGCGAACGATAATGACAATAGTAAATATATACTTTTTTCTCCCCCCCCCCCACTATTGTTTTACCACTTCTTTTTTCTCTATTCTGCTCTTTTATTTTGGTTGAGCCAGCAGGTTAGGGTTGTCTGCTAGTCTGAAATATTTGTTTCTTCTCCTTCGCAGTCATCAATAATACACCTTCTTTTGAAGCCTTCTCTGCTTGAAGCAGGTTCCCAAAACATCGCCCATGTTGGCATCAGAATAAGACAAGAACTTAGACGCTATTTCACAAGCGAAGAAGGATCTGTCATTTGGCAAATATTGCCGCTTAGACTTTTATGTGCTTTTTAATGTTATTAATAGCAAAAATAAATTATTGTATAATATAATAGAACTGTATAGGCGTATATTTTCTTACCTCCCTATTCTCTTAGTGATATATTTTCATTCTGTTTCAGATGTTGCGATATCCGTGACCTGTGACACTTTGTGCAATCTCACATTTTGGCAACATGGAAGTGAAACTACCTTACTTTTTTGTGGCCAAATGTCGCTATGTTGAGTTTGCACAATGAGTTTTAGTCTTCATATTTCTGTAAAGTTATAAGAAAATTGGAAGAGCTGATTTTGAAAAATTACGTATTATAACAGTCCTATGGCTGATATTTCGGTTTTTTACAGATTTTAACTCACTGACCAGTATTTTCGAACCGATGGCAACTAATACATTTTGATTGGGTCATTAGTTCATTGTTACACTTGAACTAAATTTCATTAAAATTGTTAGATACGAATTTGAAAAATCATAATTTGTTGTTTATTTGTGTGGCATCTACCCCCTCCAATTTTGAGTTATAAAAAATCAAAAATGTCCCAAGATATGGCAAAAAAATATGTCCACGTAACAAATTTGAATCAAATTAATAAATGAGTTTGGGCTGTAGAGCACTTACTGCACACACAATAGACAGACATCATTTCAAAATCTTTTTTTTTTAACTCACGGGACCACAAAACATCAGCAATAACTTAACATCGATTTTTTTACCAATTCATATCATTTTTAAATACCGGTAGCCTAAGTTATTCATGCTCCACCATGTCATCATATCAGCTGTATGAGTATTTACAAGTAACTTCAAAATTTTGTATGTTTAACTTATCTTAAAAACTCATCAATAAATGAACACGGAAATATTCAACAGTGGTTAAATTAACATGAGAAAGGATTCCCTACGCTGCATAGTCAAACCCAAAACACTCTACAGGCTATAATCAATGTTTTAATATGCTTACATACATCTGACTCTCAGTCACGGCTAGTTGCTGCATATCCAGGGCCGGATTTCTCAATAGGTTTGGGCCTATGGGCGCAAGCTCCAAGGGGGCGCACGGCCGAGAGAAAAAACAAATCTATACAGGTTGATAAATATTTAAATATGAGAAACAGTACAGGGTTGATAATCAACGTAAAAGAAAGAGATTTAAACATTCTGGAGAATATGGCGAACCCAGCAGTGACATTTCTTTTACAGGATCTGACAACTTTCGTGTGAATGCAATTAATGTAATATTAGATTCATTGCATACATTGGGCGAAGTAACTTTAACCAGACTAGGGGGCGGAAAAAATTATTGGGCCTAGGGGTGCCAAAATGCTAAATCCGGCCCTGGAGATATGTCTTATGTTCTTCTATATATCATGGGCATACACAGAATGTTGGATTTTGAACCGAAAAGTAGTAAAATGATTTTTTTACTGATTGATATTAAATCCTGCTCCGTTTTTAAATCCTTAAACGCTATGTTTCTGTCATTTATGTACCCGAACTGCCATTAAAATCGATTTTTTAAATTGCCATTTTAAAAATCAATATAATATGATTTGTTTTCTAGATCTAGTATAACTAGCCAGGTGTTGGAAAAACCATGATTGAGCATATTTCATGTAATTTGTTTTAAGTTTCATTGAAACTATAACCCAATGGTTATATTTCTAATTGAGATTAAATCAATTTCATAGGTACCTGAAGTTTGTCCTGTCTTCTTGCCAATGCTACTACTTTAACTCCATGCTTAACTAAATCCCTACATATGTCTGCTCCAATTCCCGCACTTGCGCCCGTCACCACAGCAACTCTGCCCGCCCAACGTTCCATTGTTTACAGATATTCAACTCGAGCAACTGTCTGATAAGTACCTACTTAATGGTAACTTAGTTAAATTTGTACACACTGTTTTTTAACACCTGTCATGTGAACATTAGTCCCAGCTCTTGAAGTTTAAGTACAAGATAATTTAAAGATTAGATTGTGCTAGTTGTAATAGTCTCTAAAACAAGATGATAAGAAATATGGAAGTAATTGACTTATTTATAGCTTGAAAAAATAATTAAATAAATGTGCACAACTATCAAACCTAAATGTTAACATATTCCATTATACATTAAGCTAGTCTCGAAGTCAGGATTTCAAAGTTAAATTTTCTTTAAATTTATTGGTGAATCTTTAATAAAATATAATATATGTATACCTTTTGATTTTGTTTTTTACTTTCTCACATCTAAATAGTGTAGAGACAGTTACGAGATGGGTAAAAAAAATCGATGTACAAATTTTGGCTGTTATACTCGACTTGAGGTCCACTGAGTTCAAAAAGTGGTTTTAGGAAAGACATCAGTCGTCTGTTGTATATGCATTATTATACAGACCAAATGCATGGATAGATCAAATTTGGACATATTTTAATCAAACTTAAGAATTTTACAAGAACCCCTGCATAAGATCCTGGAGTTGTTAGAGGCACTGGTGTCGATGACTCGGTGTAAGGTGAACAAGAAAGAGGAGCACAATAATAGGCCCATAGCCGAAGTGCCGGAGGCCAATTAGAGCTTCAGCAATATGTCCCCAAGAAGAAAAAAATATACTCATTATATTTATTTTTTGATAAATCAAAATGTGGAAGTAGCTGTCATAAAGAAAAAATACAAAAATTCTATTTACTCAAAATCGGCTTAAACAATAGTGATCAAATTTTACTCAATTCTAGCCTTTTATACAAAAGCACTGGTCACTTGACTGTTCGTGAGTTAGTGGTAAAAAATATACTTTAGAGTCGTTATATAAAATACAAATTTCTCAAAATCGGCTCCTTGATTTTCCTCTAAATTTATTTAATTTGAAGATTAGTGACCCAAACTCGTGTGCAAAAGTGCAAGTACAAAATATTATGTTCAGAAATAATTGGCTAAAAACAAAAGTGAACCTTGAATGCTATTTTTAAAAGCTTGATTTTAAACAAATAAGATTTACATTTAGAATGCGTTTATGGCACAAGCAAAGCAAGTTTAACTGTTTATTTAGATACCGGTATATAATTTTTTTTTTCAAAGATGACATCCATTCTTCATTTTCATTACTGTTTATTTGCACATACACGTATCCCTGATGAGATACTAGCTCTTCCTTTAAATCAAACTCATATGGGAAACATTGTCATTTCTTGGTTGAAAATGTCATGTCAAAATGAGGTTCAATAACCCTATCCGAATGTGGCAGGAATGTAACATCAACATGTGTACAAACCTTCTGGTTTGTCACAACCTCTTGGCCTGTCTTTTGAATCATTATCGTAAAAATTAACAGTATTGTCCTTTATTAATACAGGTTTGTCTTGAAAATTGATACTAGCCTTTTTTTCTATCAAAAAGTCATAAGCTAAGTCTCGAATCAAATAAACATGTTCAATATAAGTCACACTCTGTATCTCAAATGTAACCATAGCCTTGCCAGTAATGTCCATCAGTGTAGTATTAGCAGAATTTAAACACATATTATCTATAGAAATTTCATTTGTCAAGTTAACAAGACACATTTTATTTAGTATCTATAGGTCGCGGAGGATGAGGGTAACAAGAAGACAGATAATCTAGCTAAATGGGGCTTTGCATCTGTAGACCAGAGCCAGTTGTAGGATTGTCCGTGTGTCTGGCCATAAACAGGTAGGTTAATGGAAAACACCAGCAAAGATGGCAAAGCCTAAAGGGGCACTCCCATAGCAAATCATTACTTAAGGACAGGTAGTCCTGAAAGGACAATAATGACTCAAGGTAGGGGACAACTCGGACAAATTATGAGACACTGTGGTCTGAGAGTGCACTTGCACAGGTTAGGGGCTTATCATGGCGAAATTGTGTGTAGACCGTAGACCATTTAATTTTCAATTGTGAGGCCCTGACTAATAGGAAGCGAAAGGTTTTTTCGATTCAAAATTACTGGGTAACTATCCTTGGACGAGCTAGTAGTTAGTGGATTACTCAAACTCGTAAGGGGAACAAATCTGCTAAGGTAGAATGAGGAGGTATTACTTGCACAATAGGCCAGCAGTTGCTGTGCCAGTGTTAGGTAAACCCCAAATAAAATCAATCAATCAACACCTTTAATTAATTAACATTTCAAAAATGATTTGTCACATTTGTTTTACCTCCAAATCGCTACAATCAACTTAGATTTTTGATATTATCATTATATCAAATTTTGATGTTTTCCCAATGTTTATTTGTGTTTATAACTTTCAGAAAATAATGACTCAGAAATGTCTTTTTATGTGTGTTATATGTTAGTGCTATTATTTATTTATAAAAGAAAAAAATATAAATTTGATTAGTCACCATTCCCTTCCTCCCCTTCGCTATCTTGTATTTACACGAAGGACCAGATGAGTAGTGTTCCAACCAGGAGTGAGGGAAGATGTCTGCACACCGTTCATCTTTGGTTTCCTTTTAGTGCCTTAATATTTAAGTATGCCTTGTTAAACCAAAAGGAATAGGGCCGGTACGGCCCTAGGGTTTATATCTGGGCGCATCACATTTTTGTAATCGTAATATTATTAGTTGAACTAATACACGGCCATGATAGATCTTTTGTGTTAGTCCGACAGGTTGTGGCAATACAGTGTACTTAATATTAATATTGGTTTTAGTGTAGATTGGTTAGTTTTTAGAATTACATTGTCAAAAATAGCTAGTCTAGATTGAGATTCGCCCAGTGTACTTATATTAATTTTAACACGCGATCTGATGACCCGGCAACGAATAATAAAGCAGATCCACATACCCCCAAAGCTATACCTTCGCACAGTACATTTATTATTTTTTGTAACATGTAAATTTCTGTATTAAACTTGTATAGCTATGCTGAGAAACACAACTTTGGTCTTTGCATTTTTTGATATTATCAGATTTCATTTTAGGGTTGTCAGAAGCTGTCTTTTTGACTTAGAATAATTCCAACATATCCTTTCCACTAACATGTACTGAGCATTGATCCAGATCATCTCAAGACTGGCATCTTTAGTTATGTGAAACTGTGTTAAACGAACAGAGAAAAAGAAATGGAGTCTTGATGAAATGGTCTTACGTTTCAACTTAAGTGGAGTTAATCACCCAGGGGGTAGTCTAACCTGTAATGTTGTTTTTGGTCCATTATTTTTTGATAGCACAATTAATGGTAATGTGTACACAATATGTTGGAGCATATTTTATCCTTCAAATTAGACAGCAATGTGGCAATGATGTTAATTTTCCAACAAGATGATGCCCCACCCTACCATAGAACCTCTGTCTAATAATCTCATCGATTGGTCTCCCTGATTTGACACCCATTAAATTTTGCAAATGGGGTTTTGTTAAGGAAAGTGTTTTCTTGGAAGCCTAAACAACATGAAACGATTCATCCCTGATGTGTTTCATAAAATCGACAATGACAAAGATTTCTTTGCCATCATGTATGTAGCTATGATAAAGAAATACTGCAAGATTGGGTCAATCAAGGTGGCTGTTAGTTTGAACATCTACGAATACCAAATGTTTTCCAGAATATATTATTTACAATTGTAGATTACCTGTTGTTAAAATAAGAATTGTAAAAATAATTAAACATTGTTACAAAAGTATGATAAATTACTATTTTAAATGTTACACTATATATGACTAAAATATTTTATTACACTATATATTCCTAAATATTACAATAAAATTTTAAGTATTTCAGTTATAATCATAAAAAAAGAAAAGAAAAAGAGATCTGAGGGAGTGTTTAGTTCAATAATATAATGATAGTGGTAAGGGTTGAAATGAGTGAAATTTCATTTCTATAAATATTGTTATATTATTAACTCATATAATCATTTACCTTGATAAAAAAAAATTTAAAATATTTGTAATACAAAGATTAGTCATTTATTGTCTTGAAACATCAAATAATAAAATTATGAGTTCATTCGAACTTAATCGGTAGAATACATATATAAAATCATTTTGAAGTTAACATAAAAAAAATTAATTATCAAACAATTGAGATGTAAAAGGAAATGTCTCTTATTAACTACACTGAGGTTATGGAAAGTTCATAAACATATGTAAATATAACATAAAGGAAAGATTTCATTAGTTCATTTTAGAGTCTTACTATCTCGGGTTGGGAGGAATTGGTTTAACACATAATTATTTAAAATAGAGCACTCAGAGTCTGTTTCTCGTGAAAATTCATATACATAGGCTACACATACAATTACAATAAAACACAATCAATTAAAGTTCATATCTTGGTGAATATTATTAATTATTATTTGAGTTTCTTTCTCTCGGGACAGGGTCAGTGCGGCAAATTTGTCAAGGAAGTGGGGTAATTATACACATATTGACAAAGATACAAAAAATAATAAAATATTAATCGATTAGTTTTTAAATAAATGATGAGTGGTGAAATGATGGTAGACAACAATCACAACTGTTCACAAAGTCTATGTTTCTGAATACTCGGTGTACATATAGAAAATAGTTCAATTAGTATGATATTTGTTAAAGTTATTCCACTTTTGTGTATTAATGTTTCAAAGTTTATGATAGTAGGCTACTTAGGCCTATTAGTGGGGATATAGGATGACTTTTAAAAAATATATAAATTGGAATGGTCTCACCAATGTTCTCAAATACGTTGTTGAAACTAGCTTGTATTATGTCTGCTCCTTGGTAGATTTTTAGAGAATTTTCAACTGTAACTTATCACTTTTAATTTGTGTTACTTCTCAGCACTCCATAGAAAATTTAAATATACTTTTCCACTTATTTAAATTGGAGCTGAGTCAGGAAACGTCCATTAAGCTTGGGATCTCCCAACCAAACTTCCCAAAAATCATTGTTACAGCGTCCATAGAGATTCAACATTATCCATTTTTTGTGATCTTGATTAAGATTAGTAGCACTGATGAAAATGAATACATGACCCTAATTTGTTAAGCAGGAAGTTGTTAAGAACTTCATTTAAGACTGTTGACTCTACTATTATGGTATACATTTAAATTTGTTGAAGACATACTAAGAGGGGTTCCAAATAACTTCCTTTAAATTTAAACTATCTTATTCCTAAATACGATTTCACCTTGGTCTTAATCTAAAACTAGTTGGAATTTCCCGCACTTTAAAAATTAGTTAGTGGGCTAAACTTTGGTCACGTGATTGCTGTATCGGTGGGTGTGGCTTATTTGATTTCTGTCACATATTATGTCTGTTCCGCCATCTTTGAAATAGGACTTTGGTTGTATTTATCATCAATACTAAATAATTTTGAGGTTTTCTTTGTATGTTCAGGTGACAACTTATACGTCAAAATATCCGTTAAATCCATAGGCCATATTTGTTTTGTTGAAGCGATAGTCGTATTCTTTATAATTAATTATTTATGACGCTCTGGTCCGGTTCGGCCATTGTAAATGTTTTTGAAAATTCGTGTTTAATTTCGATTGATTTTGTCTATCTTAATTCTAATCTTGCTACGGGGTTATTTAATTTGGATAATATGGAAGTTTAGGCCTCTAAATTGTATATTCTAGGCTTACGTTAAAATTCGGGGAATCACGTTATTTGAAGTTATCCGATCGGTACTATAGTATTTTTAGGCTTTTGTTTAATTCGCTACCGTTTTGCATTTTTCCCGGTAGGTGGCGTGCGTGTCTTCTCGTGTTTGAAAGGAATATTGATTATTTATTGAAACAACATTATTTTGAAATGTTTCAATATCCCCACGATACTCTTTCCTGAAAATACTAGGAGTACTTGTGTTTTCAGGGAACCATCACCATAAGAAATAATGTTGTTTTATGTGGATTGGTGACAATCTAGTATTAAATGTGTCAAGATGTGTGATATTTCTTACTTTGACGTCATGCACTTTTGTCACGTAAGGTCATTGAACTATGGACGATCAGCTGTCCGGCTGTAAAGAAGGGACGTTTCGCTTATGCACTTGTACCTTTTAATTGCTGTTACATGATATGGTCCTTTCTCCAGTTTTCCTTTCAGATCACTTATATAGTAAGTCGAGTTTCCTATGATTTTACTTATTTTATACGGACCGCTAAATATCTCGAACAATTTATGAGTCTCTCCTTCAAAAGCATTTGATAATTGATAATTTTTTATTAGTACTAAGTCATTTATTTTAAATATTGTAGGTTTCGATTTTTGATTAATTTTTAAAGCTCTATTATTTTGTCTCTTCTTAATTCGTTGTGATGCCAAAAATAGTTTCGTTTCGATCGGTAGATCTGTTTGTTTACAATTTCTAATGTAAGGTTCCCAAAATCGTACATCACGTTGTCCTAACTGGAGTTCGTTGGGCGTAAACCCGGTGGTTTCGTTGTGTACTTCATTCAACATGGAATTGATGTCGGCTATATAACGAGCCCAATTCTTATGGTTTCTAGAACAATATGTTCTTAGACATCTTTTTACTTCCCTGATCGGGCGTTCTGCCATATTTGATTTGGGGTGATAATACGGGTTGAAGACGGGTTCGATTGAATGTTCGGTTAAGGTTCGAATCCAAGCTCGACTTCGAAATTGTGTACCGTTGTCACTTTGTAATTTTTTGGGTGTACCATAGGTTGAAAAATGTAAGTTAAGTAGTTTATATAAAATCGTTTTCGTGCTTGCGGCTCTGTTTGGGTAGAGTTTAACAAATTTTGTAAATATATCTAAGACAATGAGTATGTATTTAGTTTGACCTATACTTGTGGGAAGTGGCCCAATTATGTCCACAGCTAGGTGATGATTTTTGCCAATGCAAGTGATTCCTTTTGCTATCCCTCGGGAAGGATGTGGATCGCTTTTACACTTTTGACATGAGTCACATGTGGCGAGTGTAGTTCTAATGCGGCGTCCCATATTTTTAAATACGAAACTCTCTTTTAGGATGTCTAAACATTTTTTAGCTCCACAATGCAAGTAGTATGTGTGGCACTCCCATATGAGACGACTGATTAAGTGTTCTGGTATTATTATAAGCCACTGTTGATCTAAACGTTTATATAAAATTCCTTCATGTATCATGTAGTTTTCCATTAATTTTGAATCGTTAGAAGGAGAAATGTTGTTCTTTAAATTTTGTATTATGGCAATTAAATTTTGGTCTTGTTCTTGATTAATTTTCATATTTTGTAGTTCGTGTTGTAGATTGTGGTCCTGTATGCGATCTATGTACGCCATCATTAGTTCGGGTATATCGGCAATTGGATTGATACCTTGTGAGTTTATGATGCGACTTAATGCGTCCGCAGTACAATTTTCACTCCCTTTACAATGTAATATCTTGAAATTGTAATCTTGTAAAGCCAGGATCCATCGCGTTAATCGAGAGCTTAATAATTTGCATGTTTTTAGAAAAGTAAGAGCATGATTATCCGTTATTATTGTTATATCGGTGCCATAAATGATATACCGAGTTTTCTGTAAACAATAGATAATTGCTAATAATTCTTTTTCGGTTGTCGTGAACCTTCGCTCTGCTGGTTGCAATGCTCTGGATAAGAAGACTATTGCTCTTTTCTCTCCCTGTTCATATAATTGATACAAATGGCCGCCGATTGCAAAATCTGAGGCATCGGTCTGTAGGTAAAACGGTTTGTGCGTATCGGGATGATGTAATATTTGTGTTTCTAGGAAAAGTTTTTTGATTTGTTGAAATGTTTGGTCGTCTCTTGTTGTCCAGTGGAATTTTATTTTCTTTGAGGTGAGCCGAAGAAGGGGTTGTACATGTTCGGAGAATTTAGAGAGAAATTTATTATAATAGTTAATACACCCGAGAAATCCTTTTAATTGTTTTCGATTCTTTGGGGTTGGATAATTTAGAATTGGCTGAACTTTGCTATTGTCCATTTGTAGACCAGTAGCTGTTAAGGTATAGCCTAGAAAAGGTACAGACGTTCGACAGAAAAGCGATTTATCAAATTTGATCGTCATATTAGCATCTTTTAATCTTTTAAATATGTGAGAGAGATGTTCTAAGTGTGTATTAAAATCTTGAGAAATGACACAGATATCGTCGAAATATACAAGTGTGAATGATTCGACGCTGTCTTCGAAGACGTGTTGTAATGCTCGGACAAGTGCAGCTTGGGATGTAGATATTCCAAACGGCGTAACTCTATATTGGTACGTTCTTCCTCGAAACTGGAACGCAGTATATTTCCTTGACTCTGGCGTGAGCGGGACTTGCCAGTATGAAGCAGTTAAGTCGATGGTGCTGATCCATTTACAGTTTTTTCCTTTAGCCAACAATTCATTTATGCTCCTATTCTGCTCATAATCCGGTAGGGTAATCTCGTTTGCTTTTCTAGCATCTAAACATAGTCTAATTTCTCCATTCTTCTTTGTGACTGGGACAATCGGGTTAATAAAATGACTGTGACACGGTTCAATGACATTCATACGCAGCATGCGTTGGATCTCGCGTGCTACGGCTTCTTGATGGATTAAGGGGACAGGGTATGTTTGCCCTCTAAATATTCGGTCTTCTCTTATTTCGAGGTGATGTACATATTTATTGCATAAGCCCGGGGTGTCTGAAAAGATGTCTTTATATTCTAATATTAATCTGGTTAATTCTAATTTTTGATGGGGTTCCAAATTTCGATTTTCTTCCAAAGTGTTATTAATATTACATTCATTTAATTCTCCAAGATCGTCGATATTGTACTCTACTTGTTCCTCATTATAATTCGCTTCGCTTTCATTGTACATGTTATTTGATATATATTTATCATTATCATTAATATTATTTATATTTATATTTTCTTCAGTAATGTAGCATAAAATTCCTTCTTTAATCGCATATTCAAACTTCAATATTATTCTCTTATCATTTGCTTTAATTTGCAATGTCGATGTTTTGAAGTTTATCTCCATCTCTAGTGTACTTATCAAATCTACACCAATAATTAAGTCGCGAATTAAATTTGGTACAACAAGTGCTTGCACCCATATTTCCTCCTCTTCAATCATAACTTGAAACATTATTATCCTGGATACTCTGCGGGTCTTTGAGCCGACAGCCGTTGTTATTTGAATATTTGTCATTGGAAGTTGTTCAAATTTTTTAATTTGTTGTCTGTGTTCTTGGAACCATTGTTCTGCGATGCATGTAATATTAGAACCAGTATCGATGAGGGCTGTAACATTTCGCTCTCCTATTAAAACTTTAATCTCAGGACACCGTAAAATCTGAGTATCGGGTCTCGTTGTTAACTCGTAACTATCTTCATTTATCAAGAAATTTCTGTCGCAAAACATATTGCTTATAATCATATTATTCGGTACATATATATATTTATGATTAGATATAGTGGGCCTGCATAATCCGAGGTCATGTCTTCGCACAGTATTAATGTTATTGAGCGCAGATGATGATGAGTTGTTTTCGTCGCTCAATTGGCCGATGACATCTTCTGTGCCCGGCAGTTTTCCTGCTGAGACACTTCCGTTGCTGAGCTCAATTCAGGACGATTACTCGTGGGCACAGTTTCAGCAATGGTGTGGCACACGTTTATCTGTTCCTGTGTCGGGTACTGCTGGTTTCTAGGCCGTGAACTCTCAAGAAGGTTATCTCGTCTTATTTGGG
Organism: Aphrophora alni; assembly: GCA_963513935.1. NCBI lineage: Eukaryota > Metazoa > Arthropoda > Insecta > Hemiptera > Aphrophoridae > Aphrophora > Aphrophora alni. Next base: position 63,279,121 of record OY740767.1, on the reverse strand, counting down.
GCTGGTTTCCTCTGTTCTGCGGAGGTTGAAATTGTCGATCTGTTCGATATGGAGGTTGATAATTTCCTGGAGGGTTTCTGTTTGAATTAAATGGTCTAGGCGGAGGTCGGTGATTTTGTTGATGAAAAGGTGGAGGTCGATAATTTTGGAACTGTGTTGATGGTCTAAAGTAGAAATTATTGTTCGACCCAACTGGTTGTTCCCTTGGTGTGAATCGTGTTCTCGATGAAGGTGCAGTAGTCAAATTCTGGTTCCTCCTTTCTCGCGTATAAATATCTTTAAAGTCCTCCCTTTGCAACAGGAGTTCGAAGTCCAGGATTGTTTCGATGCGTTGGACCCTTCGTGCATCTTGAATCAATTCCTCGAAGTGATCCGCCAAACAGGTTATAATCTCATCCTCAGAGAGTGGTGGTTGCATTGACTTCAAAGTTATGACTCGCTCAGTAAAATATTCGGCCCTACTGAGTTTGCCATTCCTTTGATACTTTTCTGTTTCCATTCTGTGCCGGATTCCGCGTTGCACTTCCCTGCTCCAATATTTTTTCTCAAAGGCTTCTTTGAACTCTTCCCAGCAGTGTATGTCGTCTCTGACCAAACTGAACCATCTCGCCGCATGATGTTCTAGGCATAACTCCAGGGTGTCGATCAGCTGGATGTTTGGATCGGTGGTGTTATTTTGAGTTGTCCTCCGCTCATAAAATTTACGGATCCTGTTGAGGTGTTCAGTTGGATTGTGCTCCCTGCCATGAAATTTTGGAACGTTATTATCGATTATTCCATTGGTGGTACTTCCACAGGTGACATATATGTTGGGTGGTGCTGTGGGTGAGTTTTTCTGAATCTTGTCCTCGAGGGTTTCCACTCTCGCCTTGTTATCGTTGGCCAATCGTTCTAAAGATGTTATCTGTCGCTCTTGTTCTAAACTTGTCTCCTTGTTTTTGTCTATTCCCTCCTGTTGTCTTGAATTTTGCTCAGCAATTTTCTGGGTTATTTGTTCCAGCTCTTGGTGTGTCTCTTCCCTGGTTCGTTGATTCAAGTCGATTATAAACTCCTTCACCTGTTCGGTTTGAAACCGACAGTCCTCTTGTACTTTGTTGATTTTCTTGTCCTGGGTCTCGAACCGTTTGTTAATTCGGCTCAATTCCTGTTTTATTTCTAGGGAGTTTTGTTTTAATTCCTTAGAAAAACGTTCTTCCTGGCCATCGAATCGTTGGTTAATTTGATTCAGTTCTAATTTGATTTCCTTAGAGCGCTTGTCCTGATCCTCGAATTGTTTCTTCATAAACATCATTAATTGGTCGAGATTTATGGTATGGCTTTGCAGTTCTTGGCTGGTCTTCACGTCGCTCGTCATTTCGATGTTTTCACGGTCGGTATATGTCTGTATATTTTCGCCGTATTCTCCTTCTTCTTCTTCGATTATTACGGTCGGTGGTTGACCCGATTCTTCAACGATCCGCGGCCCTTCCAGCGCTACGCCTTCTTCACTTATTTCTTGACCCGCGGTCACGTCTTCTAATCGGCGCGACGAAGATGGGTCCGACAAACCGTGAGACTCTATAGCCTTTTGTGTCCGCGTAATGTTTTTTCTTAAGTTGTATCCCGATTGATTATCCATATTAATATTTGGTAATAATATATCGGTACACAAAATACAACACAAAATATATATCTTAAAACTAACATAAAATTATTTTTAAAAGAAGTTATTTGGTGGGGGAAGACTTCCTTGACAAATTGCCAATACGTTGGGCGCCATTTTGAAATGAATGATAACTTCCCTTCTATAAATATTGTTATATTATTAACTCATATAATCATTTACCTTGATAAAAAAAATTTAAAATATTTGTAATACAAAGATTAGTCATTTATTGTCTTGAAACATCAAATAATAAAATTATGAGTTCATTCGAACTTAATCGGTAGAATACATATATAAAATCATTTTGAAGTTAACATAAAAAAAATTAATTATCAAACAATTGAGATGTAAAAGGAAATGTCTCTTATTAACTACACTGAGGTTATGGAAAGTTCATAAACATATGTAAATATAACATAAAGGAAAGATTTCATTAGTTCATTTTAGAGTCTTACTATCTCGGGTTGGGAGGAATTGGTTTAACACATAATTATTTAAAATAGAGCACTCAGAGTCTGTTTCTCGTGAAAATTCATATACATAGGCTACACATACAATTACAATAAAACACAATCAATTAAAGTTCATATCTTGGTGAATATTATTAATTATTATTTGAGTTTCTTTCTCTCGGGACAGGGTCAGTGCGGCAAATTTGTCAAGGAAGTGGGGTAATTATACACATATTGACAAAGATACAAAAAATAATAAAATATTAATCGATTAGTTTTTAAATAAATGATGAGTGGTGAAATGATGGTAGACAACAATCACAACTGTTCACAAAGTCTATGTTTCTGAATACTCGGTGTACATATAGAAAATAGTTCAATTAGTATGATATTTGTTAAAGTTATTCCACTTTTGTGTATTAATGTTTCAAAGTTTATGATAGTAGGCTACTTAGGCCTATTAGTGGGGATATAGGATGACTTTTAAAAAATATATAAATTGGAATGGTCTCACCAATGTTCTCAAATACGTTGTTGAAACTAGCTTGTATTATGTCTGCTCCTTGGTAGATTTTTAGAGAATTTTCAACTGTAACTTATCACTTTTAATTTGTGTTACTTCTCAGCACTCCATAGAAAATTTAAATATACTTTTCCACTTATTTAAATTGGAGCTGAGTCAGGAAACGTCCATTAAGCTTGGGATCTCCCAACCAAACTTCCCAAAAATCATTGTTACAGCGTCCATAGAGATTCAACATTATCCATTTTTTGTGATCTTGATTAAGATTAGTAGCACTGATGAAAATGAATACATGACCCTAATTTGTTAAGCAGGAAGTTGTTAAGAACTTCATTTAAGACTGTTGACTCTACTATTATGGTATACATTTAAATTTGTTGAAGACATACTAAGAGGGGTTCCAAATAACTTCCTTTAAATTTAAACTATCTTATTCCTAAATACGATTTCACCTTGGTCTTAATCTAAAACTAGTTGGAATTTCCCGCACTTTAAAAATTAGTTAGTGGGCTAAACTTTGGTCACGTGATTGCTGTATCGGTGGGTGTGGCTTATTTGATTTCTGTCACATATTATGTCTGTTCCGCCATCTTTGAAATAGGACTTTGGTTGTATTTATCATCAATACTAAATAATTTTGAGGTTTTCTTTGTATGTTCAGGTGACAACTTATACGTCAAAATATCCGTTAAATCCATAGGCCATATTTGTTTTGTTGAAGCGATAGTCGTATTCTTTATAATTAATTATTTATGACGCTCTGGTCCGGTTCGGCCATTGTAAATGTTTTTGAAAATTCGTGTTTAATTTCGATTGATTTTGTCTATCTTAATTCTAATCTTGCTACGGGGTTATTTAATTTGGATAATATGGAAGTTTAGGCCTCTAAATTGTATATTCTAGGCTTACGTTAAAATTCGGGGAATCACGTTATTTGAAGTTATCCGATCGGTACTATAGTATTTTTAGGCTTTTGTTTAATTCGCTACCGTTTTGCATTTTTCCCGGTAGGTGGCGTGCGTGTCTTCTCGTGTTTGAAAGGAATATTGATTATTTATTGAAACAACATTATTTTGAAATGTTTCAGGGTTAAAACCTAAATTAACATACTGATAATACAAGAGCTGTTTATTATCTTTGAAATAAACTTGATTAATTCAACAGGTAGGCCTATTTGGTCATTTTATGTATTTTTAAAATGTTTTAGCCTACTAATTACATTTCTTATTTTTTCTGCATACTCATTATTTCTATAAAAACAATAATTATTATGATATATAAAATTTAAAAAAATCATTTAATTTACTTCTTACCTGTAAGAAATTTTACTTAACATGATTTACAATCCTCATTTAATTAACCAGAAATATCCTTGAAGTCACTAGTTGTTTATCTGTTTTCAAGCATAATTTCATTAATAATATTCTTTATATTTTTATTACCTATGTCACTTTTAATTGTTAGCCATTTCTGAGCACTATTATCATTATTTTTTTAAATAATAGCAGCACGGTTTGTTTTTATATTGTATTTTCAACAATAAGATTGAAAATGTCTATAGTTATAATTCAACTAATAAGTATTCCAAAAACATTGAAATATTCAAGCTAGTTTTGAATTTATAATAAATTATTACCTCTCAGTTTTAAGCAAATTTTTATTATTAAATTTCAAAAAATACATAATTTTAATTTTTAAATTGAGAAAATATTATATATGTGTTAGTGTACTGACAATGTGATTTGATTCTAATTATACTAAACTTATTTACATTCTTAACGCAAACCTTTATAAAGAATAATAATATAAAGATACATCATATGAAAGTTAAAGTAATGATACATTTTTAACCAATCTGTAGGATGAATGTCCTTTATAACAATATTTACACATTAGCTATATAATAATAGGTGACACAAGAAAAGGTTAGATATAAAAATAATAAACATCAAGCAATTGCTATACAGGTTTAATTTTACAACTTGATCTTTTTTTCTGGAACACCTTCAACTTCATCTAATAGATTAGCCAGAACTTCATCGTCATTTTCATCAAGTATATCTGTAAAGTCATCAATAGTGGTTTGAAGCAATTTCTCTTTCTGAAATAAAACAACACACTATTATTATTAACATAGTATAAACATAGCACAAACATGACTGTATACAAAGAGTGGCATAGCCATGAGTGAGCTAAAAAGGCTCAACTGTTAAGTAGTCTCTGATAAAGCGATTCTTGGATTCGTCAAGGTCCATAATGAGGGATGCAAAGTGAATAGGAAGAGGAGGAGGGGAGGAGTGATGGCTGAAGTGACCATATGTCACCAGAGAAAATAAACAAATCATGAGATACTGCCTAAAAATAATTGGGTTTGTAGAATATATCGCCTGTTGGTTCTGTTCTTACTGAATGAAGATGGTGTAAAACAACTTCTGTGCAAGTGTTTGTGTTGTTTGATGCAGACTCGGCATACTTTGGGTGCTGATCGCAAGGCCCCTATAGGTTTTGTAAGAATCCTGGACAGGATCTCAGAGGAAATATACTTGGGTCATATATATATACAAAAATACTAGCTGAAGTTTATACTATGCACCATGAATCATGTCTATTGGATAATAGACAATAGCAGAGTAAGAGTAGTGCGCAGTTGTCAATTCGAACAACTTTCTGCACGAGGCAAACTGCCAAGTGAGGCTACCGACATCTTGCAATGCTAATAGAGTTGAGTAATTTTATTACGTTTGTATAGTTTTTTTATGAGTTAAACAATAGTTTTTGTTTAAATAATTTAAACAGGTCAAACTGATACATTAACATATATGTCAGCGGTAATAAAATGTTTTGCTGTAACGGTAATAATTATTTCTCTTGTAATTTCTCTAACCTAGTACAAAAATAAATATTAGAGTTAGAAATTTAATTGAAGTTCATACAATTTAGTGGGAAAGATTTTTTTCATTGAGAAATTTCTGTTGGTTTGTTTACAAGGAAGGAAAGCAGATACATTTTATTTTTGTTTAAATTGATTGTTAAATTATGCTCTTTAAAACTGTGATGCAGAATGAAATGCAATATTTATGATTTTTACGAGCAATTTTATGAACGTAGCTGCAAAAGAATTGTGGTGGCGGCATAGTGGGCTTCAAGTTATAACTTTCAAGTGGCTCCTCCTTCAATGGAATTGACTCGTGGTGGCTTGTATAAGGTTATAAGGTTATAATCTTTGGAAAGATTTTAAATACAAAATACTTTATAAAATTGCAAGGTGGAAGTATGCTGGTAAAACCTTGAAGCCTATAAATATTTAATTTATTAAAGTTGTGTATACTGATATATGAAAATAGATATAATAATTTTAATTTAAATAGTTATTTGCTAAAAAGTAATATAATAGTCTGCCTTGTTAAACTAGCACAACATATTTACAAAAATGAGATGTTACAGAGCTATATAATTCTTTATATATAACAGTTATGATGGATTAAAATTGTCTAAACCAATGTGGCTCTGATTTTAATAGGCACAACAACTACAGTAAAGTAGTTAATTGTTTAATGATTAACAAAATTAGCATCACAATTTTAAAACACAGGTAACGTACTTAATCAGTTCGGCTATGAATAGTATGTGCTATCACCCAATAATCTTATTTTTGCTAATTTTCGCAGAAATGTATAAAAATATTTCATTTCACATCCATACATGCTGAACCAATTGAATTATTATTTTCATTATTCTTTTCCCTATGACCTATTTGTCTATAAAGTCTGGTATTTTCTATTTGGACTCAAAAAACAATTATTTTAAATAATATACAGAATTACAGCTTGTATGACTTACCTGATTTTTAAGTGTTACTATTATATTTTCTTAGTTGATTTATAATTAACAAAAAAATATTCTAAAATTAATATTGTTGTACATGAAAGTGAAATATTCACACATTTTGAGAAAATCAAAACAGATTAATTGATAACAGGCAAATATCTTAAAATGTTAAAATTTTGATAAAAACATAAATTTATATTAAATAATTACTTCAAGTGAAAATTATATGACCTAGACTGGGAATTCAACTCAGGACCTTTGGCTTTACACGCCAACTGAGCTCTGCTTGATCGCTTCCGAGTATAGGGCATACACTTCTCAATTGACTTTGCTTTTTGTTGCAATTTTTGAATTATAACAGATCAATCATCTTGTTAAAGATATTGAAACTGATCTGTATACACGGCTTGCAGCTTTATAAATATGTATTTAATTATATTAATTTATTGATTTTAAAACTTATAAAATTTTACCATACCCCCTATATTGGGAAGCGATCAATGATAGCTCAGTTGGTAGAGCATTGGCACGTAAAGCTAAAGGTCCTGGGTTCAATTCTCAGTTTAGATCGTATATTTTTCATTTGAAATAAATTATTTAATTAATAATACTAGCTTGGTAAAAAAATAAATGTATAAGCGTTAAAATCAATAAATTAATTAATTTTAATTTTTAACTAAAATTTTTATTATTTTAGAATATTATATATTTGTTGAATAAACGTAATATTAATTTATAAATTAACAAAGAGTAAAGAAATAAAATGTTTTACATCAATTAACTCTTACAATATCCTTTGGATATGTGTTGGGAGTTTCTGACTTTGGCAATCCTTAACACTGATTCCCCATTATGGTCTTTGCTCCACTCTTCCACTAACTTTACTATGGGTTTATTTTTACATCGAAATGCGTGTCATAAAAACTCTATCTATAGGACTGTTCAGCAAGAGGGAAAAAAGTGTTCAATGAAATACTACATTGTAACTTACGTTTAAATTTGTAGTATCAGCATCTGTGAAATTATCTTTACTAAGCCCAGCCTTATGAAGTACATCAAGTTTAGACTGAACTAGAGGCCAAATGTGATCATCAACAGTTCCTTTAGCCATCAAGTATTGAACAAATACACAGTCTCGCTGACCAATACGATGAGCACGATCTTCTGCCTGAACCAATTCCTGAAAGTAGGCAATAACCAATGCAATTAATATCAAATTATTGTAAAGACTTTATAAACAATTTTATCTTTGTTTTGTTTCATATTTTACTAACTTATAAACATGAAAAATAAATTGATTTTTTCTTCCTGAATTTTAAATCTTAGGTATTGCAAAGGTTAATAAACATAATTTCAAGTGTATCAGAATTAATGGTACAATATTTATAAATAAACCACTGAAACCAATTTATACAAACAAAAACAAATTAATTAAAAGTTTGTAATTCAGCTTTTTAATACACAATAACTTTTCAACTTTAGCAGGGCTACGAATAATAAACAAGACACTAACAGGTCAAATTCTTACAAATTTGGCTTTGTGATGATTCAAAATTAGTACAAACACATTAACATGAATTTAATTTTCTGGTCAAGTTCTTCATAACAATGTTTTAAACTTATTAATTAATAAACACAAATAATGTATAAAGTGACTAATTAATAATATCAAAGAGTTAAGTAACAAACAAACAAACAAACAAAAATAAAATAGCAATGAATGAATTCAGGTTTTTACTGAAAAATACAGGCTTTTACTTATAAAAATTATTCTCTGGCTTTCCTTGAAAATATCAGTCCCATGTAACAAATTTAAATTGTTTTTAAAACAATATATTAATTGGTAATTCTTACACCTGGATTCCAAAATAATTCAGCAAAAACAACTAGCTGTGCTGCTGTGAGAGTAATTCCTGTGTTGGCAGCCGTGATAGATAAAACTGCAACCTTAAATTGGTCCTCGTATTGGAACCGGTCACACAATAATTTCCTTTCTTCGGCACCTACTCTCCCATCGATTCTAATGTAGCTAGAAATAAAAATATATAGCTTAAATAAAGTATGAAAAATATACTGGTTTAATTATACTAGAAAAGTGAATCAAAATTTGTTTTACAAATCTTTAAAATTTAATAAAATTTCAAAAAGCCCTGCCTAACTTAGTCTGATAGTTCTTTACTCTATCATGTATAATAATAATAATAATAATATTCATATACAGTAATGTTATTACTGTAATTACTCGGTACATTCAAATTTGATGTAATAACAAACTTGTCCATAAATATCCAACCTGACTTAAGCCAATAATTTAAATTATTTTGCTTGAGTTTAATTTCGAAAAATACACTACCTAGCTCAATTACATTTTTTTTTAAATTTAAATAATTTTTATATAAAAGATACTTTGAATAAAACATATTATGAACTATAAAAATTATGATTTATTATCATTAACTACAACTAAAAAATAAATCAACAAATTATTATTAATGATTGGGAATTTATAACTAGGGGTAATCTTCTTTTTTTTAAGTACAAAATGTGAACTTTTATATTTTTACAAATCTGTACTTATATAATGTTTACAGTGCTACTGAATTACAATAAATTTCTTTCAAATTTTTATACTGTGGTTTTTTATCTATTAAATTATTTACACTATAAACATATTTTTACAATTTGCACTATTTGAGGACTTTCCTCTCTATTTTATATCTGGAAAAATTATTTTACATTTTGTTCACTTAGATTTTCCATTATCATTGAAAAATACCATTCTTGTGTGACACTTTTAATTTAATAATATAAAAAGAATTAAATTTGCATATCTAAATTGTTATAATACTGCCTTTATTGCGACAACCAACTTTGTGTTATATAGACAGTGTGACTGTGTCACTTTTAATTGGGATTTTCAAGAAACTTTTAATGCGTAGCTTCAATTTGACTTGTACACACAGACACTACTAAGTTAATCTGAAATGGACAGGAAGTTATGGAATTCGCTATGACAAAAAACAGGCAATTTTAGGTTTAAATTGTATAATTATATTTAACAATCCTTAGAAATACTTTGTGAAATATTATTCTTTTTTTTCCCTACCTTTATTTTTTAGTTAAGATTCTGAAAAAATTAAAACTAATCATTTTTCAGATACATAGGAATTTAACAAACTACTTTTACATTATTCAAAATCAATTTTAAAATAATTAAAATTAGGTTAACCCCCAATTTTAAAAAATTTCTCAGAAATATAAATCTACAAAATCTTATTCAAGCAAAATTATTATTTCTTAAAAAAGAAATTTTGTAATAAAATTTTACCAACTATGTACAGAGATCAATTTCCAATTAGACAGGTTGCACCACAAATTAGTGGATTTTGTAATTTATGTAACAAAATCTTTAAGTAAATCTTTGAAATATGAAAATTGAGTTGAAATATTTTTACAAATATTCAACCAATCTAAAAGTTAATATCTTTATACCAGACATAAAGAAACTAAACTAGTCTATTCTATAACGGAATTGATGAAAAATTTATTTGATTATCATATGACATATTAACATATTAAACCAGAATATTTAAAATAGATACAAATCATTTATAAATATTATCTAAAAAAAAAAAAAAAGAATTTAATTTTACTATAAGTTTTTTATTTAAAGTTTGCTCAGCAATTATGAGCGCCAGATGAATTATCATCAATTTAGAAAAGTTAACTATTTTATTGAATTTATGAATTTAATCTCAGGGTCGAAGTAATTTCTCCGTGTACTTTCAGCGATTTTTGGTTAGAATGAAGAACACTTAAACTGAAATTTTAACATAAATTTATTAAACATAAAACATTTATACATTATCATTTATCATAAAAATTGTATCATGGAAATCAACTATTACTAACATCCTATCTGAATTTTAATTGCCTTTGCCAAGGTCTAGTTTCATTAAAAAATGTTAAATTTACTTTTAAATTGCAATTATCAATTTTATTTTATGAATTTGAAAATATTAAAATTATTTGTTACTTTATTTATCAAAATGCATTATAAAAAATTTAACTATGTCAATAACCTTCTTGGTATTCCGACTCAAAAGTTTAACTATTTAAAATGATTAAATTTATAGCTAACACAACAAAGAACATAATAAATTTTATACAATATACAAATTTAGATATTGTAACCTTTTGGATACAAAAAATATATATTTGAATTTAGTTTGAAACTTTAAAAAAAAACTTTTTAGGCTATGTCGAAGTTTGCTCAAAAATATATTTTTTGTATCCAAAAGGTTACAAAAAATATATATTTGAATTTAGTTTGAAACCTTAAAAAAAAACCTTTTAAGGTATGTCGAAATTTTGCTCAAAAATAATTTTTTTTTTCCTTTCTTAATAATAAACAAATAGTGTGCAAACCTATTGCAATGCACTTACCTTTAGGGTATGTTCACCTACTACTGTATACTCGTGCATACAATGATATTGCAGTTATGACCGCATGGTCAAACCAATATCATATCTTTGAACATCTTACACATCTTTTATTATAAAACCTTGAATCTACATGAATAAATCTCGTGTGTGGTTCTTCAAGCTGAAGTGGTACTGTTTAGGTAGAACTATGGACTCAAATAATAACTCAGAATGACATGGCAATAAAACCTATGGTGAATTTATTTCATCATCATATTTATCTCTTGCTCATTTAGTAATTTAAACAAACTTAATTCCAACATAGCTTAAGCCTAAACAAATCAATTAAAACAACAAATTTATTATTCGAAACAGAAACCTTATACAATTTTAATAATACTTCCTAAACTAGAATGGACGCCATATAAAAAAATTCTCTTTCAAAAACCTATCATACTAAACATTTGTAAATATTTTAAATTTATAAAACCCAATTGTTCACATATTTTAATTTTCTTGTACTTATCTGTACGTAGCGCAGTTTAATACAATTGTAGCCTCTATTATTTCACTTGAACACCGTTCGCATAATGATTTTGAAACTGCAGAGCACGTGTGCACACCACTAACACTCCTATGTCTTAACGAATCGACGAAAACTTTTTATTATTCTAGATCCAAACACACTCAAAACCTTGTTGTTCAGTTACAACACACTCTCATGTCTCTCATTTTCCAGATTGCACGTACTTGTTTGAATTCAGGCGACTCGGCCAGTAACATGACAACATGACTACATCGCCATTTTTCTTTCACTGTTCCTTCGTTCCTTCTACCCTTTTTCCAGTCAGATGTCACACAACATAGCCTCCTGTATACTTCTGTCTCTTTTGGTGTTCATTGTTTTTCAGTCTACATTATTTTTATTTAAAGTCATTACTATTGTTTATTCCCTCTAATTTTACCTTATTTATTAATTTTGAATTTATTATTCAATCTTTTATGCGTCCACTCTAACAATCTTTTAAACAAATTTATTTAATTTCATATTTTTATTTTTATTCCAAAAACCTATATCTTGTGTAATGGCGCCACATTCAAATAATACACATTCAGAAGGTGCATATCTTACAATATGGCGTGTTATATAACACGTTTTACCAATCTTTTGGAGAGTCATTGTCCACAATGTAATCTAGTCGAGGTGTCCTATGTCATGCATGGTAGTTTTACTGTTGAGATTACTTTAACCGCACTTCCGATTTCGTAAAAGTTTATACTGCGATTTTTTATCACCATTGTTCGTCTAACGCATGTGAAATACGATAGTCTTTTGTCTTTACTTCACACCACGTGCTTAATACCGAAAAGTCTAATCCTTTCCGCTATTTTTAAACTAATACTGTTTCAATACGTAAAAATATTGTTCTTAGTACTTATTAAAGTGTCTGTCCATTATAAGTCCTTCACAAAAAACTGTTTTTTATACATTTTACATTTTTGTTAAAACACACTTGTTCAAATTATTATAGGTCTGTCCTTGTCAGACTCCATTTTACGACTTTAAAAACACATCTTACTCCACTAACTGCTGCCTTAAGACTCTGTTCTACGACTCAGAAAATCACATGTTACTACCTTAACTTCCCAACTAAGACTGAGAAAATCACATTTTACATTTTTGTTAAAACACAACTTACAGCTCCAACCGCTACCTTAAGACTCATTTTACATTTTTGTTAAGAACACTACTTGTACAAATTATTATAGGTCTGTCCTTGTCAGACTCCATTCTACGACTCAGAAAATCACATGTTACTACCTTAACTTCCCAACTAAGACTGATGCAATCCCATGTGCTTGTCCAATATCCGGTCTCCTGGACATCTCCCAAATATCACTGTGTAAGCTATATATTTCTCGTTCAGTTCCAAAATGTCTTTATTCCACTACCACGCAATTCATAAATTGTCCGAATCTCTCAATTTCACTACACACACAATTTATTAAATTTCTTATAACTAAATTACTTTAAAATCTTATCATCATTATTTATTTATGTTTGGAAATCTATTTTATTATGAATTTACTCTGTTTAACATTGAAAATCATTAGTCACGTTTTTGACTCATGTTACCCCAATACGATTACCCGCTATTTTAAATATTTAATTCAAATTAACCTTTTTCCGGTATTACAAACTATGCTGAAAATTCCATAACTTAACAACATAAAAAGGTTAATCTTTAATAATAGATACAAATATAAACTTTTACATGAATCATAAGAATTATGCTAAAAATATTCTGGTTTAATATGTTAACCCTTAAAGCGCTATGTAAAAATACTATAGTACGCTCATTTACTGTAAAAAAATAAAAATAATATTTTCTCAATGTTTTTTTTTAGATTTAGGTAGTTTTAGTCAAGTAGACAACAGAAATGTTATAAATTTTGATTTAAATAATATGGTAGGCCTACCAATAACCATAGGCCTATGTCTTGGAACTAACCCTACTTCTTGATTTTCTTCATTTTTACTAGAACTATCAACTTCACTTTCACTAATATTGTGTAAAATTACACTTTCAGCCTCTTCTTGTTCTAGGTTATGAAAGTCAACCGCTCTAGAAAACTATGCGTTTATAAGTCCATTTACAAATTCGTCAAAATCAGGATCGTCTGGATGAACCATTACAGTGTATATCAAATATACACAGTCGATAAGAAAAAGACAAAACTAACAAAATATTTATATTTATTTACTGCCAAAACTCGACATAAATAAACACACAACACTCAACACACTCAACAGACGTCAACAACAAATGCAAGCGAGAGTGAAAACACGAAAACAGCTGACCATAGTAGCCCGCGTTTATAGGCACAAAAGTCCTGTGAAGCAGGCATTATCTGCACCCTCGGATCTTTCTGCTGGAAGGCGGTTTGGTCCAGGGATGCAGATGGTGGCAGCAAGAGCGGACTCATGCAGCAAGAGCGGACTCAAGAGCCCTCCCCGCGGTACAGGATGGGCAACGTTTTCGGTGTGGCCTGATGCTTTGCCGGATGGCGGCACCGAAGGCGGCTAAAGCATGGGACGTCTTACCCCTTCCCTTCCCCCTCCTGTCTCTTCTTCTCACCACCCCAACCAAAATGAGGTCGTCAACCATTCTTTGACCTCTCTATAATCTGTTCTATCTCTCTTCTGTCTTCTGTCCCAAGAAGCTTGAGGCTCTTGTGGACGTTCATTTATTCTTAATTCCCACTATCCCCACAATCTGTGGACCCAATCCAAGGTGGAACAGCATATGCCGAAGGATGCGTGTCTAAGGGGGAGCTTAGACTCTAGTATGCGGACTCCGGATACCTGGCGACCTCCGGTTTCAATTTAGCCTTACCTCATATGCGGGCTCTGTGTGGTGGACCTTTTAGAACCCTGCTCTGATCGTGGGAACTTAAATGGACCAAAACAAAAATAAAAATAAACAAAAAACCTCGGCGGAGTACCAGTCACAAGCTGGAAGCTCGGCCGTCAAACCAGGACCAGAAGCAGCCTCAGAGCATGCTCTCATGGTTCAAACACCAAACAAAGAAACGCCCTATGAAGACGGACTAGAAGCGGCCACTAAGCAGGCTTCGAAATCTGTGGACATGGAGGTGTTAATGGAGGAGGTTGAATCGGGCTTTAAGCTGGATGAAGACCTCCTCTTGGAAAATCCTGACACCCCTGGCTTCACAGCCGAGCTGACGGACGCTACTAAGCAGTTGGTCACGCTCAATATGGCACAAAGTAAGCCGAGGATGTCCAAATCGGAGAGAAGACGAGCTCTGAAGGCCAAGTTTGGAAAGGACTTTGACCCGAAGAAGTTCGATAAGCGTAGGAACAAAGGTGCTGCTTTGACAGCCACCGATCCTCCTGCAATCAAGGAGGGGGGCCTGAAGCGCGGCAGAGCCGAAGCTCCGACTCCCCCATCCACTGAAACCCAGAGGAAGAGACACAAACAGTCTGGTGAGAACGGTGCATCGACATCGGCGCAACCCAGAACCTCGTTTGGGGAAGCTCTAGCCTCTACAAAAATGGCAGTTGTGCCCAAAAGATTCCCCGAAGACAAGCTCTCCGAGGAACAGGGCAGAACCGTCCAAAAGGCCATCATGGCAAAATTTGAGTGCCTGGAAGACGGGTCATATCCAGTCTTTTCAGGCTCTTATATGGAGAAAGGAGCACTAATAATCTCGTGCTCTAATCTCAGCAGCAAATCCTGGCTGATGAAAACCATCTCCAGTATTCGACCCCTTGGCGAGGATGTCGAGCTTATCGTTGGTGATAAGAAGGATATTCTTCGGGCCACTAAGGTGTTCTTCAGAGCACCTGCTGAGCTGGAAGAGTCTCCTGAAAGGATCCTTGATATGCTTGGCAAACAAAACCTGAGCCTTAGGGTCGGAGAGTGGAGAACTCTGGCAACAAAAGAGGACCCGAAAGGTCGTACCTTTGTTCTCCTTGTGGATGATCTCTCCCTTGCAGCTATCAAAGCAGCAGGGTGTAAGGCGCATGTGGGACTCTGGCAAGTCTCTCTTGTCTTACTGTCAGGAAGAGACAATGCTGAGGGTCCTGCAAGTAAACCTACATCACAGTAAGGCGGCTTCGGCCTCCTTCTGTCAAACCTTCATTAGGTCCAACATCGACCTAGCACTGGTCCAGGAGCCCTGGCTCCACCGAGGCCGGATTGTCGGGCTAGGAGATGCAAAAGGTAAGCTCATATACTGTAACAATATTAATAACAACCGAACCTGCATACTAGTAAGGTCAGGTTTGCAATGCTTGCCCCTAATGGATTTCTGTTCCAGAGACATCACAACGGTGCTAATACACTGGCGCAACGGGAAGGAAAATGATGGTCCAATTTTTAGCTCCGTCTACCTACCCTATGACGCCAGAACTCCTCCTCCATCAAGAGAACTAGAACTTCTGGTGGAGTCAACTACTGTCAGGCGGCAGCAGCTTCTGGTGGGATGTGACGCTAACTCTCATCATCGCCTAGGCTGGGGCAGCTCTGATACAAATACAAGGGGTGAGTCATTATTTGATTTTCTCTTGTCTAATAACTTACAAATTGTTAATGTAGGTAACACACCGACCTTCTCCAATAAAATCAGGAACGAGGTCATAGATATTACTTTTTGCACAGAAAATATTGTAAATCTGATTGGGAACTGGCATGTTTCAACAGAAGCCTCCCTCTCAGATCACAAATACATCATGTTTCATTTAGAAACATCAACCGTCAAATCCCACTTTCGGAACCCGAGAGCGACGGACTGGGGGTCCTACTCGGACCAACTATCGACGGTACTTGGGTCCATGCAAGGTGATATTGCAACATTTCCAGATGTAGACAGGGTGGCGACCTCGCTTCGCGACGCCATCATGGACTGCTATCAGGATAACTGTCCTCTGCGTACGAGATCAGGCAGACCTAACACAAGATGGTGGTCACAGGATCTCGGCCGTAAGAGAAAACAATTAAGAAGGCTTTTTAATGTATCCAAGCGGAGCGGTGATTGGAGGGAGTACCATTTAGCTCTCACAACATACAGCAAAGCTATAAAAAAAGCCAAACTTGATTCCTGGAGGGCATTCACTCACAAAGTGAACAGTCTAAAGGAGGCAGCCAGACTGCAACAAGTTATGGCTTCTAAACCTAACAATCCTGTAGGCACCTTGCGGAAACCAACAGGAGAGTATACTAAAACAGCGGAAGAGACGCTCAAGTTACTACTTGAAACTCACTTCCCTGGTAACATAAGTAGTGACAATACAGACGGCGGTCTAAGTCTAGCTGGGGACATCTCTTGGCCAAGGGCATCCCGGGCAGACTGGAAGATAGCCAGAAAAATTGTCACTATTTCTAAATTAAAATGGGCAATAAACAAATTTAGCCCGTTTAAATCACCAGGCGGAGACGGAATCTATCCTGCACTATTGCAGGAAGGACCTGACGCCTTGATCCAACTGATCTGCAAGCTTTCCAGAGCCAGCGTAGCATACGGCTACATTCCGCAGGCATGGAGGGTCAGCAGAGTTACGTTTATTCCCAAGCGTGGCAAAGCAAGTTATTGTGATGCCAAAGCTTATCGACCAATCAGCCTATCCTCGTTTCTATTGAAAACACTAGAGAAGTTGGTTGAGAGATACATTAGGGAGGGGGTGCTCTCTGGGACACCTCTCCACCGAAATCAACATGCCTACCAACCTGGTAAATCCTGTGAATCTGCTCTACATAATCTTGTGGGCAGGATCGAGGACGCACTGGAAAGGAAGGAAATAGCCCTGTGCGCCTTCTTGGATATAGAAGGCGCATTTGATAACACCTCCTTTAGATCAATAGTGCGTAGACTGCAAGAGCGAGAGGTGAACCCGGCTGTAACAAGATGGGTTCATTCAATGCTAAGAAGCAGACGCATCCAAAGCTCCCTGCTCGGTTATTCGCTGGAGGTCGCGACCACAAGAGGGTGTCCACAGGGAGGTGTTCTTTCACCTCTACTGTGGAGCATGGTGGTAGATGATCTCCTTACGGAAATCAGCCGGTCAGGAACATACATCCAAGGCTATGCGGATGACATAGCAATCTTGGTTATTGGGAAAAGCGACTACACTGTCTCGGATATCATGAATAATAATCTGAGGCGAGTGAAGTCGTGGTGCGCAAGGGAAGGCCTCAACGTCAATCCCAACAAAACCACTATAGTTCCCTTCACTAAGAAGAGGAACTTGACAGCCCTGGATAGGATATCCATGGATAACACACAGATAAACATGTCCATGTCGGCAAAGTATCTTGGAGTAATCCTTGATCAAAAGCTAACATGGAACGTACATCTGGACAACTTAATCCATAAAGCGAAATGGGCGCTAATGACAGCCAGACGTTTTATTGGTACCACTTGGGGACTCAAGCCTCACATAGCCCTTTGGCTATATGAGGCAGTGATCAGACCCCAGATTACATACGGAGCGGTGGTATGGTGGAAGAAATCATGCCAAACCACAGCAGGAAGCAAACTAACAAGCCTGCAAAGACTTGCATGTTTGTGCATAACCGGAGCCTTTAGAAGTAGCCCAACAGCTGCAATGGAGGTTCTCCTCGGACTCCTGCCTCTTGATATTTATATAATGTCGGAGGCAAGGAAATCCGCCTACAGACTGACGTGTGTTAACGAGTGGCGGAGGGGCTTGCCTGGAGCAGGACACACTGACATAGTTGACATCGTACTCAAAAACTCGGTGTTAGACATGGTGCCAGACGCAATGCACACCGAGTACATCTTCAACAGACCCTTCACGGTAACCCTTGGTAACCGAGAAGACTGGGAAGGAAACAGTAAAACAGGATCCTCCAGAGGGACTCTTGTCTGGTACACCGATGGGTCTCTTATGGAAGGTAACTCAGGTTATGGTATTTACAGCTCATCACCAAGGACAAACATTAGTGTAAGTCTTGGCAAGCACTGTACAGTATTTCAAGCAGAGTTACTAGCTATCTCTGCCTGCGCCCATCTGGGATTGTCACAAGGCTTTCGAGATAGACAAATCCTTATTCTCTCAGACAGTCAAGCAGCATTAAAAGCGCTAGACTCAGTACTAATCACTTCAAAACTGGTGAAGGACTGCCTCTTAACACTAAAGAAACTCTCCACAAGGAACATGGTGGAATTGAGATGGGTGCCAGGTCATCGTGGCATCCAAGGTAATGAGAAGGCAGATACTCTCGCAAAGAAAGGAGCATCTACACCCTTCATGGGGCCAGAACCTATGTGCTGTATCAGCCGCAGCATGGCTAAAAGCGCAGTTAACAACTGGGCCAAGGAAAAGCAACGCCAGAGATGGCGCAGGACTCCCGGGCTCACACAAAGCAAACAGCTGATTAAAGGACCCAGTACTAACCTTACGAAGTCATTAATCAAGCTAGACAGGCTACAGCTTAAAAGAGTTGTAGGACTCATCACTGGACATGGCCAGTTCAGGAAACATCTTGCAACAGTGGGAGTCTTCGAAGGAGACCAAAGCTGTCGGCTCTGCGGGCAGGCCGTGGATTCTGCAAGACACGTCATATTCGATTGCGGGATGCTGGAGCGCAGAAGGAGGGAGCTCTTTGGTATCCAGCAACCGGGAGATGAAGAGGATACGTACCTGGTGGAAAAAATCCTGAACCTCGTTCGAGGAACAGGGTTCTAATCTTCCAGGAACGGCACACAGGGGGTACAATAAGCCAATGGTTGACGTACAGGGAATCCCTCTCAAATTAGGATTCCACCCCATTCCAAATCATAAATCATCATAAATCATAGGCACAAAAAGCAGTACGGGAGGAAACGAATACTAGTCTTTGTTGCTAGGCAACCAATAACGATAACAAAATATTTCTAAATAGTCGCCATATTGGTTTAGAGGGTCCAAATAGACAAAAGCGACATTACTATGCACTCTATCGGATATTTTACGATCTACAATGCAGTAATGGCAGACGATTGAGCGATCACGCTTATAGGCGCTAGCCGTGTAGTGGCAGTGGGCAGTGCCGCGTCTGTAGGCGCTAGCCGCGCGGTAAGGGTTAATAGAATTTGTAACATAGCTTGTATTATTCGTATTCTTGTTTAATATGTTAAGAGAATAGATTAGCATAGTTTTTATTTATGTATCATTAAAAAATTTGTGTCTACTATTATTATTCTAGTTAATATGTTAAGATAATTAGTTTAGGGATGATTATATTGTAAACTTTAAAACATCTTTGTATGTTAGAGGATTGGGCCTTCCCAGCTCCAGGTAACAGTACAGGTGTTTGAACTGTCAACCCTATTGTTGATAGGTCAATGCACCAGAGGAGTGGGGTAGGGAAACTGGTCACTTTAGTTGTAAATAGTTTTAATTTAGTCTTTGTTAAGATTCCTTTTGTTTATTCCCAAGTGTTGTAAGGGACTTTTGAATGTGGACCTGTATATATTGTCACCACAGTGCTCTGGTCTTTGTTTACTTTTATATTGTATAAATAATTTCAATTCTTGATTTTGCTAAAGACTCCTCTAAATACCAGTTATGATCGCTAGGACAAAAATTCTGTTTGGCAAATTAATCAAAATTCAAAAAATTAAGTTATATAATTTCTACTTTGTACCAACCAAATACAGTATAAACTTTACACTACTTATAAAAGAAAAGGAGTAATAAAGACAAATCAAAACAAGTAATAATTGTTGAAGTTTTTTAGTTAGATCTGAACCATTTTAAAGCCGATCACTTTTGTTTTGTTTTAAGTATAAGTTAGAACTTGAGCATATGGTTGATTGATAGACCCAGCCTAAATTTGATTAAAAGCACTTTTCCTAAATTTTCTTTAGCAACCACGACACATGAAATAAGGCTTCATTATAGTTTTTCCTTCCATTTTGGTAACATTGACATTAGTAATAAATTATGGCACTATTATTTAAAAATTATGACTTATTTCACTTAAGACACTGCTAATTTGTTATATATTAAATAAAAATTAAATTAATTGAATGAAATGAGTAGAAAACACATATGATTGAGGTTAATTGAGAGAATATTTACTTACAATTGATCAATTTTAGAATTGATATTTCTCTTAATTTACTTTTTATTTCCATACTTATCCATATGTTAGATGGATGGATGGTAGATGGATCATATTTTGGTGTAGGTTTTTGTTTGTGTGTGATAATTTCACGTGAAAATAATTATAATTTAAAAAACAAAGAAAGTAATAAGGTTTTAAAAATTCGTATGTTTTGTTCTAATCGTAGTACAAAACATAACTTAGGCTACATGTTTTTATTGTTACTTTTCTCTTCTGAGAAATAATAATAAATGTTGCTACTCGCTGTCAATATTTTAAGGAGTGGGGAACAAAAATTTAAAAAACATTTAAAATAAATAAAAGAATGTACGGTATATTACCTCTTCAAATAAATCAATGTAAGATGGTTCACAACTGTAATATGTATCATCCATGGAAACACTAATTATAATTTTTTTTAAATGTTTAGTTAGAACCAAGTCTTCAATGTCGCGGTTGGTACATATAGATTACTTTGGAAATTTTTGTATGTCAGAAAAGTTTAGTTTATAGTAATTCTCTTCTACAGTGAAAATTAATTACAACAAATGTAGATATAACATATACTTTAAATACAGAGACTATTTTATTGCCAGGACCATAACGTATATTTAACAAATTTACAATAAATTTAAAAATAAAAGGTAACTGTTGCCATAGTCTTCATGAAAAATGAGATTTGAATGGTTACTTTTCATTGCTTATATGGTCTGATTGAATATATATACACACACGGATGAAAGTGGCGTTTATACATGATTATTAACCTCCTGAACTGCAGTACTGAATTTAAATAGCATATGTACCTAAGTTTCCGTCAACAATTCTATAAGTTTATACGCGACGACCGGTTTTGGTTCCTTAGTCTTCCATTGTCGTCATAAATTTAAGTTAAAAGAACAAATAAACACACTCAACACATAAACAACAAAATATTAAAAGTTCATAAAAACATAACAACACGACACACAAGGAGTACACAGGCAATCATATCATTTTTATTGCACAAAATACATTCAAAAAGAACAGGTGCAGAGTCATTTACATCACTATAACTAATTGATTAATACTAACAAATTATAAAATTCATTTTTTCACAATTCAGAGAGGATTATTAAAGTATTCATCTGTACTATAATAAACTTTTTTTACAACTTGCTCCTTTATAACATTTTTAAAACAAGCAAGACTGAGAGTCTTATACATTTGCGGCAACATAGCACACCAAC
The DNA here is from genome assembly GCA_963513935.1 of Aphrophora alni. Lineage (NCBI taxonomy): Eukaryota > Metazoa > Arthropoda > Insecta > Hemiptera > Aphrophoridae > Aphrophora > Aphrophora alni. The sequence goes on along the minus strand of OY740767.1, from coordinate 63,257,384 downwards.
AGAACTTTGCGGTTCTATATATTGAATGATATTGAACAAAACATTACAATTATAATTAAGTTTTTCATTCAGCGTATTACTAGGGTCACTCTTAAACGCATTGTAAATGTACATTTCTACCAAAAAAGACATGAAAGCAGATTTTTTACACTTGTGTTGGATCTACATATTGGTATCGATATTGTCAACTGTATGGCAACTCTGCAATTACCATAGCTTAGTTAACAGACTTTTAACCGTACCACTCGATAAGGAGGATTACAACCGAGAACTGTTAATTATCAAACACATAGCAATGGCCAACGGTTACAATAGCACATGGTGGACAGATATGTAAAGAGATGAATAAACGTAAGCAATCTTTAGAACCTAAACCTAAATAAAAGTTTGTGTGCGTTGAGTATGGAGATGCCCTACACTACACTATTAGGAATGAACTAGGGAAACATAACATTACGATATCTTGCAGAACCTCCAACAAACTAGAGAAACTGGTAGGGGGTAAACACGATAAGTTATGTTGATGTGATAAGCAATCTCCAGAATAGACAAGTGCGAGTAAGTTAGGTCCGACATATTGCAGCAGTGTAGGGTTAGTTACGGTTGATCGGTGGCCAGCATACTCATTGTGTCGTGTTATGTTTTTATGAACTGCAATGAAGTTTAAACTAGATATAAATTTTTTCTTGTTTCTAGTTACACTTTTTCAGCAAACAAAAACAAAGTTCCAATTTTAACTTTGTATGAATTATTTTTAATTTTACGAAACTCTTGTCTGCAAGTAGCAGGTTCTTTCACCAACTATTCACCATAAAACAATTTTTACACACCCTGATATTAAGGTGATATTTATTTACAAGTGGCTATAGGTGGATAAATTATAACAAGTTTATTTTCTGTTGATTTAATTTAGTTCCTTTTCTTTTTTCAAGAGAAAATTCAGATACTCATATATATGTCTATCCTAAAACATCTTAATCTAACCAACAATACATATTCTTAACTCTAAAGCAGAAATAGTATTCTTTTACAAAAGCACAAATTTCAAAGAATTTAATAATCTAGTTGATAATATTTATTTAAATTAATTGTATATCCACTTATGAAATGATTTACAAGTTGTAATATATTTAATTCTACAGCCCAATCCAAATATTTTTAAAATAAAAAAAACTTTGTTTTACTAAACCAAAATTCAAAAGAGTGAAATCTGACCTTCCTCTATTATGGGGAAGTCTTCAGATGATCTTGAAGAAGTTTCAACTGGATGGCTGGAATTCCCTGATGTGTATGTTGACTTGGAATCCTTTTTTGCCAAAGAAGGAGTCCTGCTTGTAGTGTAGTCGTATCGGGATACCCTGTATTTCCTCAAATATTTATGATGATATGTAGAGAGACCTTCTCTGGACGAATCGGAAAACACCAGTCTCAGGCTTCCCCGAAGTTTCTCTTTTATAGTCTCCGGCCGACTGGCCCCTTCCTTTCACCCTTTTTGAATACTTATTAGATATTGTTTTATTCAAAACCGCCGTAATTCCACTTCCAGATCTGTTATTGAATTTCCCAAGGTGTTGTTTTGAAGCCCGTGATGCTTTCTATCTCCACGACTTCGAATAAAATCCATACGAGCTTTGGTTCTCATATAAAAGGCATTCAAAAAATCGCGAAGGTACGCCTAAAAAACTTCCGGAGTTTCTGAGCCACCATATTGAAACTTTTTGAACATGTTGCTCATTATCCAAAAGTTTTATACCCGCAGCACAAAATCGCTCCGTTATTTCTTCCGCGTTTTTTCCCACCTTGAAAGATTCTAGTCTCGAACTGTCATTCCTTTGGCTTTACAATTTAAAATTCTTTGAATTGAGCTTTTTACAATTTTAAATTTTAATCCAATTTACCACATATCTCTAAGTTTATTATTTAACTGCATTTCTTTGACTTTACTTTTGAAAACCTCTTTTGTTTTCAGAATTTAATTTTAATTTAAATTGTAATTATTTTTCCTGATTGTTCTAATCAAGTTGTCGGAAGTGTACAGTTTGATTTTGTTAAGTCGGTGGATTTTTGTCACCTTCCAGGCATCAAACATAACACTTACCGCTAACTTTTTAGTTATGGATTTTATTGAAAGTTTTCCCTCTTGATATTTGATTTATTTTTCATTCTTATTTCTAGAAATGTTAACAATTTCCAGTTTTGATCAATTTTGGAATTTTTTTATTAACTTTAATCTTAAATAACTACGTAAGAAATCCAAAATATGATCTGATTCGATATTTATAAGAATGCACGCTTTTAGGACTACACTCTGTACCAATTTCAGCCTCAAATTCATATTTTCAAATTTTTAATTAATTTTAAAATAAATTCAAACTAAAAGAATAATTTTGAGGTGATGTAAATTCTTTCTACAAACCAATCCCTTTTTTAACGGGTTCTTGGTCTTTGTATTCAATGTACAAAAGATCTGACGACAGTCAAGGTACACTTTCACTAGGCTGAAGTACAAGTTGGCTTGGTAACAAGAATATTTAATTTCTTTGTCCAGCAAAACTAGACTCAACCTTTGAAACGGATTTAACCGTTTCAGAACTTTTAATATTTTGTTTATTATGTGTTGAGTGTGTTACTTGTTCTTTTAATTTAAATTTATGACTTGACAATGGAAGGCTAAGGAACTTCCAAAACCGGTTGTCACATATAAACTTATAGAACTGTTGACGGAAAGTGGAGTGTTATAAAACCAAGTAAATAAATAAAAAAATAAAACATCGCTTTTATTATATTGTTTAATATAATAAACGACCACGAATAACTTGTAAATGCATAGATGTAAATTAGGTACGAAATTATATAATACAGAATACAAATTGAAATATGACAACAGTGTTTTGTGTGTGTCGAGACTTTGATGGGTGTAGTCACTAAGAAATCACAAGAGAAAAAGATTCTTATAGTTCAGTTGATAACAGGCATCTGAAGCGAGTGGACATGCAATTTCGAAACATGCATCTAAGGCAGGTGGATATATGGCAGTTGGAAACAGGAGTCTAAAGCGAGTAGATGTGACAGTAGGAAAGAATCATCGGTCGCGAAAACACCTCAAGTTGTGAACCAGCACTCGAGAACACATTTAAGAGAGTTGAAGTATTTTGTGAAGAGAAGTGTTTTGGACAAGTATAATCAAAAGATTTTATGTTAGAGATACAAGTAAAATTCAGTGAACGAAGCATCATTTGGTATAGAATGCGATACATTTACACAATAAACCTAAATTATATACATGTATTTTGAAAGGACTCACAAACTTTCGTAATAAGGTACATATTTAACGATTTCACAAAATAGAAACAATTATTCAACATGTACGCTACAATACATATTTATCACAAAATTATATTAATATGTAGAAAAGTGGAATTAAAAATGTTGAAAACGAGTGTTTTAAATGTGGTTCTAAACATACAAGAGGCAAGTCCCCTGCCTATGGGAAAAACTGCAAGTATTGTAAAGAGTTAAATCATTTTATTGAAGGTTGTAGAAATAAGAATAGGAATAGTCCTACGCCTAGAAATTATAACTATAATAATAAACCATAAACAGACTCTTGAGTTAAATACAGATAATAATTTAGTGCTAGATTGTATCAGGTTAGGTAACTAATGTCTAAATTTTATTTCTAACTAAACTAATGAAAAGGAATGGATTTAGTCTGTTTGGTTAATAATTATGAAATATTCTTTAAGTTGGATTCAGAGGCTGAATCTAATGTTTTGCCAATTAAAAATTTCAATAATATTGAGAATCAAAACACAATACATAAAACTGAGAAATCTATAATTACCTAAAAAAAAAAATTAAAATTGTAGGTTAAAGGCAAACATTTTGAAATCAAATTCTTTGTGTTAGATTCTAATACCAAACTCATTTTAGGTCTTAATACTAGCAAACTTTGAATCTGGTTAAACAAATTGATTCCTATCTACAAATAACAGTGACAAAGATTTTATTTGTGAAGATAAATATCTGTTTGCGGTACTGGTAAAATTCCGTTTAAATACAAGATTGTTCTAAGTAAAACTACAGTACTAGTTGCATGCCCTAACAGAAGGGTGCCAGATGCTACAAAAGTAAGGTTAAAATGAATTTCTTAAGATAGATGAACCAACTGAATGTATAAGTAATATAGTTATCATTGAAAAAAAGTAATGGAAGACTAAGAGTATGTTTAGACCTCTGTCATTTAAACAAATATATATGTACAGAACAATATCCAATTACCACAGTTGAGGAATTAACCTCAAAACTTAAGGGTAAAAAAGTGTTTAGTCAACATGAAAGAAGGTTTTTTTTTTTCCACATAGAATTGGATCACAAAAGTAGTGAACTTTGTACTTTCATTACACCTTATGGTAACATTGTTTTAAAAGATTGTCTTTCGGACTTAAGACTAGCCCGGAAGTGTTTCAGAAAATGAATGGGATAACTTTTCCAGATTTAGGGATAGATATATATTTTGATGATTGTATAATAGCAAAAGATCAACATGAACAAGATACAAAGTTCTTGACTAGAGTTAGAGATTACAATAAAAAATTTAATTTAGATAAGTTGAAGTATAAAGTGCACAAAGTATATAGTCAGATCATATCTAATAGCCAGATCATGTTAAAGCAATTTTAGAATTATAACCACCCAAAAAGAAAGAATTATTGAGAAATTTGGGAATGGAAAATTACTTAATAAAATTTTACCTAACCTCTGAGAATATAATTGGCAACGTTAAGGAATTTGATTTAAAAAGAAAATGAGTTTAAATGGTCTAAAGATCATGATATTTCTCTTTTAAAAGCTTAAAAAAATATTTGTAATCTTCCAACTCAAGGTATTTTTGATCTACATAAAGAAATAACTATACAAACCAATGCTAGTCAGTTAGGTTTGGGGAGTGTGTCTTTTACAGGAAAGCAAACCAATTAGTTTATATTCAAGAACTTTAACTGATAGTGAAACCAGATATACCCAAATAGAAAAAGAAATGCTCACCATTTGTTTTGGCTTTCAGAAATTATTTATATATTATTTATCCATTATATATTGATGGCAATGAAATGGACTTGTTGATCAAAGGTTTAAAATACAACATCCCGAGGGTAAATAATAACAACCATATCATACATGTCGTTGTGAATGCTGAAGCAGTAATTAAGACATTTAAAGACCAAGTATTACAAAACGACATACGCGTAATCGTGAACAATAAATTGAACAATATCATACGCACATCTGCCAACTTAGAATGTAAACGTCATAACCTCAATAGACTTTATTCAAATGAAGTCAAAACACTCAGTACAATTAAACAAAAATTAATAGATAATAACGCAATTGTGATAAAAGCAGATAAAGGCAACACATTAGTTATTATAAATCAGAGTGATTATAGACAAAAAACCCTAGATTTCATTAGTGAGAACAATATCCGAAAACTTAATACTGATCCAACTAATAAATTTCACAAGAAACACTTGATGGCAGTGTTTTGATTTTTAACACACAAATGATGGCAAATGTCCGAAAAATGTATAATAAAAAAAAAAAAAAAAAAAACCAAATGCACGTCTCTACTGAGCGATGCAACTCACAGATTTCTGAAACCAATCAACCCCCAAGCACTGTTGTTCACCGGACTACCGAAACTTCATAAAAAACATACCCATTAGGCCACTGATTAATTACACCACAGCTCCAAGTTATAGAACGGCCAAAAAGTTAGAACAACTTATCAAAAACAATATAACCATAAAAAACAACTACAGTCTAAATAACACAGCTGAATTTATAAATAAAACGAAAAACATTAAAATCATTCCAAATTATAAAATTATTTCATTCAATGTGATAAATATATATACTAATATCCCAGTTGTTGAAACTATGAACATACTTAAAGGTAACCTCACCAATACCAACAAATTGCATAAACAAGAAATAGAAGAATTATTGTTGTTTATTACAGACAGTGTTGGAACAAAATTATTTCAATTTTGAAAATAATTTCTACACCCAAACAGATGGTCTAGCAATGGGTTCACCACTTTCTGGATTATTAGCTGACATCTATTTAAATCATTATGAAAATGAACATCTATTTTCTAGTAGCAACAAATACAAACATAACAACATCATATTCTACGGTCGTTACGTTGACGACACGTTTATAATTTTTAACGGCTCCAATAGACAAGCCATTGGGTTATTGAAATATATAAATAACATTAACCCAAAAATACAGTTCACGATAGAAAGAGAGGATAATCAACAACTAAATTTCCTGGACTTAACAATATTAAAAACAACAGAAAGTTTTGAATAAAGATATACCGAAAGCCCACCACAACTGACGTCACTATTCATGCGTCATCTCATCATCCTTATTCTCAGAAAATGGCAGCCTTCCACTGTTTCATACATAGACTTCTCATAATTCCATTAAACAAGATAGAATACTATAATGAAATAAACATCATCAATCACATAGCAGAAGCCAACGGATACGAGAGTTCCTTAATAGACACAATGATTAAAAGCCATAATAAAAAACTCAATAGAAAGAACTCAGATAACGACATAACTAGAATCAACAAAATTTGTATTTAATACATTTCCTCAGATTACACGAACCTCCTACCAAATGTGTTGAATAACATTTTCAAGAAACACAATATCACTCTTGCATTCTGTACAAACAATAGCATTTCATCATCCCTTAAACATAGAACCGACACCCCCATAGAATATAAATCTGGCGTTTAGAAAATAAAATGTCCGGAATGTGACAAATATTATATAGGACAGACCGGGAGACGTTTCATGGACCGCTTTAAAGAACACTTTCCCTGTAATAAGACCAGCATTGCTAAAACAAATTACGTACGTCACCTTGCTGAAAGCAGCCATGGACCGGGCAATTTCCATTCCAGTGTAGAGGCAATGCACGTTTGCGCTAAAGGCAGATTATTGAATGCGATGGATTCGTGATTTATAGAGCGTTCAAAAACGATCCAGTTAACATTTTGAACGACAAACTCTCCTTCCAATCACATCAACTATATGATACAGCCTTGAAACATCTTCAGAAGGCTTAACATGATTCGTTATCAGCAATATTAATAACTTCAACTAGCAGTACTCCGATAGACATGACAGAGCACACAACAATGTCAGACAAGCTCCTATGATGTGTTTTTATTGTTTTTATTTTTGTGTCAGATGTTCTTGTGTTAAATGTGTTTTTTAATATAATCAATGACGAGTTCTTCAAAGTGAACAAAGTAATTTTCTGATGACGGGGTTACGGCCTCGAAACATGTAAGAAGCAATCAACAACGAAGTCACAAGACGGACTCAGGTAATTAAATATTTTATTTAAACTGTGACTTGGAACCAAAAATATGCTTATCTAAAACATTTCTGCACTTTATTCCATTTTTATAGCAAAATTTAATGCAAATTCTCTGATCCATTTAAAAAAATTATAAATAATCGCTGATCGTACAAAACACATAACCTATTTGAAAGCTGACAACAGACTAAACATCCCATATGATTAACAATGTACATATACTTTTCAGACATGTTTACCAACACAAGAACCTGCGAAATTACAAAATTCCAGTTACTTTTTGAACAAACCTCGTACATTGAAATCAAAGTACATCTATCTTTACATATGAAGCCAGAATGATTTCAACTGTTGTTCTTTCATGAATCTACTTTACTTTCGAGAAGACTACCAGATCACTCTATACACAAATGTTTCCTCGCATCTCTTTCCTGTGGAGACTCTTGTATGTTCTGGGGGCTCTCTCTCTCTCTCTCTCTCTCTCTCTCTCTCTCTCTCTCTCTCTCTCTCTCTCTCTCTCTCTCTCTCTCTCTCTCTCTCTCTCTCTCTCTCTCTCTCTCTCTCTCTCTCTCTCTCTCTCTCTCTCTCTCTCTCTCTCTCTCTCTCTCTCTCTCTCTCTCTCTCTCTCTCTCATTATTATGAGATTATCTTTTAGCATAAGATTATTAACATAAGATTATCTTTTAAAACAAGATTGCTTTTAAGAATTTATTCCTGGTAGATGTAAGAACGCTAGCTTTTAAAAGTGCATCTGGGTTCAAGATACCTGCATTAAACAATGTTGACTAACGGTTTTTTAACAACTGCTGATCAAGGTTACTCGCAGTAGCCTATATACAACATTCCTGACTGACAAAACAAAAATGACTTTTCTTTTTTTGTTTAACACAACTAGGGATGGATGCTGTCTCAAAGTACCTGAATAGTAAAACATAGATAGGTTAATTGTCTTGTTCATGCAGGAAAATCGTTTGCTAAGTTGTACATGTGTTAGACAAGACCTGCAGAAGTAAGATATCTCAGAGCAAAAAATTATAATGTGTTTTGGTGATCTATATTCTCTAAGACATGAATAAAATAATTTCTCAACTTGATGCTACTTATAATAATTTATACACTTTTTAAGACATTGAGAGAAACTATAAGTTTGAGATTGCATATAAAAAACAATAAAGGTATAGATGAATAAAGGTTGGTATAGGTGAATCATAGGATTGACATTTAATGTGACTACATGAATATGAATGTTTGGAACATTAGCTTTACAACGGTATACTATTTAATGTGATAGGATGATTCTTAGTGGAATATGTTGAATTTAAAAAAAAGTGATTTTTGTGCTAGAGCTGCTAGAGCATGGAGTTCAACAGACCAAATGGGCCGCAAACCAGTTAGAGGGTTAATAAACTAAAACATAAATTACTTTACTTGGAATATATCGAATAATGTTTATTATTATTAAAAATTAAAACTAAAATAAAATAAAAGTTGAATAAAGAAGGTCATGGTGACTCCATGTGATCGTTTTAGGTAGCAATATATATATAAATATATACAAGCGCTGTTGGGTTATCCAAAATGTGTTATCATTAAAACATTTCATTACAATAATACCAACTTACATACTATATGATTAAAATGTGCTTACGAAGCATTTAGAAACAAAACATGACATATTTGTAAGTACATTGATAAATGTGAATTTTCTGTAGTTTTTATATTTTATACTGAGATATAGTCAACAATGCACAACAGAGTTTAATAAAAATAACTTGTGAAGAAAATATATAATATACAGGGTGATTCAATAGGAATATAATTATGTAATTTAATCAAGTATATTTTAAAAACACAAGTTTACAACTCTGAAATTTTTAACAGTTGCTTAGGAATGTCTAAAGATTATCAAGATATATTAGATATGTCCTCAGTCAGTGACATGAACAATGTCACAGTAATAATCATATTCATCATCACTGATGCTACAACAGTAGTGGTCCAATTTTTCAGCTCTTCCAGATCATTTGGTAGTTGTTGTTGTTATCAAATGGCTCCAGTTGGCTCACGCCATCCTCTGTCGTGCCTCCCAGTACAGACCAGTCAAATCCTTCCTCCTCTGCTTGTCCATGTCCAGCTTCCTGCAGACCAGAAGATGGTCCTTGTTCATGATGGAGTTCGGGCAATCACATAATGTGCATTTGTCCTGGTTTAGTATTTTTAGTCTTTTTAGGTGTTCAGCCAGGCAGTCATGTCCGGTTGCAAGACGAAACAGTGCAACTGATTCTCCTCTCTGTAGGTCTTTGACTTCTTTGTACAGGTTAATTATGTCTTCATACGGCTTGTTCTTGATATCCTCCTTGACTCTACTGGCAAATTCCATTTGTGATATACTTTTGAGGGAGTTGATCCTTGATTTAAGTGTGTGCACTCTTTTTGGCTTCTGCACTATGTGGGTTCCACGTCTGGCCAACTCGTCCGCCAGCTCATTGCCCTTTATGCCTCTATGAGATGGAATCCACTGCATTATTATTTCCTTGGTAAGATTTTTTACCACCTTGTACTTGCTCTGGATGGATTCAATTAAAGAGCTTGTGTGTAAGTCATTGTTAGCGATTGCTTGCAATGCAGACTTGGAATCGACCAGGATCACTGTGTTGTTCTTCAGCCAAGGTCTCATTATTAATTGTCTAAGTGCTTCATTGATTGCAAACAACTCTGCCTCAAATGCAGTAGCGGCTGAACTTAATGAAAAATAGTGAGAGAAGTGCTCACAATGTACTCCTGCTCCCGTTTCTCCCTCAAATCTGGATCCGTCTGTATATATTCGCAACCACTGGTCTGAAGGGTACCAAGTGTTGATAGTCTCCAAGGATATTTGGGTGACCCTGACTGGGTTGTCATTAGCTTTGTTTACTGGTTCTGTGAGTTGTGTGCGGATCTTGTAACTCATGTAGTCTAGTGGATTCTTCAACTGTGCCGGTTGTTCAACTGCTGAACTGTCCGGTCTCCATTCAAGCGCTAGGTGTTTGAAGCTCGTTTGTGTCTTTAGCTTCTGCACCACCAGTGGTTCCACAATCCAGGGGTTATTGTGTTTTCTGTGTAGAATTTTTTCGTAGGTTATGATTGTTTGGCATTTGTATTCATCAGACAGTGGTTTGGTGTTTGTGAAAGCATGTAGAGCTGAAATTGGTATAGATTTTACTGCTCCTGTTACTATTCGTAGGCAGTTGTTCTGGCTTGTTTCAAGTTTCCTCATAGTGTCATTGCCAGCTGAGGCAAGGACTTCCCCACCATATAAGAAGTTTGGTCTAATATATGTCTTGTAAGTTTGGTTAAGCAAGTCCAGTGTTCCTCCCCACTTTTTTCCTGCAAGTCTCTTCAATATATTACTCTTGGAGGAGATTTTTGATGTGATGTAATTAGTATGATCTTTTAGGTTCAATTTCTTGTCCAGGATGACCCCCAAGTACTTGTTTCCCCCACTCTGCTGAATTGCCGTATCCTTCAGCTGAAGTTGTATTTCCTGTGTCTTTGTTTTAAATGAAAAGAGTTGGTAATTTGTCTTTTGAATGTTAATCTTCATGTTGTTATCATCGCTCCACTCCGCCATTGCCCTCAGTGCTGCATTCATCTTACCACTCAATGAGTCAAAAATATTCTTATTCTTGTTGTTGCTCGTCGTCCATATCAGTATGTCATCTGCATACATTGCAAAATTGAGTTTATCTTGAGGTAAGGCTTTTGGTAGGTCATTTATGTATATATTGAACAATAAAGAGCTGAGGATAGCTCCTTGTGGGAGGCTTACTTGTGTTTGTGTGAATGTAGATGTAGCTGTCTTCCATCTAGTGCATACCCACCTTTGGTTTAGGAATTGTTTAAGCCAATGTAGCATGTTACCTCCTATACGTAGATCTTTAATCTTTTTTAATAGCTTAGATCTCCATACTGTGTCAAAGGCACCTTTTAGATCAATGAAGACGGCCAATACTGATTCTCCTCTGTTGAAGGAATCCCTAACACTCTGTGTAAATCTCAACACCTGGTTCATGGGTGTGCAGTGTGGCCTGAATCCTGCTTGATTATTCGATATCAGGTTGTTGTTTTCCAGGTAGCATTGTAACCTTGCAGCAACCATTCTTTCCATTGTTTTTGCAATCACAGATGTCAAGGAGATTGGTCTATAGTTGTTCATTTCTTCGCCTGATGTTTTTGGCTTTTTGATTGGGATGATGACTGCTTTCTTCCACATTGTTGGCATGCTAGATGCTCCAGTCCATACTTTGTTAAAGATTCCAAGTAACAATGCTTTGCCTCTTTCTCCTAGGTTCTTGATGAATTCAGGATGGATCTTATCGGGGCCAGGAGATTTTTTGTTTTTAAGTTTCTGTATTGCAACATCCAATTCAGCAGTGGTATATGCCTGCGAGAAAATGTCGAGGTTTTGCTTGTCTTTGTTTTTGAGTTGTTTTTTAACTGTTTTATCAAGTTTTTTATTTTTGTGGGTTAGTTTGTGTTCTTCTTTGTAATAGGTGTTAAATTTCCTGGCAATTTCGTGGTTGCAGTGTAATGGCCTGGATGTCCCTTTCATTGGATTGGTTGGTTTGTCTTCCCATTTGTTTGTTAAGGTGTTTATATATCTGTGAACTTTACTACTGTTTGTTCTATAGTTCAACCGTCCAATAAAGGTGGAGAAGTTGTTTCTTTTTGCCTGTTGCAACTCTCTGACATATAGTGCGTTTTCTCTTCGCCATTCTTGCACATCATCCATGCTGTTGGAATTGTCTGCTCTATCTCTTAGCAAGTTTCTTCTTTCTTTCAGGGCCTCAAGCTCCTTACTCCAAAAGGGTTTATAGTTTTTAGTTCTTCCTCTGGGAATATGTTGTTTTGCGGTCTCTAGCAGTACACTACATAATTGTTTTAGTTGCACCTCAGCACAATCCTCTTCTTTCATCTCATCCACTCTCAGTTCTACAGCTTCTTGGAAGTCTTTCCAGTTTGCCTTCTTGAAGTTCCATGATTTGTGCTGGATATTTTTACATCTGTCCAGAGTCGTCATTGTTGTTTTGGTAACAACCGCTCTGTGCCCACTGCCTTCATCCTCTAAGACATATTTGGTACATAAACATCCTCTTTAATGTACCACCACAGAGAGTTAAATCCAGTGACCGTGGAGTTGAGTTTAAAAGTGCCAAGTCATTAGCTACTTGACGACCAATCCAATGGTTAGGGAAATTTTCATTTAGAAAACCTTGCTCTTGGAGTTTCCAGTGAGGGAGTGCGTAATTTTGAAATATAAAGTTTTCAAAACCTCCATTCAGTTGCGGAAACAAGGAGTTTGTAACATAGCAAAGTCCTATAATTAACCATGTTCTCTTAAAAAAAACAAAAAAAACATAAAGATCATATACATAAGAACGGGATAATATAACACTATTTTTTGGTGAATTTCATACATGTTAAATGTAAGCATGTAGATTTTAATGGTCCCAAATTCAAACATTGTGTTACCTTGCCACTGAGGTGGAGTTTCTTTATTGCTGAACACAACCGGTTCCATGAAATTGTTGTTTTCTTCAACAGCTTTAGTATCTGGAATGCAAATTGCACCCTTCTTTACTTGTGAACATGCTTTAAGACCCTGTATAAAATGTAACTTGTTTCTTGTTGTTATTTCTAAATTGTCTCAAACCACGCCAGACTTGTCTGTTGTTTGTGACATGTGTAACTCTCGACTTGTTCAATGAATTGATTTGGAAGGACTGCATTGGAAAGCAGATTATCATGACATTTTCTTCAGACACTTGCTACCTTCCAGGGCTCTTTTGTTTACATACACAACCCATATCTACGAACTGTCTGTACTATCTATGAATGTTCCATTCATTAGGATGATCGATTTGATACTTCAAACTAAAACTATTTTATATTGTAATCATCAAGATGCACATTCAAAACTGAAGATTGTGATGTTTTATAGAGTTACGGTAATCAGATTTGGTCTGCACTTTTCCGATCCCACACCATGTAGTAAGGGTTTTTAATATCAATATTCTTGCTGCAGAGACCTGTAGTGTGTAGCGTACCTGATCAACTAGGAAATTGACATGTGTCCGTTTTAGTGTTATGGCTTGATTTGCCAACTCGGAATTCATTAATTATTTGATATGATTATCAAATTACTAGAGACAGCTAATTAATTGGGTTGATGGTGTTTACGAGTTCTCGGGAAGGCCCAAAACCCAATCGGACCATCTTGTAATGACAAATATCAAAATGTGAATGCAAAATGGTTAAAAGCCTTTTCATAAGGTTTGGTGTTATATAAAAGTGTAATTTTTATTAATTAAGACCCCCCCACCCTATATTTAATTATCGTAGTTACTCATCTAAGCTGGTTATCTAAGAGTGACATAAGGTTAGAAGTGATGATAAAATCCTTTAGAGTATGAGCTAAAACACATTTTTCCAAACTAGAGAGCCTAGATTTAGTCTTGTTGGTAGATTTAAAATATCAGCACTATTTTAGCTATATGCGAACCTAACCCCGAAACCATAGGTTGTAAGATGCAAAACGCTTTCTGCTGTTGAGTTGCCATGTTTGACTCAGACTAAAGTGTTAGATTTGCGATAAGAATAGTGTTCCGTGAGTGATCTATTGGTAACTATTTGAAACTAGACAACTTCATCTTCCACCTAAAAGTGCCACACCATTCAGTAATCAGTAGTTTCGACAGCATACTGGTTTAAAATATATATATTCTTATTAAATCATCCCTGTATATTAACAGTAAATGTAATGTCAATAACTCGGTCATTGGTAGTATAATAGCAAATAAGGATTTATACAAGTTAATATTCTGTTCAGGCACCATGGAAGTTTGACTTAATACAGTTCCATAATAATTAAATAAACTTAATTATACTAATAAATAAATATACTTATGTAAAAATAAATAAATATATTTAATTAGCAAAATATAAAGAAAATTATGAGTGAAAAAGAGATTTTATAAAACATCATTATTGACTTATTATTCTGAATTAGTCTACATTTCTATTACTTTAACAAGTCTCAAATATTATGACCACTATAGCACACATTAAGTAATAATAAATTAGGAATTGGTACTTACTATGTTTTATTATCTTCCAAAAGATTTGAAATTGCATCCAAGACATCAGTGTGGTGGGCAAAACATAGAAATTTCTTCCCATCAGATAACAAGGTGGTTATATATTCGCTACAAACAAGTAATTAAAAATAACGTTGTAACTGTTCAAATCCCCAACTTCAAAAAATAGCTTTATTTGAAATATTAAATTATGAATATATTTCGTATATAATATGTATTAATGAGTAGTAAAATGTAATTAATCGTAGTAATATGTTTGCACATGCATGCATACAATGTGTGTGCTTCTAATATTTTTTAGGGATGAGCGAGCCCTCATCTTGAGCTTCGAAAAATGACCGCACAATTATCAAGGCCTTGGCTCAAGTTCGGCTCAATTTTTCGAGCCGGGTTAGATTTTAGGAACTCAGCACAGTTTTCCGAGTAGGTCTTGCTTTTATGAGGCTGGCTTGGTTCCCGAATAAGGTGAAAACTGATGGAATAATATAGCAATAAACACAATAAAACATGAACTAATAAATGAGAAAAACAGTCACAATGATATCGGAAACGGACAGAATTGATATTGGAAATGATATGAAACACACGGATATGATATTTATTTTTAGTCGCCCTTCTCATGAGAGAAAAACAAGTTGTTACAAAACATGTGTTGTTAGTTGTTAAAGTTATAATAGAAAGTTACCAGGAGAAAGGAAGTAAGCTGGATTAGTGTTGTCCTCACTTGTCTGATTCAAATGTGACGACTAAATGTCAACGCACATTACTGAAGACATAGAGAAACCAAAATGTTTCCGTTTTATAATAGATTTATAACAACAGCCAAATAAGAAGATCCGATTTCAAAATTATAACTTGTAGAAAAATTGAATTTATATGCATTATGTTAAATTTCAAGAAAACTGAGAAATTAATAATTCATGTCGTTTATCCATAATACGTGTCATTAATATTAATATTGTCAAATTGCTTACCGTGGGGCCTTTTATAAAACAAACAAACAAAATGACGGGGGGAGAGGGAGGGTATTAAATAATTAATACAACCTTACATTATTGTTAGAAAGGACACAATAATAAATAAAAAAGGAGTTATCAATGAGAAAGCGAATAGCTATGGAAAAGCAGTGATTGTGGGGGAGAGGTGAGGTGAGATAATAATTATAGGCAGGAAATGAACATTACTGATTCTAGGGAATATAAATACTAGATAGAAAGCTTTACTTAAGAAAATAAGATTTAATTTTTAGTATTTTAATATTTCATTACAAACAAATCATTCGGAGTATGGGAGTGGTGATTTATCTGTTTGGTTAAAAGTAGAAAATCAGTCTGGTAAAAAATAAAAAAATTTAAACAAAACAAAACTCATGCCTTACTTTCGAAAAAAAATTTTTTTTCTTGATAATGTTAAACTACAGAGTGTGAATTGCGGTATAATATTTTATATGAAATAAAAATATATAACAAATAATTCAAAATATCGTATAAGAGTAAAATTATCGATTGAGAATAGAGGAAAGTTTTCTACGTAATGAACGAAACAATCCTGAAAATACTGCGGGGTTTAGACACACTAATAAACGTTTTGTTGTGAAAAAATGACAATTGTCTTGTTAGCGAATTGGCAAAAAAAAAAAGATTGTAAGGAGTTAGGATATGCTCTATTTATATTAGGACAAAGTTTTAACTTCGAGCAGTATTGAAATGTGCAGTGACGAGTTTGTGTATACAAGGAGTGGGGCAAGTCTAATGGTAGAACTTAGAGAGGGAGAGAAACGCATGACTCATTCCTTCTATATCACGACAGTTGCTTTTTAGAGTAAAAATAGTTTTGGTCTTTTGTTATATTCTACGTTTGTTTATATCTCAACGTATATCAATTAATCAACTAGGCCAGGGAGTATTATTATGAAGTCAAAGTAAGTGTATTATTGTAAATGCCATTAAAAAGATTGTAGAAGAAAATCCAAAATCTCAAAGAATAATATTAAACACAGAGTTGCTGACTTATATAGAATATCATTAAGTATGGTAAAAAAAAGTAATAACAAAATTCAACAAATGTGGACAAAATGAGACTTTTTCAACACCTGTAAAAACCCAAAGACGGTTAATTAAAAAAATAAATATTGATAACTTTCAGAAAAGTGTGTTATGAAATATAGTTCATAATTTCTATTTAAAATATAACAAAATACCGTGTTCAAAATCACTAATGACAGTTTTAAGAACCGAACACCTAGAACTTGAATTTAATTTCACGACTGAATCCTTGCACAAAAATCTTAGAAATATGGGTTTACGAAAAACTGACGACAATAGAAGTTAATTGAGAAAATTGACATATGATTGAAAAGAATTAATTAATTAAAACTTGAAGGGCTACCAATAATTTTTGTTGACGAAACTTACGTTCACACTACCTTAAATGTCTTACGTGATCTGACAACTCGAAATGTGGTTATAAAATATATATATTGTCGATTTTTCATGCATGGCCTAGTGCAGCAACTCTAAAACACGTATTTTGCAATTCACCATTACGCCCACTTAGAATGGTCCCATCACAATAAATAAAATACCGTTGGAAAGCTAATGTTCCGTAGATACATATCATGCAAAAAAAAAATACCACAAAACGTTATAAATAATATTCCAAAAATTGGTGAAGTTTGCATATTTTTGATATATTTACAAGGCTCAAAGTTGAATTGAAAAAAATTAATTTTTTTTTAACATGTTAAAATTCTTGATTTTGTTTAATTTTTATACTGTATATTAAAAACAATAAAAGTTAGAAAGATTATGAAAGCTTAGATCGAAATGGGAAAATTTGATCTATAGAACAGTGTTATGGTAGATTTGTTGGACAGAAATATTGATTTGTGAAAATTAGAGAAAGAATGACGTAATTTGTGTTTCACAACTGCAGTTTTTTTTTATATTCATTTGCAGCAAAATACACAAACTTTATGGTATAAATACATAACATTTTATGGTATTTTTTTGCATGATTATGCATCTATGAAACATTAGCTTTCCAAGGGTATTTTATTTATTGTGGTAGGATGATTCTAAGTGGGCGAAACGTTGAATTGCCAAAAAGTGTTTCTATGTCGATATCCAACACCGCACAACGTCTTTCGACGAGGGTTGTGATATGTACTTTTTGAATTTTTGAATATGAGATGGAAAGTGGCGGTAAAATAGATCTGTAATGTCATGGGTTTAAAATGAAAACGGAAAAGCTAATGTTAAGTGAAAATAGGCTTTATTGCTGTTTCTAGAATGACGAGATAAATCAAAAATAAATTCCCAAAAGATGTATTTATATTGATAGTAATATTTAGATTTAAGATAAGTTTAGTCTTTGAATGAAATCTTTTGTAAGAGAAGTGAAAATACTTGTCATGTGATTATGGGTTTGAGGCTATAATCACGTGATAAAGAGGTGATATCCGGAACTTGAAAGCGTGCTTAGAGTCAGTTGGAAGGGAGCGTCTGAAATAGACACACGTATTTTTGATTGGTGAAAGAGTTAATTCGTAGACAATGGAATTTATACTAAAGTGATTTTTATAGAATAAACAATGTAAATTAGTATTAGTTTAAAGTCAGTTAATCTTAGTCAGTCTAAGATGAGCATCTGAAATAGACAGACGTGGTTTCGATTAGAAAAAGAGTTAATTAGTAGACAATGGAATTTGTACTAAAGTGATTTTTATATAATAAACATTGTAAAATACTAATAGTTTGAAATCAGTGAATATTAGAATCAGTTACTGAACAATGTCGGAGATGGACAGACGTATTTTTTGTTTGTGAAATAGTTAGACTTTGAGAGTGAACGCTGAGCACATGGTGTGATGTACGCTTTGTTAGAAATATGGACGATTAAAACGATATTTCTAATCTAAGAGACTGAACTTTACAACATAAACTCTGTATTGTTAGTAGAGACGGAATGTGCAATAATAATGAATCGTAAATTTGAACCTGAGAAGATCAACTAAGATACAATGTGGGAAATGGCGGATTTCATCCATCAGGAAGAAAGCTTCACGTTACAAGCGAAGTCTACCATGGGAAATACTGCAATGTGGTAACACAGATAACAGACAATATTATTTAGTTTTCTCTGTATAAAATTATTATTATTGATAAAACTTTTAAATTGTGATTGAGACATGCTAGAATGTTGTTAAATAAGTAAATTTAAATGTTGTAAGTATTTTAAGAACATCTAACCTAAAGTTCTAATAAAAAACTTCTAACTTAAAAATAAAATAAAATTTCAAAATATGAGATAAAGATTCTCATATAAAAGCTAATTAAACAAAGTTGCAACTATTTGAAGTAGAGTCATTCATAAGAAATTTTGTCTCTTCAAGACCAAACGATTTTAGATTTGAATATGATATAATTGCAAATAATAAACTAATGTATGTGTATTAACAATATACATTTGAATAAATAATATGTTCAGTTTCAGAAACACAAAAAGGACTTTTTTTTTAAATAAATTAAAATCAAACAGTTTATATATATATATATATATATATATATTAACAGGGTTATTCAAGTATTAGATATTGAAACACAATTAATAAAAAACAGTAAAAAAACTACCAATTAAGTACAATATATCCTTTAACTTAACAAATGAAAAAAAAGCACTCAGATTGACTAGTAAGAAAAAAATACTCAAGAATCGAGTTCTCAAACACCCCTAACATAAATAAGTTTGGATCACTAATAAAAACAATAACAGAATAAATGTAACAGAATAAATTATGAACCACAGTAGTTAACTTACCAAACGGCTTTAATTTTGGCACGCCCAGTTTCAGCAAAGTAAGATAAGAGTGTTCCTCGTCTCTCTCTACCCTTAACATGCTCTGATTGTAGTTTATTGACAAAAGCATTCATTGTCTTTGTTGAGCTATTTATAGACTCACTGTTTAACACTACTATTTGTCTGTGAAAATAATTAACCTCATAAGTTATATATATATATAGATAGATATTTGTATTTCTACGTATTTAAAAATAATATTGGAAAACACTTATTTTATACAATATATATATATATATATACTTAAAATTCAACAAAAACTAAAGAATCAAGAAATCGGTTAGAAAAAGTATACCAAAATTTCCAATTTCTTGGTATATGTTTGTAAGCCCTTTCATAGAACGTAAAGAACAGAAATTAATTTTTCTAAAATACTGTAAACTCTGAATGCAAAATTAAACTTTAAACATTTTTTAGTTTGATGAGTGTTTTCTACCTTGATGAAGGGATTATGAAGTTAGTATGACGTTCAATCAATGAATGCATGGAATAATTTGTAATTTAATTATAATATTTCAAATATGTGTGATAAATTAAAATTAGTTTATAATCCTTTATTATAAAAAAGAAAAAGAAATAGTTTTACTCTCTATAAACCACATCAATCTCTCCTCACCCACACCATCACATTGGCTTCTTTGTATTACAACCATTCAACTCTCTCTCTCTCTCTCTCTCTCTCTCTCTCTCTCTCTCTCTCTCTCTCTCTCTCTCTCTCTCTCTCTCTCTCTCTCTCTCTCTCTCTCTCTCTCTCTCTCTCTCCCTCCCTCCACACTATTTGTTTTTTCGGATACATGTTTTTGCATCAAGTCCCAACCCCCCCCAAATATATATATATATATATATATATATATATTGAGGTTCTATTGAATGAAAATTGTTTAAGTTATTCGAAAACCTATCCTGTTATTCGTCAAATCAGGATGGAATTTGTGGTATCTGTTTGAAAATCAAACACAAGGTTTTCTAATTTCAAACTGAATTAAACCCTCTAAGTTGTGCCCTGCTCAGTTTAAGTGCCAAACTATTTGTACACACCTAACAATAACTGGAAAATCAATGTTTAAAACTCTTAAATTAATATATATTAATCATCGAAAAGATTTAATCAACAAATTTAATGACAAAAATAGTATATGGTATATAATTTTGATCTTACCTAACTTTAGAAGGCAATTGTGTGATGACTTCTGACTTTAGTCTACGTATCATAAACCTTTCCTGTAAAACTAGCTTCAACTCTTCCATGTTCGAAGAACCTTCGAAATTCCAACCAAATTTGTCTTTCTGACCATCACAGTAGCGAATTCCAAATTCAATACTACAATTCACAATAATAAATTTAGTAGAATCCTAAACAAAAACTTTTATATTTACATAAGTCTAGCAAATTATACAAAAATAAAAATTTACTAGTACATCCGTGGTTTAATTTGTTGTAAATTGTTAAAGATATATATTTTAATGTTGTTGGGTATTTTGTAAGCTTTTATGTATTACTCTACATTGTTTTTCCAATAACAAGGCGACATATCGAATATGTCCCAAATTATTTAGCAAATTTTAATTGTCATGCCCATTTATATATAAATATGAGTTTCTGACTAGCTAGAAGAAGGATTTACATGATGGCTCATGACTTCATTTTAGAAATGAGTAGGACTTCAAATATATCTGTCTGTGAAACAGAAAGATTTCCTTGAGGAGAAAGTGGATGGTCAAAGGTTTATATCATAACATCTATTAATGCTTTAAACATTTATGAACAAAACTACATGTTGAACCAAACCTGTATTATTTATTTGATTGGTCTGTAGTATATATATATATATATATATATATATATTTGTAAAAAATTTGTATTTAGGGAATAGCCTACAAAATATAAAATAAATAAATAAAGTTTTATAATAAGTTAAATCGTATCAAAAGGGTACCCAAAAAAAGAAACACCTAAGAACAGATCTTTTATAATTATAACTTTTTTTTTAAATAAAAAATAAACTATCTCCTTTTGAGAAAAACTATCTGTGACTTCAAACTAATTTCACTAAAAACATTAAACTATAACATCTCATCTTAAAATTACCTTTTTAGGTTTTCATAAAACTCATAACTTCGATGTATTAACTTCAGACTTCATTTTAAAACTCGCAGTGGATTCATCATAAAATTATTATTAAATTTGCAAAAGACCTTGTTTCTGCTGTAGTATCGTTGTAAACCATTATTCGTTGTAAACATTATTATTATTATTCGCAGAACACTTTGTGTCTGCCGTAACATTGACTTAAAATCATTTAATACTTTGCAGAAACCTCATTTAAAAAATATTAATTCACCACTTCAACTTCTTAATACAATTAATTACTTCTTTTATATAAAAAACCTTTTAAAAACTTTTTCTTCAACTTTAATACTATAGCCTCCTTCGTCACTATAAATTCATCAATCTTAAATAATCTTTATCACTTATTTTTTCTCATTTCCTCATTTAACGCTAAAACTGGCAAGGTTAATTTTCTTCGTGTTTAAAAATATATAAAAAAATATTATTTTTATACAAAACCTAACTTATAAGACATCATTTTTCTCAGAAAGATGCGTAGAATTTATCTATCTAATATATATATATATATATATATATATATATATATATGAAACGGTTTTGGAGTAAGTATGTTAGATGTCAAAAAATGATGTTAACATTTTTCAGAAAAACCTGTATCATCCAAAATCAATAGCTTACCACCTTTTTCCAAGAAATACAAAAGTTTTGTGTATTATTTGTGAATATATTTAGGAAAACAATAAAAAATTTGTTACATTTTCAAAAAAAGAAAAAATATTTTACAAAAATGGGTAAATTGATCCTTTTTTTTTCAAAAATTCACCAAAAATAGTAATACAGTAGAGTCTCGCAAACTCGGCACGCGATAACCCGGCAGTCCGGATTACTCGGCGACCCCGACGGGAAAAAATATAATGCTAAAAACAGCGATGTTCGTAAAAGTTCGGCAGATCCCAAAGCGGGCATTAACTTCGATCGCTCGAATCGTTGATCGTACTTTCCCCACGTTAAACTCGTCACAAAGCTTTTTTTACTATTTTCCCCTCTGTCAAGTCTATTTAACACATTTAACTGCGTCTCAAACAAAACCAACACACGCTTCCGTTTTCATAACTCGCTTATTTTTATTTACTGTATATACTGTGCGTAGATCATAACCTGTCAAAGAAAACTGAAAAGAAATGTCATATTTTCCATAATGTATACTAAATTGATTCGTGGAAAAAAAGCGGTCCATCAAACGTTTTTGCAGGTGTATGTCTGCTATACCGACGGGTGCCAATGCTGGGGTGTTTTTACGCCGCCGACAATGGGATACCGCTATCCACAAAGTCTTTTGATATCGCCGCCGCTTTGGTGCCGCGATGTTTTATACCGCCGACAATGGGATATCGCTATCAACAAAGTCGTTTGATATCGCCGCCGCTTTGGTGTTTCAATTACAATTTATTTTTTGCCCTTATTCCCGATATCCCGGCATTTCACAAACTCGGCACACTTCCGGTCCACATTACGCTAAGTTTGCGGGACACTACTGTATATATTTTATACACAACTTCTTTATATCATTACTTTCAGAAAGCATAGAATTTAGCTGTGTAGTGAAAAAAAAGTTAGATGTAAAACATTTGGAGTTTTTATGTCAAATACCAAAAAATGGGAAAGTAACGCAGGCAATATATTCACAGAAATGGTAATGTACACCATACAAAAATATTTTTTTGAATTTTTTCAATTATTACTAGAGATTTGTAATATATTTAGAAGAAAAAAATTTTGTTACATTTTCAAAAAATATATATATATATTTTACGAAAAAAGGTAATTTGATACTTTTTTTTCAAAAATTCAACAAAAACAGTAATATAACGTTTTGTGGTATTTTTTTTTTTTTGCATGATTATGTATCTACGGAATATTAGCTTTCCAACACTATTTTTTTTTTTTATTGCGATAGGACGATTCTAAGTGGGTGAAATGTTGAATTGCAAAATACACGATTTAATTGAACTATCCGTCATTCATCGTCCACGTATGTAGACGTTTACCAGATGGAGGGTTAACAAATTACTTTTACTTTTGAACATTATTAAACAAAGTATTATTTTTGAACTGTCAACCCTAGTGTTGATAGGTCAATGCACGTGAGGAGTTGGGTAGAGAAACTGGTCACTTTAGTTGTAGATAGTTTTAATTTAGTCTTTGTTAAGATTCCCTCTGAAGATGACAACTTTGTTGTTGTAATAGCTATAAGGGATTATAACGAATAAACATTTTACTTTTGACAAAAAGTTAGTTTTTTTTTTTTGTTATTTTGTTTATTCCCAAGTGTGGTAAGGGACTTTTGAAAGTGTATATTATTTTATTTCTTACAAAAAACTCAATCTCTTCTTTAACCAAACATTTTTTAATCACATTATACTTCTCAAACACTTCTTGTACTAATAACTTAGAAAAACAATTTTTAACCATATCTTAGTTGTCAAAAACTTTCTATAATATTATTAACAAAAAAATCTTTAATTAAAACATCAACTGACAACTACCACATTTATATTTACTTTTAAAATAATCATTTTCATAGAAATTACTTTTAGGTCATATATTTTTAAACACACCTATCTTTTAGGTTAAATAAACAAATTAAAAAACTCGAAGAAAAAAGATCTTACAGCTTTACTTAAAATATTTATGTACCAAATATTTTATAAGTTAATTATTACATTTTTAAATTGATCACAAAATTATAACATTAATAAAGCCTATAACTCCTTTAATATTATTTTACATTTTCGTGGATTTTTCCCCCAACTGAACCTGTTTCTTCTAATTGACACTTCTTGTCAACTAAATTTTATTATTTGTGTCTTTCTGGTCACCTGATAGACACTCCCATTGGATTAAATAATGAAGCCTTCTGACATGCAACAGTTATGCGATACCCCTACTTAATTCAGACCACCGCCCATTACATCCCATCAAACTACATGATTTTTTTCCAATGTTGTCTGTTATGCTTCATATATACAAAACATTGTATATACCGACACATATCCAACCTCACCTTCTGAACATGTGATACTGTTCGCAGGTGTTTTTCTTTTAGGGTACCCTTTTGATATGATATAACTTATTATAAAACTTTATTTATTAATTTTATATTTTGTAGGCTATTCCCTAAATACATTTTATTTTTACAATTTAATTTTTCATCTGAATTATATATATATATATATATATATATATATATATATATATATATATATATATATATATATAAATATATACTGACTCCTGCCGCCTCTTAAGGATTGCCATATTATAATCTTTAATCTACCGTATGTAAATCTGGTATTTCCAAAGAGAACTGTAGTTTGTTTGGTGACTAAAGAACATTTTCCTGAAAGAGTCATGATACCGAGCAGTTTATTTTTTAAAATTACAAGTGTCTGTGCTAATTCACAGAATGGTGCTCAACAAACATTAAATTCAGTATATTCAAATAGTAAAACAAGTCAATTTAAAAATTTTCAATTTAGATTTTTAATAAATTGTAAAATTATTACAAACTACATACATTGTAGCATATTACTGATACTGTGTTTTAAATTTTATCTTAACACTAAAATGTAAGTTTGTTTTATTTTTCCTTAGTCATTATAAAATTAAGTTTAAAAAATAAATTGATGAAATTTAGTATTATCTTGTGTACACTGTATTAATGTATATTTATTTCAAGACTGCATGACAGTGCATAATTAAAATGAGGTGTTAAATATTCCAAATGAAATAAATGTGTTATGCAGTTAATTGTTACTTGTACATTGTGTATCAAAACATACAGTATGTAGGCTAGCCTAATGGCAAATTTTGATAATTTTACTTTGCAAATATCGAATTATGAGAGATATAGATAAATGAAGATAATTTGGGAATGTAGATGGTTAGTGATCATGTAGCAGAGGACATGATTGTGTTTATTAATGATTGTTACTAAAGTTCTAGCAGTAAAGAACCTGGTAGTATACAGACAGGTGATGCTGTTATGGTCATAAATCATAATGATTTAAACTTTATCTTTATCCTTCTTACTTCGTACCAGGTACAATAATTTTAATTCGATTTTTTTCTCTGAAATCTCTAATATAACTGTAAAATGTTTAACCCTTTGCACTCAGGTATGATTTTTAATAAAAGTTCTCTGGGGTCCGATGGCCAGTCGTGCTGGCCACAGCCACTGCTTTGTCAAGTATGAACGGTTGGCAGAAGTTACGTTCCTCCCAGATCGGATGGCCAGCGGTACTGGACAAGTTAAAATCCCTCGAACGTCCGAATGGCCAATAGGAGTTGACAAACAAATGATCTGCATTAAATTATTTTTAGTAGTTTGATTTTGTCTGTATTGTGTTGAACGTCCAATTCTGAAATCAACGTCCAATTCTTAAACTAATGGATTCCCGCTTTTTCTCTGGTCTGTTTTGTATAAAAACGTAGCAGTATTCATTAAATTAGAGTTTGAACAGATTATTATTGAAGAAATAGCCGATAACTGTGCACAAGTGGATGAAAACAGTGTAAACGAAGAAGTAGTAGATGAAGAAGATGAAGAGGACAAAGAAGATTAGCGAGAATGGACAGAAGGTAAAATAATTTTTCTAAATTTAGATGGGTAAAAGATAGTGGTTAAAGGGCCTACAATCAATAAAAATCCAACATCACTCATAGATTATTTCCAACTTTTTTTAACCGATGATGTTGGAAATAGTTAAAGAAACCAAAAGATATTCGTAAGAACAAATTGAAAAAGTAGACCTTTAAGAAAAAATTCTATGTGATGGATGTGGAAAGACGTCACGCTTCCTGTGTTTAAAGCATTTTGAGGAATATTGATTAATATAGGTATGAATGATAATGCAGAAATAGATGATATTTTTTTACTGATTGGGTTGATTATTGCCCATTTTACAAAGATGTTTTGTCAAAAGAAAGATTTCAACAATTATTTTAAGATCTTCACGTAAGTCCTCCACTGACTGGACCAATTGCAGGGACATTGTCATGTTCCGGAAAAGTGTGTAATGTCATATTGTATCTAGATAGGAAATTTGGAGCGTTTTACATTCTCAAGAAAAAAGTTAGTGTCAATGAAAGTACTGTAGGTTCATAGGCAAAATTCTGTTTAAGGTATACAACAAATAACTTATACTACCGACCGTAGGTACTTAATGGAATTCCATTATTAATAATTAAATAAAAGGCAATTTGGACTTCCACAATATATTTTAATCAGCGGTGCCGACCAAGGAGTCTGTAAGCTGCTTTTGACAATGCCGTAGTTGGCACGGCTCATTAAAATATATTGTGGAAGTACAAATTGCCTTTTATTTAATTATTAGTATACAATAAAGTGTAGCGATCTTGAAACCGCTAGAACAACATATTCCTTTCCCATCTCACTTTAAAGATATTAATTAATAAATTTAATCATTCCTAATTCAAAGAGCGTAACCTCACCCTATCTAGTGGGCCTCATAAAAAACACGGAACAGATGATGCAAGATAACGGTCATGTAACCGGTCGGTCTATCACAGAGACCTTTGTTCGACTTTGAAATTATAATCAGCCGATCGAGCAGGTCACTTGGAGCTCTGCGACCACGTGAGATTTCAAAAAAACTAAAGTATTGAAAATGTTTAATTAAAATGTGTTAAACGTAAAAGTTATCAAAGTGACGTGAAGTGGTTATATGTTCACATTTGTTCTTTCGTTCTTCAAAATGCACTTCACAATGCCCTGAGGCAAGTGGTATTTTTCACATAAACCATGTACTAAGACTTTGCTCTATCCTTTGTTAATGTAAAAATTTATAATAATGTGGTCAACTGGGTAAATTATCATATCTCTTTTGTATAGATTAATTCTGAACATGTTTCACGCTTTTTTTGTTTTAATTTTGTTTTCTCTCTGTTTTAGTTTAAAATTCGTATCTACAAAACATTTGTTCTTTTAAATATCAATATGTAAAGTTAATTCTGATTTACCTAAATGCTAACTATTTAACAGAAATGTTACAAACAGTCATTTTAATAGCCATTGTAAAACGGCTTCAAAGTTATTGCAACTTGTTTTTTTAACATAAATTTTACAATCAATAAGTTTTGTAAGAACTTGTGCAATTTCTAATGATCTTGTATTTCGGCAGTCTTGAACTGGTCCAACAACCTGGCGAAATACCATTGCCTACCAAGTCTGAAAATTAAAACAACCAGCAGTTCCAAAAAATGACCACGAGTGTGTAACATTAGCTCTTGACAAAAAAAAACCAAAGTGGATAAATATATATTTGTAAAACAGAAAAAAAAATAACTCAAAACTCTTTTTTGAATCATGTGTTAAAAACCTGTGTATTAATTTGTAATTTTATTTTTTTTAATAGGATGAGATAGCTAGCAATTTTTTTTTTTGACCTTACAATCCCAAAGGGGTTATTTCAAATTTTATATATATATATATATATATATATATATAGAAAAATTAATCTTTTTTTTAAATTTTAATATTTAAAAATCTTTTTGAGTTTAGTATTAAGGTTGGCCAACAAAAAAAAAGAAGATTTTCTTAATGATACTATTGTAAGTCTATTTGTATTACAATAAAATAAAATTTATATCTTATTTGTTATAGATTAAACACAATTGTAATTTTGGTTGTGTTTAATCTATAACAATATAAAGGGAGGGTTTGTCTAACTTTACTTTTGGGGAGGGATTGAATTTTTTTTTTAACTTAATCTAATATTTTTAAAATATAAAATTTAAAAAATAAAAAAATCTTTGCTTACAATTATTATTGCTTTTGGAACTGCTTAAATGTTATTATTATTTAAGGGTGTATCAATTTTCTTCGATTTTTTTTGTAATTAATTGCTTGTGAATAAATATGCGAACAATATATATGTTTCAAATTTGTTTAATAAACTGTTGATATAATATTAAATTCTGTATTTCAGTTTTCTTGTAAATAATTCACTCAGTTTTGTTTGAATATTGGACAATAAGGAAAAAGCAAACTTTTCAGCCTTCATAAATTTTCCGCTGAACATGTGCCATGTGTAATCGGTCCATCCACGAGCTTCCATTATCTTGCTTAAAGGTGGTACAAAAGATAAGCCAATAAATTGGGGCATAAGACTTTTTGTACTTTCAGAATCCAGCTCAGGGTACAAATGTGCCTTAGAACTGTACTTGGGTAAAGTCACTCCTGATGGAATGGAACGCCAAGATTTAGGTGTCGCTAGCCGTGTGGCACACCTTGTAAATAAAATAAACAAAGCTATGGGGACATAGAGAGACTTCACACGTTTACTGATCGATCGATGGTACACCAATTTAGATTTAGCTAAGGTATGAAAATACATTTAACAGGGACGATAATAACAGATAGAAAAGGCATACCAGAGCAGGTACAATCAAGGAAAAATAAATATGGAAAAGTTAAGAGCAAGAAATTTAAAAAAGGTGAGATTAAAGCATTTAGGAAAGATAACATGTATTCCCTGCTGTTATGGAAAAACACTAATGATATAACTATGCTTAGTATCCTTTACGACACCAGCTAAACAGTTTTGCGTATAATTAAAAATGAAGTTGCAGAAAATGTGAACAAGTCCATAGAAGTGTGCAAGTATAAACCAATGGGAGGAGTTGACATTTCTGACCATTACATCTCAACATATGCTTCCTCTAGAAAAATCTTTGAAGTAGTGTAGAAAAGTTTATTTTTGGTTATTAGAAACTGGAATTGTCAATGCATTTTTACTATATAACATGAATCAAGGTCAAAGAAAAATGTGACAACGAATATTTTAAAAAAAAGTACTAGTAAAAGATACGAGATACAACAAGAGTACTTGTTGGAAATGTTAGATATTTAAATAAATGAGGAAACCATCAAATTATAATTATATATTTACCATTTTCCAAATAACTGACCAACATTTCATTTTATTTAGATTGTTTATTGCAGTTTTTAAATGATTTACCACTTTAGCTTTAATCCAATTAATTTTATGACATTGTGTGAAATTGAATGGAGTAATTAATGTATATTCTGAAATGGACTTATCAATGGCAGGTTTTTAGAAATTAATAAAATTGTATCAAAGATGTTTTATCAGATTGTATTATTATAAATTGAAACTGGTTTTTAAATCTTAGATGGATGAAACTTTAGAAAACATGTTGAAGACAAAGTTACCTATACTAAAATAATTGTTTCTCATTATTATAAGTGACTAGAACATTGTGCTTTCTCTTGATATGATATAATAGAGATATAGGTTTTAATTTACAATTAATAGTAATTATGAATGTATATGTGATTTTGTATATGTTACAAGAAAGAAGCGATTTTCTAAAGAAGTTGCAGGTTTGGTTCTTAAGTACACTTTTCTTTAGAACTCACACCCCATAATAAAAATAAAAAATATAGATTGAATTTAGGTTTTTCTGCCTTATAGATAATGGCGGCCAACAAAAAGCAAATAACAGAGTAAATTGTTATGATCTTGAATTGAATTAGTAAAAGTTAAAAATTAAAGTAATGCAATTAATGATCAACAAGTGTCAACATTTTATAAATTTACTCGGAATAGACCAACATTTCCAGTTTTAGTGTTTTTAATCCACTTAATGTATCGTTGAAGTGTATGTATATAATCTAGCCTCGACTACTTCCAAAGTTGTCGAGTGAATATTTCGATAAGTTATAATGTAATAGAATATCTCTTCTGTAGTAGAAATTATATATCAAAACATAATTCACATAAAACATGTGACGATAGACAGGCTATTTCAATGTGAGTAGCTTTGGTAACACAGCACACACAAATATATATAAACTTTAACTTATTGTGCACAACATGAAGCGTGAAGTTTTACAATAAACATACCGCATATTAATCATCTTCCAGAAATTGTTGTACCATTTACACAATCTTTCCAGAAGATCTTCCATCATGAGTGTTAAGATACTTGTGTTTCTCTCTCTCTCGGAACAGCTGTAAGACATGACTCAACTGCTTGAAACCTACTGCTAATTTTTGAAAATTGACCTTGGACTTTCTTGCGACAACACTAAAGTTCAGAACAGATTACAATTTATCTGGTCCAGTTTTTTAATTTTATTATTAATTGTTTTTAAAATGAACTCAACGACCACAATCAGCTTGTTTACTTTTAAAATAATAAAATATGTTTTCGTATTATTACTTACAAATTTGTAAAGGATTGTGGATCCAAAGCTTTCAGCTGAGTATAAAGTTCCTTTGGACGAGATAGTGCAGGTGTACCACTTAACAGAATGACCCTTTTACATGACTTTATTAATTCTAATGCTGCGATAGTTCTTTGAGCTTTTGCACTCTTCAAGCAGTGACTCTCATCCTAAAAAATGTATTACTTTAAACCTGATAGCAAAATAAATATTTTAAAGTAAAATGAATGGGTTTTATTTTATTACAACCCAACAAGTATATTTTGTCTATGCTGTATGTATGAATTTATAATGAAACATTGTTATATCATTATCTTGTAAATAATTATATCTTTTTTTTTCTATTATTAATACATTATCTTTAATTTCTTTGTACTTTCTTTTTTTTCCAAAGTTTTCTTGTTAGCCTAAGGATAATGAACAAAACCACTAAGTAAGTTTTAAAGTTATTGTTAGTGTGGAACTGATGTCTGGTTATATTTTGGTAGATAATAATAATTAATATAACTAATTTTTCTTTTTAATAATTAAATAAAAGGCAATTTGTACTTCCACAATATTTTTTAATGAGCCGTGCTGACCAAGGTTTCGCCAACTACGACATTGTCAAAAGCAGCTTACAGACTAAGGTACAAGAATTTTACAACACAATAGGCCAAGAGAAAGTTGGCCAAAATTACTGTTAGGTTAAGGAGGAGGGAGAGAGGGAAGATACCTAGGCCCAAATAGGGGTTGCAAGAGTGGTGAATTACTAAGATCTAATTGTTCATTAATAACTAAGCTAGATTACTAATTGATTATTCTCTTACTTTATAACATTTTTAAAGTGTTTAACTTTTTACTCTTACCATTAACATGTAGAATATTAAATTCTCTATTGGAATGAAAATCTGAAATTTGATGAGTTTTTAGATGATTAGAAAAACTAGAATCTGCATAGTCCAACTGCCAACTTATGTTATGTTCACTTAACCTAGTTTTAAAACTACAACCTGTTTGTCCAACATAAACAGAATTACAAAGTTTACAATTTAATTAATTTATACACACCATTTTTTAACAAATCAGGCAGCTTATATTTAGAATTATTTAAAATATTTCCCAAGCTTTTTTTTCAATGTAATATGCTGGCTTACAAAGGTTTTTCTTTTCTAATAATTTACCCACAGTAAGATTAACCTTACCGATGTAACTTATTCTACGCCATTTTTAAATGTTAACATCAAAATAACTATTTGGAAAAATATATTTAGTAACATTCTATTTCAATTTATGTTTTAACATTTTCTCAATTAAATTATTATCATAACCATTATTAGTGGCGATCAATTTTATACAATTATGTTCTTCATAAAAATCATTGTGTGTTCATATAATTTTTTTTCTTCTTAACTCTACACTACCAATGGCCATAGCTGAGTGAAATCTTTAATTTATTCCTTTAAATGAATATTTTTAACTGTCAAACGAATGATTTCTTTAATAAATTCAATATTGCCTTATGAATGCTTTACAATAAGTTTATTACTAAATTACTTACGATTTCTTTAAGTTAAATTTAGTTTCAGTAGGCTTACCACTTAGTATTAGGATTACTTTCTGTAATATTACTGCTAAAATTAGACCTATTGATAACTTAAGATTGCTTTTTATCATTTTTCCCCCTTCTCGCTTCTTAAATCTGGCAGTTATCTCAGCATTGGTTGAAGTTACAGGAGTCGTTGGTATTTGTAAATGAGGGAAAGCTGAAGATTTCAAAATTCTTTTTGGTTTTACATTAAGTATTCTCTGCTTTTAAATGCCATTCGACATCATACCCATAACTGGTTACTGTACATCCTCTTCTTGAACCCTACCATGTATTCTAGTATTCATGATTTTAGCTAAATGATTGAGACAATTCAGAAAAATTAAACGGAAGATTGTATGACAGTTTATGGCTTATTTTAACATTACAAATAACAAAGTAGTTTGTAAGGAACATATTATTTTACGAAGTAACAATAGTGAAAAATTTGCTAACAATTTTGATCTTTCTTTTTCTAACAGTCAAGTGTTAAAAGCACATTACCAATCTCCAAGATTATCAAATTTCGAACACATTAATTTTATTGAATTTTTCATAATTACAGTTCTCAAAATGTCGCCTTTCTGACAAAGTGTGAAATTTATATAAAATCTAAAATGCGCAAACTGAGTTTTCAAAATATTGACAAAGTAGTGTAGTAAAATAATCAACACAAATGAAAAATAAAGTGTATACTATGAGAGCATAAATTTGTGTAACTGCATAATTATGATTAAAAATTAGAAAAAGTCACGTTCTTCCTAATTTCAAAATTATGAAGCATTGTTGTTGGTTTTATCTATGTTGTTTGTTAATGAAATTTAAGTTTTAAACTTAAGATTTGTGTAAATGTTAATTATCAGAGGAAGAGATGATCCTATGGTCTAAAATAAAGCATGTTTACATTTTATTAATTCATATTCATATAAAACAACAATTAATTAAGGTAAAGTATAAATAATAAAAAACTGCGAATAAATTGTGCAGTTTATATAAAATGTCTAATATAACCACATCTATTATTTTTTTCTCATAAATAAGATTTTTCTTCCTCCCCAATACTTGATTTCTGTTGTAGTTCAAATTATAAAAACAAAATGTATTTTTATTATAAATGTAATGGTAATTATTATTTACAGGAAAAAACTTGAATTTATGCTTTGTAGTTTCTGAAAACTGTGTAAAAATTACATAGAAAAGTACAGTAATAACTCGGAGTTACGCAATATATGGGACTGGAGATAGAACGTGCAATTCGGGGTCAAACTTTACATATAAACACTGTATAAATATAGTAATCGGTATCAAGGGCTAACAAAAACACTTGTTTAAAATAGTTCATTTTAATAAAATAAAGAATATGACACATTAAGATTTGTAATCCTTTCTGAATTGAGTTGAGAGCTTGTCAAGCTTACAATTGTCATCTAGTTTTCTGATAGAATTGTGTCTGAGCTGTTGGCTTCTTTCTTTAGCACTGTTTTTCTTACGCATTTCTATGAGCTTGCCAATTGTCAGCTCCTTAATATGAAGCTTGTTGACATCATCACTATCAAGTTTCAAGTTAATTGCCTGGCCAGATTGACAACTTCTTCTACAATATGAGCAACTTGACGTCATTTTCAGACGTTACTAATTCCTTTTCACTTTTGAAAAAGAATGGAAAAATTTTCTCACAACACCATTCAAGGTTTTTGGGAAATTTCATACTAAGATTCTCCAATGATTCTTACGGTGTTTAAACATTGAATTAAAAAATTTAAAAATCTTTAACAGATAGCTGACTGTTTTGTCTCAACTTCATTCAGATATGCAAATGAACATCTAGTGTAATAAGCTTTGAATGTTTTGATAATACCTTGCTCTATCGGCTGAAGCAAGCTAGTTGTGTTTGGAGGTAAAGAAACAACTTTCACACATGAGTTGAAAACAATTAGAGAAGCAGGAGGGTGACAGGTCCATTGTCAATAAGAAGCATCACTTTAAATGGAATTTGTTTACACTGGCAAAATACCTTCGAGTATGAAGTGGTGACCGAACCAGTCCTCAAAACTAAAGCTGTCATCGAAGCTTTAATAATGAAAAACAAACACAATATTTAGTAAATTCTACAATTTATTTGAGTCTTGCCGACCATGGTCGGCAAGACTCAAATAAATTGTAGAATTTACTAAATATTGTGTTTGTTTTTCATTAAAATGGAGTTCTACCAAGTACCATCGGTCAATAGTGTAAATCGTATAAAAGAAGCTTTAATATTTGACTTCCATATCACTGGCAATCCAGCTTTAGATTTATTTTTTAAAGCTCTTTGATTTTCGGAACTTAAACGAGGGTTTTTAACTTGCAGTCACCAGCTGCATCCCCACCCATCATCAATGTCAATAGGCTTTTAGTAATCTTAACACATTAGGTACCAAGTGAAAAAAAGTACTACAAAAATAGACCAAAAATATATGTGTGACACTATAGTTTTCTCTACAGACCTACGTCACACATATGTGATGCTTGGCCTGAATCCAGCAGACCAACATCACATATGTGTGATGTAAGCACTACTTTGGTTACAGGTCTCTCATATTCTTTTGGTATATTTTATCGACTTAACTGTTGTACCTCGGTCTTTAGGGATGTGTGACACACATCTGTGTCGCTTGGTCTAAGGGAATTTCCATTTCCACTGTGGGAATTTTTTCCTGCAATTCATACTTTGTAAAATAGAATAGAATATTTTTTTCATACTTTGCCATACTAGAATGAAATGATACTGAGTTTGTGAGAATGTAAGTTTTATTTAGTGAACCCAAAACTGTGAAATTTAGGTTTACAGGCTAATGTCACATATTCGTGATGTTGGTCCAAGGCATAAAAGTTATACTTAACACACTGTAGACAAGTTGCTACAGACCAACATCACATATATGCGACTTAAATTTGTTTTTAATTTCAACCTACTTTAAGTGTTTGAAATTAATAATAGCATAGAAAACATCTGCAAAAATTTTGGTCCATGTGCTAGTTTAGAAAAACCTAGTCAGTATATAATGGTGATACAAATCTTGCAGTCGGTCGCTAAAAAAACCCCCAAGCATTATCTACGCTGGTAGCCAACATGTTAGAGCCTGGAAAGGTTTATCTTCACGTGCAATCAAAGTTCATCTAGGCATCTTCTTCCAGAATAGGCCGATCTCGTCCAGATTAAATATGTTTTGACTGATTAGTCATTTTCCTCTATCATAACCTTGAGTGTGGCAGGAAACAAGATGCAGCCTGTTTATGCAGCACTTCTAGCTTGTTCGCTCTCCGCAATGCTGTGCCAATTACAGTGAGCTTTAAATCGGATGAATCAACCATTACTGGCTATAAAGTTTCATCTTTAGTCGTCTCCCAAAGAGTTGTGATCGATTGGACAGTTTTTCACACTTACTGATTATCACACCATAATTTCAATCTCAGTAATAATACCGTGATGCTTACAAATTATGCTTAAGTTCAAGGATTGGGCATTTTCACAGATACGAGAATTTTTTCTTTATCTTTTATGATTGTTCTACTGTAGATTCCCATAGTTCAAACTTCTTTGCTAATTCACAAATTTTCATTTGGGCATCAAAATCCTTAATAAAGTTAAGTTCACATTCTAGAGTTAATGGCACACACACACACACACACACACACACACACACACGGACAAAGTGGGAGGGGCAATCACGTAACTCCAAATTCGCAGAAGTCGGGTATTACTGTACACAAAATGGCTGAAAACATGTTCATAGCTGTTAATAACTTTCAAAACTACAGATAAATAGTTTAATTTTAATTTTATTTCAAAATATTTGAAATAATCAATAAGCTAGATATTACCATAATTACAACTCCAAATCCAACAGCTTTAATTGTTTCTTTCTGTCTTCCCATTAGATCATATGATAGTATCAATACTTTTGCCGTCGCTATGAAATCTTTACTTTTAGTCATCACAAACACATGATGTGATGGTACACTTGGGAGGTTTTTGCATATTTCTTCTTCCCACTGAAACCTAATCAAATTATGCATAAGAATATTAAAGAAGATTTCTGTAACATCTGTTTAGTCTTTCAATCTCTTGTTGACAAAACATGTGGAATCTTACTATCAAAAAATATTTTAGCCAGATTACACTAACAGATCAACAGAC
Source organism: Aphrophora alni (assembly GCA_963513935.1). Lineage (NCBI taxonomy): Eukaryota > Metazoa > Arthropoda > Insecta > Hemiptera > Aphrophoridae > Aphrophora > Aphrophora alni. The sequence continues at coordinate 63,220,894 of OY740767.1, read as the reverse complement.
CATATATAGAAACTATGTTTTAGTTAATACAGTGTTTATTACTTTATATAAAGTCTTGGTGCAAACTAATAACAGTTATTTTAAATCTGCTATGATTAAACTTGTGCTTTTTGTTTAACAATAATTTTGAAATAAAATACAATGAGATTTTTGAAATTGAAAAGATAATATATTATAATGAAAATTATTTAAGTTGGCATTGTACAATAAAAGTGGCACAACTGGCTTGGCACTTAACGTGTTAATAGCTATCTCATTTAACCCATGTATAATCAAGATAACAATGAAAATAATTGAGTACTTTTAATGACAAATATAATCGACATATTTTAACAATACAGACTTGCTAGGTTTGAATTTTTTTAAATACAGAAATTTTTAGCGATGCAATTATTTTTAGTTGTTTTGAATCCTAATAATTATTTTTCAACAAAGTGGGCTACAGTAATCAAACATGGGAAAAGTGTATAATATAGTCTTAATAACTTAATTTTAAAATATACAACTTGAATTACAAGTGTGCTGCTTGAATTATTTACCAAATTTTTCACAGAAGTTTTGGATCATAATTTGTCTATAGGTACAAGTTTAAAAAGACAGAGTTTTAAAAAAATAGTCTATTCACAAGTATGATTCACGGATGGATAGCAGATGGAGTAGTAGAAATATGCTGAAAACCTAACTCCAGAGGAAGCTATAATAGGTGACAAAGGTACAACAGGCTCTTTTTAGGTTTAAAAAAGACGATAAAATAGATCAGATTAACAAATGGCATAGCTATTATTACCGAGTCCAAGGTCAACTCATGAATAACTGGTCAAGATTATTGTCTTTTTGTTGTCTAGACAGCTAAAGGCATGTATACAGAGACAATTCAAAAGGACGATATCTTTTGACATACTTATAGGCTATTCAGGAAAAACTTTTATCTTAATTGCATCTTGCTGGAAATAGTGGATCCAAGAAAGAAAAAATCAATGCCAATTAGAAATCTATCCTACATCATCAAAGCTATGGAGAAACAGAAGAAAACCAGAAAACATTAACATCAGTTGTTGATTACTTAACTATAATTAGTATGATTAATTTTATAATATACATGTCCATCTGTAAATAATTACGTTTCTTTTGTTCATTTGTCTGCCTGCCTGTTTGTAAGTTTATAACCATTGTAAATAGTTTTAATAGTTAAGTTAACTTGTAAATAATTACGTTTCTTTTGTCCACTTGTCTGCTTGTCTGTTTATAAGTTTATAACCATTATAAATAGTTTTGATAGTTTAGTTAACTTGTAAAAAATTACTTTCCTTTTGAAAATTTTCCGTGATTTTTTAATTTTTTATGAATATAATGTAACAATCAATGTAAAACTACTTCGTCTATTTCCCTAAAAAAAAAAAGTATTATAAAAATGTCAACTTATTCTAAAATTTAAAATGATAGAACTGTATATTCGAAACCTGTTTGAAACTCCGAGATGCTTGTGTGTTAGTAATATTTCTTTTAAATTTGTAGTAACTGCGTTATCTACAATAAAATATTATGTTTAATCTTTGTGCAGTGTATAATTATTTAAATTAGGTTTCACGTCAAATGTATTGTCAACTTCTGTACAGAAGTGAGTTTTATAAACCTGACTTGTATTCATAGCAGCCGCAATGAATACTATGATGATATTATTAACATCAACTATTAAATACAACTTTAATAAAACAAAACAGTGAGTACTTATTTATTTAAACTACTCTTATACTACAAAATATTGAAAACAGTTTTTGCTCAATTATGTAAGTAACCAAAAGATAGCATACATAGGTCTACTACGAACAAAATTTGAGGAACACCAAAAAGACTAAATTATCAGTCTAATAAATGAAAACTATTGTACAATTTACCTTTCAATACATTTTAATATTGTATCTAAAATTATAATATCTTGTATGATGGTCCAGATTTTATTATATATTAATATTCTGAGTTATGTTATTTATTATAATGTCGAGCATGTATCAACTGATTTCTAGACATTTTTTGATAAGAACTAATAGAAAATGAAGGATATTTTGAATCATTCAACTTCATAAAAATCTATTGAGGAATTAAACAAATAAAATTGTTGGTCGGCATTTTAAACTTTAAGAAAGTTAATGAATTCAGATTTGTGAAATTAAGTAATTTTCAAAATTGTGATGTAATATCTAGCTTCTAATGGTTTAACAGTGCTAAACTATTTTTATCTCAATTAAATAATCCTGATGATTACTTCATGGAAATTTATAACCAAACATTAAGTGACCGCCATCTTCAAACTTATAATATGGTCTGTATAGATATTATAACAATTAGAAGATTGTATACGTAGGCCTATAGGATAACTATAAGTTATGTTAATATCGGTTCCGTATAGTTATAGAGGCGGAAATCAGCTTCAATCGAATCATATTAAAATGTATTTTAATATACTGTATAAAAAACGGAATTATGACTGATTAAATGTTCAATTATTTTTTTATATTATTTTATTACGTATTTCAAATTGAAAATTCATATATTATTAAATGAAATTTGGAATTAGTTTTTATAACATATAAATTTAAAACAGTACACTATTATAGTAAATTATATATATAAAGTAGTAAACTTCAATGAGAGTTCATCTCGATATAGGATATATATATATATGAATGAATGATGCAAATCTACGGCCAACTTGTCGGTGACTGTTCAAAGTGTTAGTAAGTTATTATGATCAGGATCAGGTGGCTAGAAGAGAAACGGGGCAGAGGAGGTCGGCAAACCGTACTCAAGAAGTGTGGAGGGGAGAGAGGGAGATCTATATTTCGTAGTCCACAATAATGTAATGCAGTTAAGGATATGAATCCCTTAGTAGTTGTAGTAGTTCAAATATGTTCCGACAGTATCACATAATTTACAAATAAATTTTTCCAATTCCCCCTTCTTAATATTCCTCAGCAGAATTCATATATCTCCCTTTCCTACATACATGAAGAGGTTTTAGGTTTGTTTTAAGATCTGTATAGCCTGATTTAATTTGATTTTCTTCGTAGAAGAAAGTTCAATGAGAACCCAAAGTTTAGCCCACTCTTATCCACCGTTCCACTTAGCTATGCACGTTCCTGCTATTCATCACAAAGTTACACAGCTCACTCTTGTCCATCATTTTTCTATGTCGGTCTACTCTTCTCAGCAGTTCTGCATAGTCACGCATCCCTTAGAATACACCACCACTATTCATCACAGAGATCACATCATACAACTACAAATTTCTTACCAATTAACTACTACCACTTAAGCTTCCTCCAAATTCATTGCACTCTCATTGAGACTCTAAACCAACAAGATTCTAACCTTTCCCACTTATCATACTACCTTCATTTTTAAATTAAAAAGTCACCAATATACACAAAACGTCTAAGGCTTGTGTGTTCACAGTTCCTTCTGAGTGATATACCGAGGCTTGATTAATTCCATATCTGTCTCTCTCGATAAATTCACTTCCTCTTAATTAATCTTAAGAGCGTAATGTAAGGTCATTAAACAAAAAGCAACAACAAAATTGAATGAAACATGCTAAACTATCAAAATACATTACAAGAAAATTATATTCTATGGCGTCTTTGCTTGCCAAGGTACTCTATATGACTAACCTATAAACTTAAGTTACTCTTATTGAGAAAAATAAGATATCCTAATGATAAATATGCTTTTTATTAATATACATCATTAAAGCTCCAAATGTGTTTTCTATTAGAGAAAACTATTAATTCTGAAAACCTTTAAAGCTCCAAAAGTATTTAATATTATAGAAAAAATATTAATTGAGGCTTGTAGTTAAAGAATTGATAATAAAAAAATAAGAAAAGTATTTTGTAAGATTCAACATACCTCATTGAAGAAGGACAAACTATGAGCAGAGGCCAATCAGAACGGTAATAATCAGCAATACCCAGAGCTTGAATCGTTTTACCTAAGCCCATGTCATCTGCTATCAAACACCTTCCATTTTTTGATATCCCAAACCTAAAATAAAACAAAAGGTTAAAAGCTAACTTTTACACAATGTCATGGTTGCAAAATAAAACAAGGATAAAGCAATTTTAATTGAAATTTGGGCTGGGAACATTACACAACTATACGCTCACGTTTTGAACTAATGCTAAAATGAAATGGATCATGTTTGATGAGGTTTTCAACACCCATGTCTTCCCACAAAAGGGAGAACTAAGTGTGCACTCACAGGTGCTGAGCATGAAATGAAAAGAGTATGTCCAACAACCAATTGAAATACTTATAATAAAACAAACAGAAGTGCTTATATTTAAACAAATGATTGTCGTGCCATCACACTACATGGAAATATATTGCATAGGATTCACTGGGGAGCCACTATACAGGAAGATATCAGAACATTTAGGTTTTTTATAGAACAGCGTTGTCAGGAAGATTACAAAGTTTGCGGAGGTAATGAATATACCACGAGATGAGAAGAGAGGACATGGGTTTGACCTCCCATTTACTTAAAAACTAATTTCATTCCCTTTTCTTCCCATGATTAACAAAAGGAAAAAAAGAGAAAAATAGAGGCCATATTTTATTTTTAAAAAGATTAAGTTATTGGTTGAGGTGATGATGACTGGTTTCAGAAACTACTTGATCCCAACCAGCAACTACTTCCCCCTCACATCAAGAAAGTTTCACTATGCTCATTATTACAAACACTCCCTCCAATAAGATTAAAGCTAAACAGACAAACATAAATCGGAGAAAAATTAAAGACCTTTAAAAATTTTATTGTATTGCCTTGGAACTGTTAAGTATAATTACCTAATATAGATTTGCTTCAATCCGTAATTGTGCATATAGCTACAGCGCTGTTTCGCCGATCACTGAAGGCTTCGGCTTCGTCAGGTTAGACCGTAAAGACCTTTGGAATCGGAAGACAAAAGATAGTGACGGAAACCCGATGGAATGGTATTAAGGCCTTTCAAAATAGCAAAGAGTTCGGAGAAAATGCACTTTAAACTGAGGGTAGTCCATATACAATGTCTGACTGGATGAATAATATGAACAACCGACTTTATTGTCCAGTTTAGAACCATCTGTGAAAATAATTTCACTAGATGGGTATTCATTAAGTATATAGTGAAACTTCTAACGATATACTACATCAGGAGTGTTGTGCTTGATGAACCTGGACAGTTAAAAATCAAAAGTTGGCATTTGAATGAGCCATGTAGGAATAAAACATGGAGTATTCTCATTCATTGGAGGAAATACAAGCTCCAAATTGTCAAGGACCCTAAATGTTCTAATGCCAAATGGGGCAGTACAATTTTGACGACATTTATATCGCTACGCCAAGGAATTTTTAAATAATATGTCATAAGCCAGATGATACGGTTTGGAGCACAGACTACATAAATATCTTATTTGTAGTTGCTGTCATCGTCGAGTAAGAGATGGTTCACCTGTCTCAGCATGTAAGCTAGAAACTGAGCTTGAACAAAATGCTCCAGAAACAGTACGCAGTACAGAGTTATATGTATCAAATCAAGCTTCTTAATGGCTGATGGTCTTGCGGATGAGTAGACTATGGAGCCATAATCAATCCGCGATCGAACAACAGCACAGTAAAAATATAGCATACAGGACCTATCGGCTTCCTACTGAGAACACGTAAACACGTCAAGTATTTTATTGCACCATGTTTTCAGATTAGATAGATGTGGAATCCAAGAAAGTCTATGACCAAATAATAGGCCTGAAAATTTAGCAGTTTCAGTAGTTTGAAGTTGTGTTCCATCAAGAAATAATAAAGGCTGATGGGTCAGTGTTCGACAACTAAAAGCAATGCATTGCGTTTTGGAAGCAGAGAACTTGAATCCTGTCAATCTTGATCAAGATTGCAGCGTATTAATTACAAGGTAAAGGGCTCTTTCGGCAGTTGTCATACCTCGAGTAGCCATATATATAGCAAAATCGTCAACAATAGAGAACAGCGGACAAGGCACTGCACATTAGCAGTAATGTTGTTGATTGCCACAGCAAACAGGGTCATGCTCAGCACACTACCTTGAGGGACACCATTCTCTAAATGATAACGACAGACAACATAGTTCTAACACACACTCTGAAATATCTGTTGCTAAAGAAGTTTTTTATAAAGACAAGAATATTACCATTTAAACCCCATGATTTTAAAGTATATAGAATACCTCTTCGCCAAGTCATATCAGAGGCCCTTTCCAGGTCATAAAACACTGCAACCAGTGTCTGACGCAAGAAAAGGGCACTTTGTATGGCAGACTCTAAAGAAACAAGCTGATCGGTAGATGAACAACCCTGCCTAAAGCCACACTGTTCATTACAAAGCAACTGGTTACCCTCGAGGTACCAAGAAGATGCTGATTGGCCATTCTCTCTACTAGCTGGCAGAGCACACTCGTAAGAGAAATGGGACGGTAACTTCCAGGCTCAGTTTTTTCTTTATCTGGTTTTAGAAGAGGTATTACTATAGCCTCCAACCAAGCATCGGGAAAACATTGCTCCTCGAATATAAGATTGTATATCTTAAGGACAGTCAGCTTCCCCGAAGTTGGGAGGTGTAAGATCATGGAATAAACTATGCTGTCGGGACCTGGAGTAGAATCCCGTACTAATGACATATCAGGCTCTAATTCCTGTAAGGAAAATGGAGTATTTAATAGCGAATTTCCAACAGGCCTACTGTGAAAGGTATTGCTTGTTGAGATATTTTATACAAAACAAAAGCATTGGTGTAAGCAGTATTTGAAGAAAAGTTAGCGAATGATAAGCCCAAAATATTAGCAACATCATAGTTATTTGTAGTCAAAGCTCCATACCTCTGGTTAGGTCCTAATAAGGGAGCAGAGAGAAAAGGACCACAAACAGAAGATAACTTATTCCACACCGTTGACATGGGTATGGTTCTTGATATTGTGCCAATGCACCGGGCCCATGATTCATTCCCACTCTGCCTAAACACTCAATGTGCTTTGGCTCGTAGAATTTTATACCTTTCGAGGTTTTCACAAGTAGGTCTGCGATTAAACTTACTTAGCGCTTTACGAAGTAAACAGAGAGCGTCACTAAATTCGTCGTTCCATCACGGAATTGAAGGACGTAGTGGTCTCGTCGACGTTTTCGGAACATTGTTGTCTGCTGCTGTAAGGAGTGATTCCGTAAGAAAACTACTGCTTCATTAATAAGAACATTATTATTATAAATAGGTGATACAATTTCACTAGTGAAGCTTTACCATTTTGCTTTGCACAAAATCTATTTGGAAAGACGATCATTACAGTGCGAGAAGTTAGAAAATGTAAGCTTCACTACTGTAAGTGTCAGATAGAGCGGACTACTCAAATGGATGGTAATTTGAGGTTTTTTAATGGTGAAGGCACAGATTTAGCCTTGGTAGCAATAGAATTTGTAGATTTGGTAAGAAAGTCAACTTTAGAAGAAGGCAAATACCTTAACAGAAATACCGCTTTGGACTGTTATTAATTGCTTTATTTGCTCGGCAAGTAAATGATCCATCACCCAGTTCCTTACACGATGAACATGAATTCGGAGCTGGGGTTGATGTCGCATTTGCATAAGATTTTCCTACGGTAGAAGATAGTTCTTTGCCTGTATATTTTCCTAGCTTCTGGAAAGGAGAGGTTCACTTTGGCAACATCACTTCACCAGATTCTAAGGTTGTCACGCTTTGGTCTGTTAACTCCCAGACGTGCTACGGCTCTGCACGGTCAAAAAAACTAATCCCTATATATGAATGTAGAGTGTTTATATATCCCCAGGGAATCGTGAAGTATAACAACCTCTATGAATTGTAAAATATGTATGAGTGTTGTATATTTGTGTATATTCGGAGAAGAAGTTTTATTATACCACCCCTGTATAGGTCGGGTTCCGCGAGGGACGCTAAACCCCTCTCAATGGTGCACACCCCTGCGATGAGAACCCTAAGTAAAGATGAATGTAAGATACTGTATATAGGTGAACTGTAAGTATGTCCTATGTAGATGATAGTTTGAGTTGTGAGTATTAAGTGAGTGTTTGACTGGGGACTGTGAGGGATGACAACCCCCTCTTATTAGGTATAGCTAGTCTGTACACCCCCTCAACTTTAAAAACTTTTATTTTTACATTCGAGTAAAAATATTGTATGTTTTAAACCTAGTGGTTCCTTTAAAACAGTAAATTTGTTGTTTTACTGTTATAAAAGAACATATTTCAAGTTTAAATAGCTTATTTTACATACTACGGAAAATTGAAAATTTTCTACATGTTTAAACCATAGTGTTTCTTGTGAAGCATTCAATATAAATTTGTGGTTTTACTGTTACAAAAGACCATATTTCAAAAGACCATATTTCTAGCTTCTAGTTAAACCATTTTACTTTTAATTACATGTGTAATCTTAACTCCGAAAAAAAAGTACAAATTTTCAACTGTATAGACATACTGTCAAACATTAACTCTCGTAGTGGCATACGACTCAAAATGAGTCGATGACGCCCACTGAAGCAGACAGACCACTGTAAAAAACTCTGATTTTGCAACTCGTCACTAGGGTTACTTAAAACCATCCTATCGAAATAAATGTTATACCATTGTAAAGCTGACGTTTCGTAGATGCATATACATGTAATCAAAAGTTCATAAAACGCTATAAAAATATTTAATTAATTGGTAAAGTTTGGCGTGTTTTAGACAGAAACATGACGGTTGGCAATGAATACAAAATGGAGTCGTCGTTTAGCACGTTGTGAGAGTAGGCTTTACCAACCAATTTCCTTGAAAATTATACTGTTCTTAGTACAAATCTTTACCTATCCAAAAGAGTTCGCCACATGTCAGAAAGACAAAACGTTTTCATTCTAGATTGTGGTCAACACAAAAAAACAGCTTTAGAGCAAAAAAAAGGTTGTTTTCTTCAAGTCCACTTTACCCTAGTAAATGAATTCTTAGAAACATGAATTATACACCATTGAAAAGCTCATATTTCAAGCTTTTAGAGTTATGTAATTTGATTATCTTGCTACATTTAGACAAAATTCAATAATTCTTGGAAATTTGCTGTTTTTCCCGGCAGATACCATCACTCGACGGCTAATAACCTGTGACACACTGCCTTTCTTCTTTAGTCTATAAATAGCTTTATATCTCCCCTAGCTGACAGATGTTTATCTCTTTGTATAGACAAAATACAGACCTTTCCAATGATATAAACCATCAAGTTTTAGTCAGTCATATGGAACATAGACAACGTGGTTTCCGAGTAACTGTTGTGAGCCAAACCAATATGGCGCGCGTTTGTGTTCATTTTCAACATATTTGTTGTGATAAATCGAGTGTTTTGATTGATTATAAAAGTGTATTATATAACTTTATATGTGTGTTATTCTTTGTAGAATCTATTGTGTCTTATTGTTATAGTGAAATCTAGTGATAGTTGATTTAGGCCTAAGCATTAGATACAAGTTTTAGATGCGTGTATGCATGGATTTATGCGTGTATTATTATTTATTATGGGTAAGTGCAATTATTATTTTGAACATTTTAGAATTTGATTTTTTTTTTACCAATTGTTATTCATATTTATACTAGAAAACTTTTGTAATACTCGTAAAAAATGTAAAAATAGATTTTCTACGCTCAATTGGACTTTGAAGTGAAATTTGGCCTTTGATTTTCGTGTTTTTTTTTGTTCTTTGTAATACTGACTCCAAAATTATTTTTCAAATTTTTTTTAAATTACACTACTAAATTCTATGCACATTTCTGAACATGATTATATTTAGAAGTTGGTTTTCCATAAATATTACAATTTTTGGTGATTTATTGAAAATAAGCTGGACCATTCCTCTTTTTTTGTAAAACATTTTTTTAAATATTCAAAATGTAACAAATTTTGATATATTTTTTCCGAAATGTATTCACAAATATATCACTAAAATTTTGTACATCTTAGAAAAAGGTTGTAAGCTTTTGATTTTGGGTGATATAGGTATTTCTGAAAAATGATAACATGATTTTTTGACATGTAACATACTTACTCCAAAACCGTTTCAAAAAAATTTTTTTTTATTACATAGATAAATTCTATGCATCTTTCTGAGAAAAATGATGTCTTATAAGTTAGGTTTTGTTATATATTAATATATTTTATTAATTTTTAAACAAACGAAGAATTTAAAAACAAATAACATGTGCCAATTCCAGAGTTAAAGCTAAACACTTCAATATGAATTGTATTAACTCGTACATTTATGTATGACCTTTAAATATACTCAAAACTTTATTACAGTAGAACCCCTCTAATTGGCCCTCGGATGGTCCGTCACCTCGGTTAGTCCGACCGTGCTCGAGCTCTTGGCTATTGGCTATTGATATTATTCTGCCGACTTGCAGACTTGTGGAATGTCTCACGCCTGGCGGGCGCCAATCTTTCCGGTTTGTTATCGCTATCGGTTTGTTATCGCTATCACTTTTCCGCTTCAGTGCTGTGTCATCTCTCGTGAAAAATTAAACACTACAAAGCTTTTTTACAGATTCCCCTCTGTCAAGTCTTTTGACACATTTAACCGCGTCTGAAACGAAACCAACCACGCTAAAAGTATTCCCGTTTTCGTAACTCGCTCATTTTTATTTACTGTATACAGTGGAACTTGGTTATAACGTCATCAAAGGGACCGGAAGTTTTTTAACGTTATATCCGAGTGACGTTATAAAAAAGCAGCCTTAAATCTGAGTGAAAGGACAAAGTAAAAACGCAAATGTTCTGCTATATTGTTACGCTTATACAGATACAACAACTTTCTCTGTACCGTCTGTTCACTCTCACGTAGTTGCCCTTTTCTCCGCTGAGCGGCGACTCCATACAGTATCTAAATTTTAGAGTCCAAGAACCTTTATCTGAGAAACGAACAGCTGACTTATACCGTTCGTCTTTTGCTCTCTAACAAGGTCCGCCATTACACTGCTTGTGATGACTTCATTAGACTGCCTTGTAAGATCACCAAAGAATTAATAATTATGTCGTGACCTTTCTAATTATTTTAGTCGCGAGTTACAACTGTGCGTGGCTAATTAACATGGCTTATTATAAGCGTTTTCTTCTAAATACCAGTTTTGACTGGTGCCAGTATTAGACTTATGTCCAAGTACTAAACTTATGTTCTGCTGTTAAAGGCAAAATCAACATGGAACTTTATTAAATACTTTCTGCAACAGTGCTTTTATTTATGTGGCTATGAACAAAAATTTATAAACTTCAAAAATCTGCAGTGGACTTAAGGAACTTTGAATAGGCTGTGTTCTTGTATTTTTTTTTTTTTTGGTGATGAAATTAATAATATATAAATGTGTCCTTTGTATTAAATAAAAATATGTCTTTAGTATTAAATAAATTCGGAGGAGCAGCTATAGCACATTTCGGTCCTAACAACCTCAAAGAGGTTATTTTCTAAATTAATAAAATAGAGAGACGTCTCATAATTCTTAATTTTTTTTTATTATTTAATTATACTTAAGTTTACAGTTGGCCAACTACATAAAAGGTTAATTACAAAAATCCATGGTATGACATGTTTATATTTTCTTTGTAATCTTGTATAATTAATTTTGTATAAATTTTGTAATCATTGCTAAAAGGGGGGGTTTTTTTTTGATTTTATTTTGGGGAGGGATTTTCAATTCAAATTAAATTTATACATGTATTTTTTTGTAATCACATCTTTTCTTTGTACTTAAGGGCGTATAACAAATTTTTATTTATCAATTAAGGGCATATAATTCTTTCACTAAAATTTGGTCAGTAAATCTAAATTTATATCTATTTCTCTGGTTTATTGACTTAACCTCTAGGTATCATATGAATTATTGTGAGTGATCGGCTGAAACATTTCCACCTTGGTGATTAATTTTTTTGACTTTAAAGGTAAGTTTTGAACATGACCAATCTATGTGGCTCAGTATAGCTTCCGTTTCTTTATTTATTCGTTTTGGTAAGATTGGTACAATATACAGTACAACACTGTTTATTGAAATCTACTCGTACATTGGAATATAATAAAAAAATGATACGTTTACACAATTAAATATTTTATAATAAAAATCTTACTTTACTGTCGAAAAAAACTGTGATCTTCTTTTGAACGGTCCTTTCAGAAAAATAAATTCTCTCCGTTGTGCAACAAACGTCTTGAAGCGCACTGAGTGTTGAAGCAGTCGTTTCCCTGAAGCTAAAGAACCGGGAGAGAGTCTCAGCAGCCTTCATTGCTTCTTGAACAGACGGACAAACGAAGTCTTCTGCGCTCTGGTCATCATCTTCATCAGGACTATCTTCGGCATCCTTCTTCTGAACATCTGCGACGATCTCTGCATCACTCAACATTTGGAATGTTTCTACTTGATCATCCACTGAAGCGTATGAATCAATATCATTTCCAAAGTTGCTCTGGTCAACATTAAACTGTGCAATCCACGTTGAAAGAGGCAGTTCATCATCTTCGTCATAATTTTCAAGTGAAGCTGTAGATCCCAATTGAGCTTTGCGGAAGCACTTCGAAATGGTTATCGGCGTTACATTATTCCAGGACTTGTCTAGGAACCTAATGGCGTCCAATATTGAGATGTTCACGGGCTGTGCGGTGTCCATGCTAAGAATAATTTTTTTTAACAAGAATTTCCGGTAGTGACACTTTAGACTTCTTATGACACCTTGGTCCATGGGCTGAAGAATACTTGTACAGTTGGCAGGGAAAAAAACAAGATTTATGTTGGTTAAATTTAATTTCGGATGTGCTGCACAATTGTCAACTAGAAGAAGAATTTTTCTGTTTTTTAAAGATAACTGTTGATCCCACTTCCTTAACTCTTCTTCAAATATGGCAGAAGTCATCCACGCTTTTTTGTTAGCAGTGTAATTCACCAGTAGTTTTTTTACGTTTTTAAAACATCTAGGGCGCAAACTCTATCCGATCACTAAAAGCTTTCTTTTTTCAGTTCCTGTCATGTTTGCACAAACGAAGGCCGTTATTCTCTGCTTGGAAAGTTTTCCACCAACACACTTTTCGTTTTTAAATTGTAATGTCTTGTCCGGAGTTAACTTGAAGAAAATTCCGGTTTCATCTCCGTTGAAAATGTCTTCGTCTTTGTAACCTTCACTTAGAGTTGGCCACGTCTTCTGCACCCATTCACTCGTAACGTTCTGATCAACACTTTTTGCTTCGCCACAAATCTTCGCAAAGGAGATTGAATGTCTCGCTTTGAAACGATCAAGCCAGCCGTTTGAACATGTAAAATTAGAACCGAATATTTGTCCAAACTCAGTCGCTTTTTCTTTAAGAATTGGTCCACTAATAGGAATGTTGGCGCTGCGGCATTGCTTAAACCATTTAAGCAACGCCTCATCCACATCACTATGTTGGCACTTTGTTATTTTTTTTACGTTTTCTCCGTCTTCCTTAAACGCGGTTAAAATTTTGTCTTTATTCTTTAAAATTGAACCTACTGTAAAATTTACCAGACCAAACTCACGACACACATCAGCAATTTTTCTTCCACTTTCCACCGCTCTGATCAACCGCACTTTTTCCTTGATAGGAAGCACCTTCCGTTTGACACCACAACTTGACATTGCACAAACAAAACACAACTAACGACGTATAAAACAACTGTCAACACACGCGATGCTCACACGGAGGTAGGTAGTGATGTGACTGATGATTTACCGTAACTAATGAAACAAACAATACAGTACAGTGTGCCTGTGTCACCACAGTCATTGACCTTGTAGAATGTAGGGGTGGGAAGGGATAAGACCCAGGTATGCGGGACAGCCCCCGCCCCATCGAGACACCAATTACACAAAAGAGTTTTATCCCGTCACCAGCTCAACGTCCAGCTTGTGACCTGTTTTTGCTTTTGTTGTTTCTACACATTGTTTCTATGAATTTTGGGACATAATACAAGCACACTACCACTTTTGCAACCTAAGAATCGCAAAATGTTTGACGCTATAGCCGAGTGCCGCGATATTTGTTGACGATATAAACGGGTTTTCGTATAACATAAAATGTTCAATTTTGGCCAGTCTGTATAAAATGTGACGTTAAACTCGAGTTGACGTTACAGCCGATGCTGTTATAACCAAGTTCCACTGTATACTGTACGTAGATCATAACCAGTCAAAGACAAGAAGAAAACTGAAAAGAAATGTTATATTTTCCATAATGTATACTAAATTGATTCGTGGAAAAAAAGCGGCCCATCAAACGATGTTGCCTTTGTATGTCTGCTATACCGACGGGTGCCAATGCCGCGGTGTTTTTATGCCGCCAACAATGGGATACCGCTATCGACAAAGTCGTTTGACTCGCCGCCGCTTTGGTGTTTCAATTACAATTTATTTTCGGAAACTCTCATCCAACCAGTACACTACGATATAGGCCGGTTAACAGAAGTTCTACTGTAGTTGCAAAGTTTATATATAGGCTTTATTATATAGACTTTAAAAAGTTTATATATCACTTATTTCATTTTTAAAAAAAACTGTTTATATAATATGTAATAAATATTGACTTTTTTCGGATAATCCGACCTTTTTTGCATTCCGACCATGCCCCCAGTCACGAAGGTGACGGATTAGAGGGGTTCTACTGTAGTAGAATATGAAACAACACATTTGTTGGCTAGATCTATAGTTAGTGCTTTTTGTTCAACGAATCACCGTAATATACTGCCTTCTTTGTCTATACATTAAATTGAATATTCCTCTGTTATATATTCAGCATGTTAAGTGAAAAAAGCCATCTTCATTTTCAAATCTTTTAAGTTTAAATAAAAAATTTTCAATAATCTTACATCTAACTATGTGAAAACAATGTTGTCTCTGCAAGTTCAATGTCAAGTGTACAGTTATTTGATAAACATTTTAAAGATGTAAAGCATTTAACAAATATTTTAAAAATTAGTTTGCTTCATTCACTGTTGTGATACATTAAGCTGGAGGAATCTTATTCAGCAAAAATTGAATACGGAAATGTAATCAGTTTTACAAGGTTGAAAAATCTTCCCTTGACACTTTAAAACTATTTTTTTTAAACTTATTCAACGAATATTTAAATTTGTATATTTTGAGAACTCTGAATACTTTTAGGTTATTGCCATGTGTTTGACCAACTCCAAGTTCTGTACAATACACAGTTTAAAACAGTATTTAAAACAGTAACACAGTAATGTCTCATTTTTATTATTATTTCACTATTCTACCAATTCTTAAAACACTCTTTACTAATATCAGAGTATTATTTATACTATTGAATCAAAGCAATTTGTAATTAAAAAAAAAAAAAAAAAAAAAAAAACCTACAAAAATAACAAAATTTTCTTAAAAATTTAATTTTCTCATCTCCCTCCACCTGCATTTCATCCTGTAGGGAAAGCACTTGTACTACCGAGATATATGAGTAAACTATTCAACAGAGATCTTTTAACTTAGAAAGACTTAATATTTTCTTTTTTATTATGGACAGTTAATAGCTAATATAAAAGTATAAACTGATTTTTACATACTTTAACATTGTACAGTTTCAACTAGATGTTTTACATGCTGTATAACTACTTAGTAAAATGGTGGAAAAACCATGAAAATAATATGATGTTTGTAACATAGTAAAATAATGGGGTTAAAACAAGCGATGTGATTGGATATTCAGAAGTAGGTCAAAGATTCTGATTGGTTCTTAGCGTACGCAAGTGTGGTAAAATTAATTAAGGAAAGCTGTAAATTATTAACGAAAAACATCCAAGAAAACGATATTGTATTGTGGTGATTACCACCACTCATCCTCCCCTTCGTGAATCTGGTTATATCCGCCCGAGAGGTGATAAGCCAGAGTAGTGCTCGAGACAGCGGTGAGACAAGTCCTCTATCACCGTTCTTATTAAATTTATATTATTGTGCCGTATCATTATCATGCCTTGCTAAACCCAAAGGAATAGGGCCGTTCGGCCCTAAGGTTTATATCTGGGCGCATCGCGATTTTGGCTTATCGTAAAATTATTAGTCGAACTATACGCGGCTACGTTAGGCCCTGCTATAGACCGACATGTTGTTGCAATACAGTGTAGTTAATATTAACATTGGTATTAGTGTAATTCTCTTATTTTTAGTTAATTAGTTTGTAATAATACTCGTCAAAAATGGCTAGCCTAAGTTGAGATTCACCCAGTGTACTTATATTAATTTTACCACGCGATCAGGACCCGGTAATACATTATCAAAGTAGATCTGCGGACCACCCAAAATCGTACCCCCAAGCAATTCATTCTCTCGCTACCGTTGCAGTATAATAAATAGTCTTAGTATGATTTTATAATAATTGTTTTAATGGAAAATCATGTAAAAGTGTAAAATGAATAATCAATTATAAATTGATGTGTCAGTGAGTTTAAAAAGGAACGCTTTAGGTGGTAGCGGGAAAAATAGTCTTGTGGCTGGTCAGTTTTAGTAGAAGTGTTGAGGAGGTAAGAAGTCTTAGAGAGCCTTGGCTAGAGATCAGACGTAGTAAAATGTGAACTTTACAGTCGGGAGATGAACTCTGACGAGGTCATACCTGTTATAAAATTGTCTAGAGAAGTTTTTGATAATGTAGTGCAAAATGTTAGAAGAGTTATAAGAAGTATTTTGAGTGATAATTTGCGTTAGTTAAGGACTAGAAATCAATGTGTAAGAGAGACAGACATAATTTGAGTAGTAACATTGTGAATAACGTATTAATTAATATAAGATTTAAATACCGTGAGACAAAGGAATGAGACAATTAGCGTGTTTGTATGATGATAGGACTGTAGATACAGTTCCTTTAAATGAACATTTGTAACTAATGATTAATAAAAAGAACAAAGAATTCTTAAGACAATAGAATCTGACGGACTAGATCGGAAAGACTATTATTCTATACGAGAGTGCTAAAGAAATCGTGTACCGCGTGGTGAATTTGGTTCATAAAGACAGAACATTTTTTTATAAGCTATGAACATTGTTTTAGACTATTTGAAGAAACGACTTCTAGACAATGGTGGATCAACACGAGCCATAGGACTTCGATTTGCTGGACATCAGTTTTCTTCGTTTCAGACTTTTTTTTATTGGCGTTTTGGTATAGACGCTATATGTTAACTATTAGATTAAAAATCTGTATTATGTTTTAAATTAATTGTTGTACATGTTTGTTCATCTTAAATTTTTTTTTATTAGACTATTTGAAGAAAAATAATGAAAAAATAAAACTTTTCATACTAAATTGAATCTCCTTCAGAGAGCTGAAAAGTTACTTAAATTTTTATGAGTTAAATTCCTGTTGCAACATTTTTTTTTTTTTAAAGAAAGTATTTGAGATATAAAGTTTAGTTGATTCAAAACAATAAAAAAGGAAACATAAACTAATGATTTGTTTATCAAATTTAAACGATAACTATTAATTATAAAAATATGATTTTTGTTGATGATAATTGTAGGATGTTATGAATAATTAATAAATACTTATGTACAATTTCAGCAGAAAAAGACTTGGAATTTTTTTTTTTAAATCACCTAAGCCAAGTACTTCTTGAAAAGAACTGTAGACCCTGAGATTTTAAAATAAACTAACTTCATTTTTTCTAAATTGACGAGAATTCGTCTGGCGCCCTTGCTGAGCATTTTAAATTAAATAAATATTAACTTCTTTTTATTAATTCATAACGATAGAAACAGAAAACTTTTTAAAATATTAAATTCTAGTAATTGTAAATTATTACATGTTTTTAAGGTCAATAATAATTACTAGAGAAAAAAGTAACCAGATTTTAGACAAGTTCGATTAATTTCAAACTAAAGACAGTTTATTCTTGTTCAAATATTGCAATTACAGTATTGACACTTTAAGTTTAAGTTTGAGGCTATAGATAAGATTTTATTTAGAGCTGTAAAAAGTATGTATAAATAAGGTAGGATACAGTTCTTTGTCACTATTAAACAGATTCCTAAGGAAATCTATGCTGGTTAATGAAACGTTTCTCCTAGTCTAAATATTTTTTACCTAGTGAAAATGTTTCAAAGGGTATAAAAAGTGTAATAATTCAATATGTGAAGTTGACTTTACTTTAAATTAAAATGCCACACGTTGTGCGACTATTGTAATAATATAAAGATGAAGGGTTAGAATTTACTAATAAAGAAAGAAAAGAAGCTAAGTGTGATTCAAGTTGGGTGCCATGGCAATTAAATAATTACCAAATATTTAATTTTGATTATTAATTTCTTATGGGTCGTGAATTCTTTTGAAAAAGTGTATTTAATGGAATACTGGACAGAAAGTAGATATTTCACTGATGTAGTGACCACTGAAGTCTTTTTATACTGAAATGAACATATCTTTTTATTCAAACAAACATATTGTAACTAATACACACATATAAAACATAAATATCAATAGATAAAAATACCTTAAATCATAACATCATATCAAATGTCATTTTTTAAAAGATTATTAAACAAAAGAATCTAATTTTAATTAAATTTCATTAAATTAAGAGCTTGGTCCAATTGAAATAAGATTATTTCAAACTCTTATATAACAATTTACCTTTAAAAAGTAAAAATAATTTCGTTCATGGCTTCAAAAGTTAAAAAATTCAATTAAAATTTTAATCCAAATAAAAATAAAAAAATGATGTATTCCAATTTATCATAATTACTTTTGAAACAGCATATTATAAACATCAAGCAAATAGTGCATAATTATACATATTAAAAGTTTATACAAATCTACAAATACTTAACAGTCATTTTTTTAAACATATATATATACCGGGTGTTTCAAAATGAATAGCAGGGTTTTAACAACTTATAATTTTTATTACACTACAATTACAGCTATAAATGATACAGCAACTCAAACAGTGTTTTTTGTTGGCACCAGTTTTTTGTTTTGTTTGTTTGTTTGTTGTGCGCATGTGCACGCAATGTTTTCATTGCCATCCGTTAGAAAGCGCTAGTGGCAAAGATGGCGACTAGTGAACAGAAAGTTTCTTATGTTTTACAGTTTGCAAAGACGGAATCTGTAGTTAATGTGCAACGTGCGTTCTGTATTAAGTTCGGTTGTGATCCTCCAGGTGATAATAACATCCGTAGATGGTATCATCAGTTTGAAGATACCAGTTGCCTTTGTAAGGGGAAGAGTACGGGACGACCAAGAGTTAGTGAAGAGAGCATTAAGCGAGTGTGAGAGTCGTTCACGTGTAGCCCACAGAAATCCGTTCGGAAGACTAGTCGTGAATTAGCAATTCCTGTAACGACTGTTTGGAGAGTTTTACGTAGACGCTTACAACTACGTCCTTATCGTTTGCAGTTGTTACAGGCTCTAAAGCCTGCAGACCATGGTTTACGTGCCAACTTCGCTCACGAAATGATGGTACATGATGATGATGATTTTTTGGATAGTGTCGTCTTCAGTGATGAACCAACCTTTCACCTTAGTGGACATGTAAACACTCATAATGTGCGGATTTGGGGCTCAGAAAAACCTCACGCGATTGTACAAGTGCAAAGCGACTCCACTAAATTGAATGTTTTTTGTTTTATATCCCGGCAGAAAGTTTATGGGCCTTTCTTTTTTGGTGAAGCAACTGTAACTGGTACTTCTTATCTTGATACTCTACAGTTATGGCTCTTCCCTCAGTTGAAATATGATGAACAAGAGAACTTCATTTTCCAGCAAGATGGTGCGCCGCCTCACTGGCACAACGAAGTACACGATTGGTTGAACGTTACTGTACCCGACCG
Organism: Aphrophora alni; assembly: GCA_963513935.1. Taxonomy (NCBI): domain Eukaryota; kingdom Metazoa; phylum Arthropoda; class Insecta; order Hemiptera; family Aphrophoridae; genus Aphrophora; species Aphrophora alni. The sequence goes on along the minus strand of OY740767.1, from coordinate 63,201,012 downwards.
CTGGATTGGCCGCAAAGGGCCCAATGACAAAGTTTGTTTCGCATGGCCTCCACGGTCACCCAATCTGCGATTTCTACCTTTGGGGGTTCATAAAGGATCGTTTGTATGTGCCTCCACTACCAACTGACCTTCTTGATTTAAGAAACAGGATTGAAGCAGCTGTTACAACAATTCCTCAAGAAACACTAATCAAAGTTTGGGAAGAACTCGCATATCGTGTTGACGTGTGACGTGTGCCGTGTGACGAATGGTGCTCACATTGAACACTTGTAGGCTTTTCTGTAAAACTCTTTGAGTTGCTTTTTCATTAGATGTGTCATTTATATCGGTAAGTTTAATGTAATAAAAGTTATAAAGCGTTAAAACTCCGCTATTCATTTTGAAACACCCGGTATATATATATAAAATGCGTGCTTTACCAAACACGTTCTCTCTGTGGAACACATTTTTTCACCAAAGAAGAAGTCGCTTTATTACACTGAAATACCGTCTTACTGTTCATTGATATTAGGAGTTACTTACGGCGACCTGTCCTTGAGCGAGCTCAACTACACGCGCGACATTGAGTGTTCAATCTAATTTCACATACATTTTTGATCATTCAAAAGTTATTAGATTAACACCTTCGAACATTGTTTGTTAATATAATGCTTTAATATTGCACAAAAGACTTTACTCTTGGCTTTTTCTGCACGTAAAGCCTAGTTCTTTAGTTCAAAACACGAGGTTTCACATTATGCACATATTTAACTATTTTAATCAGTATTGTAACGGAACAAATTACTTCGTTGATAGTATTCTACATCGTTCATTAAAACAGTTTACTTTAATGATAAATAGTACTTCATATTTACACTTTTTCTGTCTTTTTAAACACTCGCCGTTCTATGCGACTCACTCCTTCGGGAGAACTCCATAGAATGATGCAACGTCTACTTGCGCCCAAACCTTACGTGGTAAAAACATGTTATTCACATTACTCTTAATTATAATAATTTTTTATCACTCTAATTATATCTAAACAGTATACATTTCTCTGATTATTTCTTATCATTTACATCTTTTCAAATTTTGTCTTTTTTAGGTTATGAAAAATAGTTAGACGAACTATTTTTCTTGCGCATACCCACTTGTTTTTACTTTGCCTATACGCATAGACAATAATGCATATAATAATGTCTTTAGATTCAAATAAGGTCTAATCCCTTGTTACGTAAGTCTTTATGGTAAATCACATCAATTAGAGTTTATCTCATTCATTATTGAATATAAATATTTAATCATTATTATAACAATCTCAGGGTAGGTAACGTGCCGACTTTATCCAGTCTCCTGATTGTAATTATTAAAATTCTCAACCAAATATTATATTAAATTTAGTTTATGGAAAAATGAATTTGAAAAATTTGTTTTGAAAATTAGAAAGTTCAAAATATTCTGGATAGATCTCACCAATTTGTCATATTATAGTCCTGGTACTGTTTATTTGGAGTTCTGGTATTCTTAGCCCTTATATATCCTCTCGTCAAGCACAAAATTACACTTTTCTTCACTTTACACGACTGAAAACTCTAAATTTTGTAAACTCTAAATTTTTTCAGTCGCTTTACGCATCTATACATCTTCGATGTTAAAACTGGACTGTTCACGCCGTCTTCCCGCTTGGCTTGGCTTCTTTTCCAAGATTTTATAAGATGGCGTACGGGGTTCACTTATTTTAATACATGGTATGAAACGAATTCATTGTCATAATTTTGATAGGTTTTTTTATTTAATCCGAAATATATGTAAAGATTTTTGTTATAATAATTTTTATTTTTATTTTGCACGATCTCGTAATATAATTATTTCTCTATATTCCTTATAACTAAAATATCTTATTTATAAATTTTTTACAATAAATACTTTAAAATACGTTTGGAAAAACCGACATCTTTTGTCCTAGCCAATGAGATCGCGTTATCTTCCGTGACATTATTCGCTCCGCCCCGGTTGCTTTACTTTTCATTTTACGGTTCCGATTTTGTTGGAACGGCGCTGTGATTTATGGAAATTATTCATTTAGGCCTATGTTCGATGTGTATTTATATTGGTATCGGTGACGTCGAATCCGTCTCCTTTTTAAAATTTAGTTCCGAATTATAAGGTTGCGTTGTTACAGATAGGCACCTGACGAATGGTAGGCATGGCCTTCCCGTTTTCCCGTCTGCTAAATCCGTGATATTACATTTTGTTATATTTGTAAAATATTATTCAATTTTATAATTTTGTATAATTATGGAATGTTGCATACTACGATTTTTTACAAATTGCATGTACATGAAATTACAAGAAAAATAAGTCAAAACTTGACCATATTACTGCAAAATAAGGAATAACTAAAATTATTGAAACATATAATTATATAATGATGAATATATATATTTTGTAAACGTCTTTTAAATAAATAGTCAATGAATTGCTCATTTGTCAAACGAATCAACTTCCATTCCTCGTGGTTCTACATCTCCCCGGAGTTCGAATGATGAGACTCTCTTCATCAGCAACTGGGGAAAGCATTGTGTCATCTCCGCCTTCCATATTTACAAAATCTTAAAGAATCCCAATTATTTCCTTTGGTTTTTATATCTTGTTCATTTCTGATTTATTCTGCTTCACTGTCCTGAAAGAAATTCCACTTGCATCTAATACCCGTTGTAAGACTTTTCTCACACCAAAAAGGGGACCTCCATTGTTCTTCTCTTTTTCGAAGTAACTTAAGAGAGAAGCTATAATCATCCTGACTTGCGTGTGGAGTATTTGACATTTTTTCGGCGCACTCATAGATAAATAAGTACTACAATAAAGCTCCTTGACAATATTATTTAACAAAAATACTATTAAAATGAAAACACTACAACACCACAGTAAGACCCGTTACGAGATTTAGCTAATAATGGCAGAATTTGGATTTGTGAAATGGTTTAAAAGGGGAAGGTTTATTTATCACTAATCCTTTTCCAATAAACATTGTAATATCCATTGACTCATTTACAAGCAGATGTAGAAAAGGCGAATGTGACTAACTGAGGAAGATGTGGTTATTTTGGTGGATTAAGTAAATATTTTTAATCTTGTTGAAGATGCAATAATTCGTTTGGATAAATGTTAATCGATATATAGGCCTACATAATGTTCCAGTAACTCGCTATTTATTAAAGACGTTTGAAAATATATATATTCATCATTACCGGTATATAATTATATGTTTCCTTACTTTGGAGTAATATGGTCAGGTTTGGACTTATTTTTCTTGTAATATCATATACATGCCGATAATATAATCATAACAAAACAATTCTAAAATATCTAAAAAATCGTAGTAGCATACTAGGGGTCTTGCTATGGGTGACAGGTAGCTCGCCCAGGTATTGTCTGGCGGTCAGTCCCTGTGTGTGTGAGAGCAAAGGGTCTACTAATCTGATACACACCCTCCGAGACTGGCCAGACTGTTGGTGCTTTTCCAAAATACTTATTATTCTAAATGTAGCCTTTTTCTCTGTATTTGCTAGTGTTGTCAATGAGCAAGTAATACAAATATTAGCTGATGAACATAACGTTTCCATATCAGGATCAAATTAATCCAAATAAATACTATCACTCAATTTAATTTGTATACAGAATTGTGCCTGCTTTAAACATTAGTTTCTTAAAAATACATGTCGGTTATGATAGAAATGATGTGGTTTGCTATCTCCAACAAACTTAATGTGTTCCATTTGCTAGCTAAATTTAAACTTGATAAAATTATTCTACTTCTATTTAATATAATTTTACATGTGTTTCATTGATGGAACTATATACAGTAATCAAAAGATATTTGTTGAAAACTATTTCTAGGTCTAATTTGCCATTTAAAGATCATTTAAGTTTATTGCTTTATCAAATCTCTTTCTGACCATTTATTTGGAGATGTTCAGTGGTGAAAATGAATATTTCCATATCAAGATTTTTTTTTATTTCAAAGGAAGTTAAATCAGGTAAAGATTTGATACAAATCATTTATTATTTGTGTAACAATTATTGAACTAACTTCTAAAACATCTATTTCTTTTGTGTAAGCATCAATTAAGATTAAGTAAGTTATAAATATTAAAGGATCTGGAAGATCTAAAGTGATCTAGACCTGTTTCTGCCTGAATAATGCAGTAAAATGTTTATTTGGAATTAACATCCTGTAAGCCAACTTAAACATTAGAAAACGGTCGTTACCTAATTGTTTAATGTCTAAATCATTAATTGGCCACTAGATATAACATTTTGCAAGTATTTTTATTATCACTATGACTACATGGGAGTTATTTAATATAGTTAGAGTCTAATTAAATAAAGTCAGTTATACCATAAGTTTTCTTGCAGCCGTGTCTCATATTCTGTGTAGCAGTAACAGCTATGTTATGTCTGCCTCCTCCTACTTTCATACTAGTTTATGCATTTTGAAAACAATTGAATAGTCTTCATCATCAATCTCACAATCATCTTCATTCAACACACATTCTCCACAAATTCATAGTCACTTAAAATCTCAAAACAGGCTTTTATTTATCTATTCTTAACCATTCATTAACGTTTATTAATATATTTTCTCTGCCGGGCATATTTTTACAAAGATGCAAGTTACAGTTATATCATTGTTATCCTCCATGTAGTTTTTTCGGTAGTTTCAGTGTTTTCCGAAATGGTTTATCGCCTTAAAACTCAAAATATATATATTCAGTGTTTTCCAGCTCAGGCCACAATTTATTCCAACCTCTTTGTAATGTTATTCAGAAACCTCGTGCCAAGCTTCGATCACATTGCAAATTGCATCTCTAATTGTGTAAGATATCCAGAAATTTTTCACAAGTAGCAAGTACATCATTAGTGGAAATAAGCTTTTGTATGAAGCCTTTCCCATACCAGCATTTCATTGCTTCTATTATGCCCTGGTCTATAAGTTGAATCAGTGCAGTCATATTAACTGGCAGAAAGTGACACGTGATTTTGACATCATCACTCTTCAGTTTCACAGGGAGGATGTGTAGGCCCATTGTCCATTAGTAACATTGCTTCTTGTGGCAATCTCCTTGATGCTACGTGCGATTTTATACTGAACAGTAAATTTTATCAAAGCAGTCCTGGAATATTTTCTGACTCAACCAGCCACTTTTCTGTGAATTATATTTTACAGGTTTTAATTTTAAATTTACAGGCATTTGTATTTAAATATTTAAAAGTCTGAGGCTTTTTTGATTTGATAATAACAAGTAGATGAAATCAATGTGTTACATTTGCATTCACGAAAACCATAACAGTAATATGGTCCTTTTTTATTTTATATCCCGGGGCAGATATTTTTCTGATAGGGCTTTCCAATTCAGCCCTGTTTCGTCATAGTTATAAACATGCTCTTTTACCAAATTTTGTTAGGTTATCTCTTATTTCTTATCTCGTAATTGTATTATGACAGTACTATCAGCACAGTACTTAGTTAAATAAATATATATATATATATATATATATATATATATATATATATATAAGACACTTTCTTTACTAATACAGTAAAGCTTTGATAGTTCAACACTTTGTGGACTTAGGAGATGTCGAAGTATCAAAAAATCAAACTATAGGGAGTGTATTGAACATTCACTAATAATATAGGGAGCATTAAAAACATGTCTCATAAGAAAATTGTACAAATTTAATGAATACTGTAACATTAAACAAAACTAAAAGTACAGTAGAGACGCTGTTATCCAAGCCCTGACTAACTGAGTTCCGGATCAACCGAGACAGTAAAAAATAAAAGGTTTGATAGTTTGGTTTGTAAAAATTAAATAGGAGCACAAAGCAATGTTAAACAAATTTCCGTATTAACCGATGTGAATCCGAGTATTACGAAATTACTGAAAATCACATTTTAACTTTAATTTTCATACATAAAACTTCATTGATTTATTTATAGCCACCTGAAATAAAACTATATACATGGTAACAGTTTTATTTACAGTTTATTCTATTTATTTAGTTTTAAGACGCTATAAAGAATTAAAATATCTCACAGGAAAAATGCTGCAGTTGTGAAGGTCATTTCATTGGGTTGAGTACAAAGTAGTTTTGTTCATAGGAAACTGTTGTCTTCAATTCTTGAAAATAGGGTTATGTTTCCTTACTGAGAACGTTTCATTTATACAAATAAAGCTCCACCCCCTTATCTAAAATACTGTACAGACCAATGAGATTACTGAGAACATTTCATTTACACAAATAAATCCCAATCCTCATCTAAAAATACTGTACAGAGCTATGAGAAACATGTACATTATGATATCTGTCAATCAACTCCACGTGTTTATCCTAATGTGTTGTTTGCCTACTAATATTTTTAGTCTGTATTAAACTTTGTGAGCGAGATTGTCATTGAGTGGAAGCGATACTGTATGTGTATTCAATTTCTATCATTTGAGTATATTATCAAACCTTTTTTGTTAATTTAATGTCTGTTTTTGGAATTTACAATTTTTTTTTATATAGTATTGTTTTGTTAGTTGTTCTGTATAGTTCTGTTAGTTATAAAATATTAACATTCTGCAGCCATTAAAAATTGTTGTAAGACCAAAAATTAGGCATGGAAGAGTTGAAATGTATAAGATATTATGTTAAAATAACCAAGTCAGTTGTTACGTATTTTACTTGAGAGAATAATAATTGTGATTAGCTTCCCTCTGTTACTTGACCTTTTCTGCATTGCAATAATGGTTTTCTCAGCTGATTCCACCATCTTGTCCAATGATCTATATCAGCTATTCTAGTTAAACGCATAACCCTAGACTTTGATCACTAGAAAGACTTACCAAGTTCATTTCAGTATTAATTAGATAAAATTATATTCAACTAACATTGAAAGTGAAAGTAATATTCAAGGATATATATACCAATAAAAATATGTAATAAATTGTTAACATTGATAATATAAATATACTCACTGTATTCCTTCTATCTGAAATGAATATGCATTGTTCCTAAGACTCTCTTCAACTTTTGAAATATCAATATTATTTATATCTGATTGCAATTGATCACTCTTTTTAAAAAACGTCTGTAACATTACAAAAATAATATTCTTACACTGAAGCTTTTAACAATATTATTATAACTAATAGTTAAAGTTACTGTTGTTTAAGCATTGTTCTTAAATGGGCTTAAAAATTGCAAAAATAACATTGGCTAAAAAAATTAGTTAGAACTTCAATACATTATAAACATATGGCTTAAACATTATAAACATATGGCTTAAATATAAAAAAATTTAAACAAGTTTTTGACACCATTAAGCAAACTTGTTGTTTTTATTTAGTTTATAGTGTTAAGTGTTTTAAAACTTATTTGCAAAGTAGAATAGGCCTAAGTTCCCTTGAATTTCTCTTTAGCCTCTTTAACAAAAATGTACATAAAATATGAAATTACTACATCAGTTTTAATAGAATATAGAAGAATAATATTAACTTGGTAACTTTAAACGTCATTAATGAAAATTTTATAACTAAGAAAATATAATATTTTAAGCTTGACTAGATAATGCATTATAAAAATATCCATCATCGTATACTTTACATCAAAGTTCTGTTTATAACAGATTGAACTTACAAGTGAAGATAGATTTAATTACTAAACATAAAAGGAGCCTCTTGTGAAACCTTTAGTTTAAACTGTAAAATGGTTATAATTGTGTAAAAAAATAATAAAATATAGTGGTGTTTACTAATTTATTATTATTACACACAAAAGTATAATGATTGACTAAATTTGATATATATATATATATATATATATATATATATATAATTAATTAACAGTGTATGGCAATATAAATTAATTTTAATTATCTTCAAATTAATATTTAAAATATATTAATACCAAAAATCTTCTAAGTGATATAAGAGTTTATATAAATCACAGTTATTAAACTTTCTTCAAATTCCACTTACTTCCAAAACTATTTTGGGAAGAGCACCAATTGACACAGTAGGCCTGAGCACATTTACAGCATTTCTAAAATTGTAGTATTCTGAGAGTGGAAAATTCCACATTCTTTGTTTAGAATCTGTAAAGATGATTACATTAATTGAGAAACAAATAATATTATAATATTATTAATCTATACTTGCTATTATAATATACAATCATGATGATAAAGCCATATAAGTTTAATTATAAATAACTAAATGAAAGAGAGTTGAGATATCAATGGGAATTATACAACATTAAAAAATAAGCAATACCACCTAGAATAGATGAATAAGTTAATGTGCGGTATTGTATCTATAGCTCAGCAGACATAGCATGAGTTATAACTTTACGATGAGAGAAAGTGAGTGATTCTGCCCTTACATGTACAAACTTTTTGCAATGTGCGTGAGTCTAAAATTTAAAGTGTAAATATGATTTTTTTATTTTTAAAAAGCCACTCATTGTAGACTATCTAAGTATAGAAAAGTATGTGTTCCAAATTCAAGTAAAAATTAATGAATTTACCGAACTGATTACAGCAGACTTTTAGGTACAGATAGTGGTAAGTAGTACATTCCTCACCAATGTTCCCAGCCCCTTCCTTTCCTTGTGGAACATTTCTCCAACAATATAATCTTAGATATTTTATATCAGATCTGCTATAACTCAAAACTAAATACAAAAATCATAATCAGAGATTATACAACCAGCTTAAATCAACTTACAAGTTGAGTAATTTCTCCTAACAAAGTTGAAAATTAGTTTTTATTGTTGTATAACTGAGGATAATGACACTATTTAAAACATATCATTCTTTAAGTTAACATTGGGCAAGTTTCTAAATTCAGAAATGCATATTAAATGGAAATATATCAAACCATTTCATTCCTCAGAGATGATATGCCACCAAACCAGTGGTTGTGAGTCTAGTTTAGTACTTAAAATGTCTTTTTAAGAAGATGTAATATTGTACATTTTCAGTTTGGTGATATTAAATAGAATAGGGTATACGTTGGAGTCAATGCAACAAACAGGAAACATATTTTGTTTTGTGAATAAAATGAATAAAGAATAAAGTATATAAAAAAAATAATTAGTACAAAATGATCAGAGAAATTTATTATATGTATGTTAATATTTAAAACAGGTATAAATTTAGTTGTGAGAAAATTGCAACATTTACGTTTTGAACACAAAGAACGAAAGCTGTTACTAACCGGGGCATTTCAGTCCTTAACATTCAAAGGGAGAGTACGCTCAGAGGATAAATTTGTTTGCCAAGACAATGTGGAAATATAGAAAGAGAGTGTTTTCTTGAAAAACTAGAGTTATTAAGAGTACTGTTATATAATAATGTGAGTTAGTTTCTATTGGCTAAAAAATAAACTTTTGAAAATGAAAAGTCGTGATCATGTAATATGGTGCAATCGACAATGTGCATTACGTAAGCCGGAAAACGCATACAAATAGAAGAAATACCTGTGTTTTAAAGAAAAACTAAATAACTTGAATAGAATATTTTGAACTAACAATGAAGTAAACAATTATGACGTATATAAAAGTGAAATAGAAAACTAAAAAAGTTAATTTTAAAACGGGAGACTGTAACATTTAAAAAATATACGACCTTATGGGTTCTTATATAAATGTTACTTTAAAAAAATTAAATGATTTTTACTATTAATTTTAAAAGTTTGCTCAGCATTTACGGGCGCCAGACGAGTTCTCGTCAATTTTGAAAAGTTTACTATTTTGTGCTATGAATCTAAATTGAATTTAATCTCGGGTGTGAGCTCTGTCAAAAGTGTACTCTCAGTGACCTATGGTTGGAATGAAAAACACTGAAACTGAAATTTTAACATAGATATTTATTAGACATAAAGACATAGTAAATACATTGTCATTTCTCATGAAAAATTGTGTCATGAAAATCACTTATTACTAACATCCTATCTGAATTTTTTCTAGGCTTTTGCCAAAGTCTGATTTCATTTTAAATTGTTGAAATTTATTTTAAAACTTGCAAGTGTAATTTTCTTTTATGAATTTAAAAATATCAAAATTATTAGTTAATTCATTTATCTGACTGTAATATAAAAAATTAATTGTGTCAGTTACAGATTTGGTACTCAGATTGAAAAATTTACTTCATTAAAAATGACTGAATTTATATCTATTACACAAAAAGAAACATAATATATTTTACATAAAAATTACAAAATTGAATATAGCGTGTTATATAACACGGTTTACCAAACTGTTGAAACGTCTTGTTCACAATGTCCACTGATCGAGGTCCTGCATCTTGCATGGTTTTCTAGCGTTGAAATGATGTTAACTGCACCTGAGATTCTATCAAAGTCTATGTTGCGATTCTTTAACACCATTGTTCGTACAACATATAAAATACAACAGTCTATTATCCGTAATCACAAAGCACATGTTCAATCTCGAACAATCTAGTTCTTTCCGCTATTTTAAGCAAATACGATTTCAAAACATAAAATTATTGTCTTTAGTACTTATTAAAGTGTCTGTCCATTATAAGTCCTTCACTAAAAAACAGTTTCTTACACGTTTTACATCTTTGAATAAAAACTCGGTGAGCTACATTTCACAGGTCCTACTCTGTCAACTGCTATACAAAGACTGGCTAACAAAAATATTGTTCTTTGAACTTACTACAATGTCTGTCCACTATATCCTTCACTAAATAACAGTTTCTTATACGTTTTACATCTTTGAATAAAAACTCGGTGAGCTACATTTCACAACCTCACTACTCGAAGTTTCTTACTAGACTCCTGAACAAAGACTGGGGAATCACATGGCGCAATTCCAATACCTGTTGGTACTGGTTAAGCTGCGTATGCAATATCCGAACTACCGTTATATTCAAATAACTAATTCACTTCCTGAGAGTGTTCGATCACATCATTTTACATAACATACAATTAATAAACACTTTATTGAAAAATTATCTTCAAACTATACATCATTATTTATTTACGTTTGGAAATCTATTTTAATTATGAATTTATTCTGTTTAATATTGAAAGTCATTAGATACGCATTTGATTCAAGTCATCCCCACTACAATTACCCGCGGATTTAAATATTTAATCAAACTAACCTCTTCTAGGTATTACAAGACGAGATTTCAGTGAAATGAAGCCATGTGACTTCAACCTGGAAAAGATGTATTTTTAATTAAAAGTTTTATGTAAAACGTTTAATATAATTTTTATGAGTGAATGCATGTCTGGTATAACATGCCTAAACTATTTCCTATATAAACTAAGAAATATCATTAATTGAAACATGTGATTTATTGTTGAAATTTTAATATTATGTCTATGTTTTTTGTAAAGAGAAATTATGTGTAATTTGAGTATAATTTTAAAATCATTTATAAATAAAAGATTTTACTTGTTTAATTTTTTGAATTTAATGTTTTGAACTTAAAAAAGAATTAAAGTTTTATGAAAATAATTATGTTAGATGAAAAAATATTAGCTTCTGAATACATAAAAAATTTAATTTAAAAATAGGTTGTAACCATAAAAAATAATAATTAACAAAATTTAAATGAACGTAATTTTTTAATTAATTTAGTATGTAAGCTATGTTATAAATATAATTCTATCTTTACAGGTGATATTTGATTTGTATGAATTCTGATGTTATATTATATTTATCAATAATAAAAAGTACATTTCAGAAAAAAAGGATATTACTTTATTTAATATTCTACACAGTAGTACACTTTTTCAAAAGAATTTGCGACTTCAGAGATACTTTACACTCTCTTCAGGATTAATAATTTGAATAATTAATTTTAATTTTTTTTTAATAAAGCATTACAAAATGGTGCCCAACTTTATCAAATAAATAATACAAAATAACTTCACTTTCAAATTTTGAATTATATTAATTGTCACACCAGTGTGTGGCCTTACAAATCTCCTTAAATTTTGAATTATTTCAATTGTTACACCAACGTATGGCATTACAAATCTCCTTAAATTTTAAATTGTTTCAACGATCAATTTCTGGCAGAAGGTGGGAACAGCAGAAAGAGGGCACGAATCAGGATTTCATGTAGTCTACTTACAAATGTAAGCAGAAGACATTGTATATTTGGTCTCCATAATTTATCATAATTTAAAAATATTACAAATACATTTCAATAAGGTATGCTAAGAAGATTAAACAGTAGATTAAACAAGGGCAGTTTCTCATAAGGGCACGAAGACACGTGCCCCCTTTAGAAACTTTTACTACATTAAACTATAAATCTTATAAATTTTAAAACTATTTTTAAAAAATCCATAATGTGTTCAGTTTAGATAGTAGAGGTCAATGTTTTTACAAATTTTAGTTCGGCGCTGAAGCTTTTATGCCAGTAGATCCATTAAGAAATAGCAAAACAAGAGGAGAGGAGAGTGGAAGAGGTTGTACAGGTAGTTAATTATACATTTTCCCAGTGCTAATGTGTCTGCACTGAAGCAACATTTATTTTTATTTTTATTTTTATTTTTATTTTAAACTGTTCAGTTCTTGGCGTAGTTTTGAGTAACCTGGAATACAGGTTTTAGTTTTATGTGATTTATAGGTTGTACTAAATATTGTGGTTTAAATTATGTTTGTGGATTAACTTAAACTGACTTTAATAGAAAAACTAAGAAAAAAAACAATTGCACATTTATTTAAAAGGCAGCTTAATTCAATATATGTGTATAAGAAAAATGACCAGATCTGTGACTGTGTAGCGCAAATTATTTTTTACTATCCATATATTTTGTTTGCCCCTAAAAGTGGCAATTGTTTGTGATATGTGAAAAGTATGAATGATATAAAACTTTTAACAGAAAAAATAATAAAAACATGAAGTTTCAGTACACCACATGACATAGTATTGTTGATCTTTCATTGTTAAGAAAGCAAAAAAAAAACATCGCTTCTTGTCTCAGCGTTTAAAGAAAATATTAAAAATATAACATTCAAGTAAGTAAAAATAGACATATTTAAAAAAAGTTAATTTCGGGTGTTAAGTTTTGTGTTGTCTTCAAACTGGCACTAAGAGGTCATGTTGAGACTGTTACATCTTCAAATCCAGGATTGTATTGAGGACTTATTGATTATACTGCAGAACTGAATACAGCAATGTAGGAACATTTGGAAAGAGCTACAGTGTTCAGAGGGATGTCAAAAAATTGTTTCCATTCAATGTGACAAGACAACTAACGTATTAAATCACTGTAAAATGGTTTTAGTAATTCGTTATGTATTTGAAGGATCAGTATGAGAGATTTTGGATATTTCTGAATCTAGTAAGAAGAAGTGATGATTCTCTGACAAAGTCTTAAGGAATGAAATTGAATAATTTCTTGGAAATGCACAAACCTATGCCATTGTAACAAGTGGAACTCTAGGAGTACAAGCCAAAATAAATGAAAATTTATCAAAATATTTTGTTTACTGTCATACACACTAATAGAATTTAATTCTACAAAGGGCAACAAATGATAATTCCCAAGTAAGTGTGTTCAAATCTCTCAGGTATTCCAGAATTTTTTTTTTGTACAATTCATCTTGGGATCTGATATTTTAAATTGTCCGGCTAAAGACAAAATTGTCTAAATTTGCATTAACAAGGTGGAATTACCATATTCATATTATCAATGTTGTGTACAAAAATACAGAAAATCTCAAAGATTGCTTTAAATTTATTTTTAAAAAAGGTACACTAACTCAATGTCAATTATTAGAAAAACTGCTTACCCGTTGGAAATACTTTACAGAAGAAGTGACTTCAGTATTAAAGGGGCATTAACTTTTACAGTTTATAAATGAAAATAATTTTTCATCAGTATTCAATGAAGATACTAAACTTCTGACAATTGTAATAACAACATCAATGACAACAATAAAACCTAAACATTGTTTTTCGACTTTGAATAGGATCAAGACATTTTTAAGAAATGTGATGACAAATTCAATGCTTTAGCAATGTTGTCCATAAATAAAGACCTCATCAATGAAATATGTGATTTTGATGATAGAGTAATGGAGAAGTTCATTCAATCAAAGTAATAAAGAATGGATTATAATATAAATCAACCAAAACATCAGAGCATTATGGTGTTTTATAGGCATCTACTTTACGTGTATGTTGTAACATCCTTCTTATCCACCTTACAGATTTAAATTTAAAAGGTCCAGTTTCCATAATCATAGCCATCCATCATGTGCTGGCACCTGGTGGATAAACTCTGTAAGCGGCCTCACGCGATCCGACTCTGAACTTGACCTCTAAGAGATTACTTTCAAGAGCAGAGTCTAGATAGTACGCTTGCAATGTAAAGTCGTCCGCACGTGACCTTTTTTTTCCTTCTTTCTTTTATAGTTACTACACGTTTTTCTAAAATGAGTCAAAATTTCGTGCGAGGAAAAAACCTTATTCTAAATTTGAATACCTTAACGTACATTTTTCAATGAAGTGTCTACCTACCGTCATTTATCACATCTGAACATCATAAAGGCTTCATTCTTTCATACCAGGTAACTCAAAAAATTTCATTTTGGAGCAAATTAAGTTGACCCTATTAAGAAAATATGTATTTCTATTTCATGAAAGTAAAATTTTGAAATCTTTTCAATCATAATTAAATTTTAAGTTATCTGTAAATTCTTTCAAAGCATAAATTCATATAATCTTTATAAAATCAAGTAATTAATCTTCATTATAAAATCAGTATAAAATTAAAATTGTAATCTTCAGGTAATTATAAAATCAAAGAATTAATTAATGAATCATTAAATTTAATTGCAACTAATATTGAATTGCTTGTAAATTGTACCAGCTTAAATTCAAACAAAAGCAAAAGCTTCTTTTCTATCTTTAATAATGCAAAGTCATTTTGTAATTTATTTGAAAATATATATATAGCATTTTTCATTTAAAGAAATTGCCTTTTTTTTAATATAACTTAATTACAGAAAAATATGTTGTTCATAAACCTGTCTAGAAGTGTTTGTGCTTTTGTTAATCGGCACATGTATTTTTTGTAGCAAAAATCGCCACATGTAGCAAAAGGCTGGTTTAAGCATGGTGTAACAAGAAACTGAGTTCCAGCAGAGTTTCAAGTTCATGCAAAAAAAACTGAGGACTTCCTTTAAGTCATAAAACAAAAAACACAAAAATAATGAACAATTTAGCCTGAGAGTTAATTTAGTGAGAAATAAACTTGAACTGTTTCTGTGGAATAATATTGAATGTTTGATGAGCTAGACATAGTAAAAATTCTTTTTAAAAAATATGTACAAAACGTAAAAAATAAAATGAAATAAATATGGATGGGATACGCATGCATTTTTCGGCTTCACAACCCCAAAGGGGTTAATCTTCAAAATTTAAAATATTAACGTCAATATACCCTTTTTTAAAAAATATTTATAATCAAAATAAATCAATTTACCTTTGTTAATATATAATTAAAACTAATTTTCCTTTTCAGTTGGCCAACTTACATTTACAAATGTAACTAATTAATTCTTCTATATCATGTGTAATTAATAAGTTAAAATTTGTTAACTTTAATATATGTAATTTCAAAAAACTAAATTTTGTAACTTTTAATATTTTGATGAATTGTTTTTTTTTTGTCTTTTTAAAATTCACTTAGTAATTAATTGTATGGGGGGGTTGATTAAAATAATGTCTAAAATTTTCTTTTTTTGGGGCGCATAAATCACATAATATATATAAATAGTATCAATTGTTATCTTTCAGATTGTTCTATTTATCTGTTAAATAAGTAAGCTAATCTAGGTTACATGTCTTTTGTGTAAATGGTTAACTTGATTTTGATCAAAAGTTAAATAAATTGCAGGTTAATCGAAAGTCTACATCTTCTCATTCAAACATGTTACCATACCTGGTTCCAGAGTAAAACTTTTAAGGATCTCTCCTCCTTAATTCTTAAAATAAATGGTAACAATGTGTAAATAAACGATTTTTGTTGTAATATATATTGTATTAATTTTGGTGTCATCGAAAAAATTCTGTCACGAGCCGCCATTAAGTTTAAGGTATTATTATATATATATAAAAATCCTTCAAAAGTTTATACTTTAAACTAGCGGACTCCATATTATAAATGGGTAATTTCATAATAAAGATGAGACGATTTATGTATTACTTTCAAGTGAGAAAAAAAATACCAACTACATACAAGAAATATTAGAATTACTACTACAAGTATTATATCTATCCTATTTATCCAAACCTTGACTAACATAACATTGTAGCTAGCCTCAATTGCTACTGGTTCAGCAATGCATTTCTAAATACAATAATAAACACCTTATCAGTGAATTACGGGATTTGGATGACAGACTGTTGGAAAAGTTCATTAAATCAAAGAATAGGACAAAGAATTTTTTATATAAATACACAAAAGTTTTATTTTATATAATAATGGAGTAATTGTTTGTTAAATATATTTTATGACCTGCACATATTTTATATATGTGTGTGGTTTCTCTTATAATATATACTTAGATTTTTCAAAATATTTGATTAAAATTTGTTTAAATATATATTATATTCATATTGGCGCCCCCAAAAGTCAACGAAATTCATCTGTAATCAAGCAGTGACATCATGAAAACTGCTCGATCCACTTTAGTAGCTGCTGAATTTAGAAACTTACCCATTTTGTTAGATTTTACTTTCATTATTTGTCATTTTTATAGTGAGTCTCGGGACTAAAAACTTTTTTTTAATATTCTGTCATTATATGACAATTTTATTCTACAGTAAGCCTTAGTAGGAGTAGAACAGACGGACATCTTCTGTTTAGTATAGAAATCAACTCTCATTTCTTACAGCAATATCTTTCCAGTTAGCAGGCATATTACCCACCTGCTAAATGGGAGATACAAAAGTTTAATTAAATGAAAAATAAAACCATTTAAATAAAAAGCACTATAATAGAAACAAATTTGTTAGCAGCTGGAATTCACACAACTTCCATTATGAGTAACCAAACGTCACTCTATCTTCAACTGGATTTTAATTTTGTCAAAACAATAATATAATTCATAAAGGCTAAATATGATGACTTACCACAGGCATGACTTTACAATTAATAAATTATACAGAAACCTATAAGATGTAACACTATTAATGAATATAGTTACATTGTATAAATAAAGAAACATTCTTACCATATGAGAAACCTTTAATTGTTTTAAATACATCAACAGACTGTTTGTGATATGGCATGATAACTGTAAATCTGTCCTTTGAAATAAGTCTACAACTACCACATATTGTACAATTACCAGGACTACTTGAATTAAATGGATTCACTGAAGGTTTATTTAATTTTTGATACTGATGTTTTGTAAATTGAACTGCTAATTTCGGTTCTACATTTTGTTCACTCACAGACACAGAAGAATGTAAAGGACTATTATAAAATGAAGATGTGGGTTTGGTTGAATTATTTAAATTTGATGAAAGTGGTGTACAAGTCAAATGAGAATTAGTTTTTATGGTGTTATTATAAGGTAAACTTATTTGGTTGGAAAAATTAGTTGAAATTCCTTTCTCAGCTGAAAGATTCTGATTTCCTATGTTGAGTCTTGTAGCTCGCTTCTCCAGTGCTAATCTTCGATTCTGCTCTATCCTTTTTAGTTGCTCGGGAGTTAAGCCCGAGGCCATTCTTCCAGCACCGAAAAGACAGGCTAAAAATGAAACAAAATAAATGCTATCAAACAATAATTATTACCATTATTAATACCATACATAATTTAATACCATGTAATATGAACTATATCCATAACATAATTATATGTAAATTGAAATACATTTAAATTAATTTAACTAAGCTGTATATATAGCAGAGCAAACTTAGCATGAACTATGACATTTACTATTGAGAAAGTGTCTCACAGTGAACAAAAACTGAGATTATTACTATTTACGTCTAAAACATTTGCTGAATTTAGTTCTGCAAATGGTAAAAGATTTCTTTAATTTACCACTTAGATCTAGAATACATAAATTTCTCTTAAATACTTGTCTTTACTTTTTCTTAAAGACCTGAACTTTAACACTCATTATGGCATAAACCACTACTTCTCATACCAAAAAACTCCCCTGTTTACTGTGCAACACAAGGCTATGGCTAATGCTAACTCCTTTATATACTCACAACTTTTTGAAATATGATCAATAAGTGGCCTCACTATCTTTCTTAACCCTAACCTATTCTCTACTATACTAATTTACATTACTACAAACTTCTTTTTAAATTAGGATTAAAATCCCTTATTGTCATCTATAATTTTAATTTTATATTTACAAGTATTTTTCTGCAATAATTCTCTAAATATAATTTATCACTTGTTTCATGTGGTTTATATACTAGGCCTACTAACATACATATTAATTTTTTTTAATAATTATTACATCATTTTCAACTAATAATTAAGAGAGAATGATAATAACAATGATATTTAAGAGGCGGCCGGAGTCAACCCAACCGCTCATGCCTCTGATCCCCAGTTTAAGATGGGGGCGGGTGTAGTTTATATTTTCCTCACCAAAAACCAGCACGTTCAGTAAAAAATCGTAACGGCCAAATAATTTGTAACTAGCATACGTATAAGCCTATATAAATTTGTTTACGAAAAGTTTTCTTTTCTATTTTTATTTTAAGAAATTCAACATCTATTTCTCCATAAGACTTCAATGTTTTTTTAGCAATTGTAATAAAATCTACCCAATACCTCTATATTATTATGTAAAATATTTATATATTTAGATACCAATTCACACTGAGGTAGTTATCTTGCAAAAAACCCTACGTTGAGGTGCCAATGCAATAAAAGATAACCTATAATAGTAAATTTTATCATTGAATCTTAAATTGTAATTGCTTCACTTTGTAGTGACAACATAAAATGTTTATAAAGAGGTAATAGATGAATTTGAGGTTAAAACAATTAAAATAAATTTTGTCAAAATATTGTGATAAATTGAAAATTAGTGCTTATCAAATACAATCAACATATGAAGTAATTTGGAAAATGATATTGATTCAATTTAAAAATATATATATATATATATATATATATGATACTTCAAATCATACAATTTATGGGTAACCTTAAGTGTTAAGTTACAATAAATAGAAATAAAAAATAAAAAAACTAAGTTAACTTTGATAAATAACCAATGAATTTGAACTACAATAGTCTCAATTAAATATTTGGCTGATAATGACTTTGTACTGAGCCAATTTAATTGTTATAAATAAAACAATAGAGTTCAAGTTAACAATTTATAACACATTTATTTATTTATTTTTTTTTTTTTTCTATCAAACTCAATTATTAAGATAAAACAAATTGTGATAAATTATAAGTTCTATTCAATACATAGGTTTATGCAATGTTTTGTAAATCCATTGTTAAAAGTCTATCCCTCTCACTGATTGTTCACTAGGTATATTGGGATTTACATATAAATGGACAATTCAATTAGTAACAAATTATTAATTATATCTACAAGATAGTTATTAATTCTAGACACAATTAGTAATTAATTCTAATATTATGAAATAAGTTTGGTATTTTGTTAAATTTTAATTTAATCTCGGGAATGGGTTGTTCGCTGACCTCACCACTTTTTGGTTAGAATATTGGTAATTATCTTATATTTAGATTTATACATAGATAATATTACTTAATTATAAATGATAACAATAGTTTATGAACACTTTGAATGGTTTTAGCAGAGTTAATTATGTTTAGGTTCAAAATCAAAAGTTGGCAAAGTTAATTTTGGTAATCCAATTTTAGCCTTTAAAATTTGTAAAATATACCCTGGATGGGTCTCACCAGTATTTAGATATCGTGTCCAGGTTATGATGATGGATTTTGGCCAATTCTAGAGTCCTGGATGATTGTAGATAATATGTTTCAAATGGATTCTCTTCACATTATGAGACTGTTCTATCTGGAAGCTGGATGTCGACTCACGCCGGTTTAAAATAGCGTCCTTTTTGGTGTTAAAAAAAATCTCGAACCCAAAATTTTTAAGCTGAAGATTTAACATGGATTTAAGTACCTCTCACTTATTCACATTTTTAATTAAATGAAGTAGTATGAATGGAATGAACTTATATACTATTTTACAAAATTCCCTTAATTTCTAGATTTTTATAAATTATTTGGGAGAAACAAACTCTTTAAATAATTGTGTTTGTTCGAAATAAAACTTTTTAATTAACATGAAATAGCTGGGTTCATACTTTCAATACGTTGCCGCTCAGTGACGTCAGTGTGCCGATGGGCGGGGTTTATCAATGGCTGACAGAAATTATGTTTAATAAAAGGTATGCAAGTACATAATTTAATATAAGTTCCCATGGGTGTCTCATGAGATTTCGCGTATTAATGATATTTATGAATTTTTCTAACATCACTCCTTTATTCTCCGTTTGCGAAATTATAAAATACAATTATTAATCAACGTTGTCCTTGCGTATTTTAGTTGTCCATTTGACTTGAATTTACATCGTATTAACATACAATATCTCCTACTCGATCCAGATATATGATGTTGATGAATTATTATGGATAGGTATTGATTTATCACGTAATTGAACAATCAGTTTTTGTCGTTGGTTGTTTTAAACTATTTATTTAGATTACTAGCGGTAAATTCATTGACTCGCGTAGTTCGCTATTGTTTATATTTGAGTCTACGATGTCCGCCGCTTGGAGCGTTCGGATGCTTGTACTAACAAACGATGGTTCAGATTTATTAATTTAAAAGACAATTGCGAAACTTTACAATATCCCATTTACTAAATTTTCACGAATGCATTAATCAGATGTGTTCGTCGAAAATTATAATTTAAGTTGAACAATTGTTTATTATTTCACTAAAGTTTTATGTTGACTTCTTTTCAACCGACAGCGTATACCATCATGTACGGTTCTTTAAAAGTCCAGATGTAGGTCATTCGCCTCGGTCAGCTGTTTGTGTTGACCTATTTATTTTAAAACACAGCTGTATTAGTCATAGGGTGGTAAGAAAGTTAATTAGAAATTTTTTTTTTTTTATATTTCTTATTGTATTATTTTAAATTTTGTCCTTATTAGTTATTTATTATATTAGTTTTGTAAAATTTTAATATGGATATATGGTATGGTCCATATTCATGCTGAGTTTGTGGATCACTGATTACATATGTGGAGTTTCCGATAATTTTAGATACTTTGTATGGTCCCTTATAAACCTCGAAGAGTTTTGCAGTTTCACCATATGATAGATTAGATAATGGGACATTTTTAACAAGTATTAAATCACCAATTTTAAATTGAATAAATTTCGAATTTTGATTTAATTTGTTTGCTCTTCTTTCTTGTTTGTCCTTGATTCGTTTGTTTGCTAAAACTAATTTTGTTTCTAAAGTAATATCTTCTGAGTATTGGTTTTTCAAGTAGGGTTCCCAAAAGCGTATGTCCTTTTGACCTAATTGTAGTTCATTTGGAGTAAATCCCGTTGTTTCGTTATGAACTTCATTCAACATTGTGTTTATATCAGGAATGCAACGAGCCCAATTTTTATGGTGTTGAGAGCAATAAGTGCGTAAACACCGTTTAACTTCCCGTATAGGTCGTTCTGCCATATTTGTTTTTGGATGATAGTAAGGGTTATAAATAATTTCGATTCCGTGTTCTTTTAGTTTATTTTGCCAAGACTTGCTTCTGAATTGGGTTCCATTGTCACTTTGTAAGCGTTCTGGAAAACCGTATTGAGGAAAATGTTGTTCAAATAACTTGTGAATAAGGGTTTTTGTGTTTGCAGTTCTAATTGGATATAATTTAACATATTTGGTAAAGATGTCCAAAACGATCAATATGTACTTCATTCTCCCTGTACTGATGGGTAATGGTCCTATAATATCTACGGCGATTTGATGATTTTTCTTCACACATGTTATTCCTTTAGCTAGGCCTATTGGTGGATGATTATCGTGTTTACATTTCTGACATGGGTCACATGTTGATAATGTAGTTCTGACTCGTCGTCCCATATTTTTGAAAATAAATCCTTCTCTTAAAATGTCAAAACATTTTTTAGCTCCACAGTGAAGATAATAATAATGACATTCCCATATGAGTCTCTCAATGATATGTTCTGGCACAGTTATTAACCATTGTTGGTGCAAACGTTGGTATAATATGTCATCGTGTATTTTATATGTGTTTATTATTTTATGAGTGTTTATGGAATCTTCATTGTTGTTTAGTATTTGAATTATTGATAGCAGATGTGGATCTTTCCGTTGATTTTCGTTCATGTTTTTTAGCTCTTTCTGTAGGTCAGCATCTTGTATTCTGTTTATATACGCCATGATTAGTTCAGGTTGTTCATTAGGTGAATTTATGTTTTGTCCCGTAGGGTTACGGCTAAGTGCGTCGGCTGTGAGATTTTCGTTCCCCTTGCAGTGTTGTATTTTAAAATTGTAGTCTTGGATAGCAAGAATCCATCTTGTGAGTCTTGAGTTTAATAATTTACAAGTTTTTAAGAAAGTCAATGCGTGATTATCAGTAAGAATAGTTAAATCAGTTCCATATATGATATATCTAGTCTTCTGGAGGCAATATACTATAGCAAGTAGTTCCTTTTCCGTGGTTGTAAACTTTGTTTCAACTGGTTGTAAGGCGCGTGATAAGAATACGATGGCGCGTTTTTCTCCTTGTTGGTTAATTTGAAATAGGTGTCCTCCTATTGCAAAATCTGATGCGTCGGTTTGTAAATAGAATGGTTGTTTTGGATCAGGATGATGTAAAATTTGTGTGCGTAAAAAGAGTTGTTTAATTTTTTGAAAAGTTTCTGCATCTGTTGAAGTCCAATGAAATTTATGTTTTTTAGAAGTTAGCCGAAGTAATGGATGTATGTTTTCAGAAAATTTATAAATAAATTTATTGTAATAGTTGATGCATCCTAGGAATGATTTTAGTTGTTTCCTGGATTTTGGCGTAGGAAAGTTTAAAATAGGTTCAATCTTACTTTCGTCCATTTGCAATCCGATTGAGGTCATTGTATATCCCAAGAATGGTACGGATGTTCTGCAGAAAAGTGATTTAGTAAATTTAATTGTCATGTTAGCTTCGTATATTTTTTGGAAAATTTGTGAAAGATGTGATAAGTGACTTAGAAAATCTGACGATATTACACATATATCGTCGACATAAATAAGTGTGAAATCTTCTACTTGATTTCCGAATACATGGTCCAGTGCTCTCACTAAAGCTGCCTGCGATGTAGATGCACCGAAAGGTGTGACTGTATATTGATATGTTTTTCCTCTGAATTGAAATGCTGTATATTTCCTGGATTCAGGTGATAATGGTATTTGCCAATATGATGAAGTTAAATCTATTGTGCTGAGCCATTTACAATTTCGACCCTTAATTAATAATTCGTTTATTCCTCTATTCTGCTCATAATCTGGTATTGTTATTTCATTGATTTTTCTTGCGTCGAGGCATAATCTAATTTCCTGATTCTTCTTGATGATGGGAACTATGGAATTTATAAAACAACTGCGTGATGGTTCGATGACTTGTATATGCAACATTCGTTCAATTTCTTTGGAAACAGCTTCTTGATGTGTTAAAGGTACGGGGTATGTACATCCTTTAAATATTTTGTCTTGAAACACTTCTATTTGATGAGTTTATTTATTACATAAGCCTGGTGTGTCTGAAAAAATATGTCTGTACTTTAATAATAATTGTTTTAACTCCTTCCTCTGCAGTGATTCTAAATTTAAATTTACTCGTAACGTTTCGTCTATGGTGTCTTCATTTAATATATTTAATTTATGATTTGTGCTTGTATCGTCGGCGTAATTTTGTTTTTTATTATCATTATATTCATTATCATTATTATTCATTATATTTTCATTATTATCATTCATTATATAACATAATATTCCTTCATTTATGACTTCTTCAAACTTCAAATTGATTACATTATTATTCATTTTCATATTAATTAATCTTGTATTAAAGTTTATAACCATCTCTGTTAAGCTTATCCAATCCATTCCAAGTATTATGTTCTTAATTAAATTAGGCACAATTAAAACTTGTATTAGAGTTTCTTCACCCTTGATTTCTATTTTCACCATAACAATTCTTGACACTCGTTTAGTTTTGTAACCTACTGCTGTTTTAATTTGGAGGTTAGTTACTGGTAGTTCTTCAATTTTCCACATGTTATTTTTATTTTCCTTGAACCACTGTTCCGAGATACATGATATGTTTGATCCTGTATCAATTAATGCTGTTGTTACAGATTTTCCAATTTTAACGTTTATTTCAGGACACCTCATTGTTTCGGTTATACACTGAGTTTGATTTTCTGTTGACTCTTCTTTAATCAAGAAATCGCGATCACAGTACATATTACTCACAGTAATTTCTGTTTTGATGTGACTTTCATTTATGAGTATGTTATTTTCCAGCCTTGTTGTTCCGAGTTGCTTATGTTGTTGCACAGAAGATGTAGGATTAACCGTCACGTAGTGGTTGCCGCTGCGTTGTTTTATAAATTCCCGGCCGTTAGTATCTCCCGTGCTTAACAGTTTTCCGAGGATGAGTCCTTGCTGGTTCGGGCTTCCTCTGTCCGACTAGGCGTTCTCATATTTTCGGCTACTGTGTGACATACTTTAATTTGTTCCGAAGTCGGATATGTCTGCGTTTTCCTGGAGTCGTGATAATTCCTATTATCTTGTCGCTCCTCTCTTTTGAAATGTGGATTATTTCTGTTTTGGTAATGGTGTTCCGGTTGTCGTGGTGTCTGTTGGTAACTTTGGTTCCTGGCCGGATATGTTCCGTCGAATGTTCTTCCTGCAGGTGGTGGTCCTGGCGGAGATCTAGGTTGATATTGGAAGTTTGGTTGATGGTTTCTGAAGTTTTGATGATATTGCGGTGGCCGATTATTGTGATATGTTGGTGCTGGTCTTCGGTCTTGATGAAATCGTGTGATCGGAGGATGGTTTGAGGTCTGTGGTTTGTGAAGATGGCGTGATTTATGGTTAGAATCCTTTATGTCCTCTCGATGTAGCAATGCTTCAAAATCACTGATGGTGGTGATGTTCTGCACGCGTTTAGCATCTTGGATGATTTCCTCAAAGTGGTCAGTCAGACAAGTGACGATCTCATCTTCCGGAATGGGTGGTTGCATGGTCCTGAGAGTGATAACTCGCTCGGTGAAATATTCCGATCTTGTTAGTTTTCCTTGCGAACGATATTTTTCAACTTCCATCCTCTGTTTTATACCTCGTTGCACTTCCCTGTTCCAATATTTCCTCTCGAAGTATTCCTGGAAGTCGTCCCAGGTCTTGATGTCCTGTTTCACCAATGAAAGCCATCTCGCTGCATGAGAATCGAGGCAACTGTCCAAGATGTCCAACAGTTTTTCCACCTCATCTCCCAAGTGGTCCTGGTTCCTCCTCCGCTCATAGTATCGTTGGATCCTCTTCAGCTGCTCCATGGGATTGTGTTCTCTCCCATGAAACTTAGGTGTGGTCAGATCGCCTCCACTTCCTGCGGATCCGCTACAGGTGACGTAAACGTTTGGCTGGTATATTTGTTTGTTATTCAGGATGTCCTTTTCTAAATTCCGGATCTTGACTCCATGCTCTGTTAAGCGTCCTTGAACTTGTCCAAGATTCCTGTTGGTTTCGTCTCCGGTAGTCTTCATTTCTTCCTGCAGGGTTGAGATGTTGACCCTGAGGATGTCACACTCCTGGTTTGTATAGTTTTTTCCTTCTTCCAAGGTTAGTTGTTGTTGTGCCTCCATCTGGTCCCGTATTTCTTCTGTTTGTTGAAGTACCGTGCTTTTCAGCGTTTCCTGGAACTTGAGATTGTTGGCAATGCATCCGTTTCGTAGTTCCTGGTGTTGGGTTGTGAACTCCTCCCTCAGCTCAGTCCGAATGGCATGGCATTGTTCCTCTATTTTCTTGTTGATCCCTTCCTCTTGGCGATCCACTTGAAGCTTCTGCTCGTGCTGGAGCTCCTGGATTTTCTGTAGCTCCTCCCGTTGTCCATCTAACTGCTTCCGAAGATCACTTTGCTGCTGCTGCATGCCCTGTTCCATACCTTCCAGCTTGGCGAAAATCGCTGTTAGCCATGGTGGTGGTTGGTCTGCACTGGTCTCCTCAGCCCTCTTACTATTTGTATCAACCATGGTGCTGGTCCCTGGAGCTGGTCCGTTGGTATCCTCCTTTCCCATGTTGTCGTCCATACTGGTATGTGTGGCTTCCCCTGCTTCGACCGCCATGAAAGTTTCACTTAGGTCCATGTCGTCGTCTCTTGGTAGTGATTTGACGTTGACATCACTACGCCTGGATGTGATGTTTTGGCCTACCGACTCCTTCATTTTCCTTGACGGTTCTGGATTTTGTCTTAAATTGTATCGATTATCTTTATCCATTTATTTTTTTTTTTTTTAAGTTTTTTTTAAGTTTTTTATCACCGGTATAATATTAAAATAGTTCGGTTATACCGTGGACAAATACATAAACAAAATTTATGCAAATTGGGTTAAAATTTTGCAGGTTAATTTTGTATCAATTATTTGATTAAAGAGGTTGTTTCTCTGTGGTGAGGTTTTTGGGTTGTGGTGAGGCCCTATCGTTGCGGCGCCAATGTAATAAAATCTACCCAATACCTCTATATTATTATGTAAAATATTTATATATTTAGATACCAATTCACACTGAGGTAGTTATCTTGCAAAAAACCCTACGTTGAGGTGCCAATGCAATAAAAGATAACCTATAATAGTAAATTTTATCATTGAATCTTAAATTGTAATTGCTTCACTTTGTAGTGACAACATAAAATGTTTATAAAGAGGTAATAGATGAATTTGAGGTTAAAACAATTAAAATAAATTTTGTCAAAATATTGTGATAAATTGAAAATTAGTGCTTATCAAATACAATCAACATATGAAGTAATTTGGAAAATGATATTGATTCAATTTAAAAATATATATATATATATGATACTTCAAATCATACAATTTATGGGTAACCTTAAGTGTTAAGTTACAATAAATAGAAATAAAAAAATAAAAAACTAAGTTAACTTTGATAAATAACCAATGAATTTGAACTACAATAGTCTCAATTAAATATTTGGCTGATAATGACTTTGTACTGAGCCAATTTAATTGTTATAAATAAAACAATAGAGTTCAAGTTAACAATTTATAACACATTTATTTATTTATTTATTTATTTCTATCAAACTCAATTATTAAGATAAAACAAATTGTGATAAATTATAAGTTCTATTCAATACATAGGTTTATGCAATGTTTTGTAAATCCATTGTTAAAAGTCTATCCCTCTCACTGATTGTTCACTAGGTATATTGGGATTTACATATAAATGGACAATTCAATTAGTAACAAATTATTAATTATATCTACAAGATAGTTATTAATTCTAGACACAATTAGTAATTAATTCTAATATTATGAAATAAGTTTGGTATTTTGTTAAATTTTAATTTAATCTCGGGAATGGGTTGTTCGCTGACCTCACCACTTTTTGGTTAGAATATTGGTAATTATCTTATATTTAGATTTATACATAGATAATATTACTTAATTATAAATGATAACAATAGTTTATGAACACTTTGAATGGTTTTAGCAGAGTTAATTATGTTTAGGTTCAAAATCAAAAGTTGGCAAAGTTAATTTTGGTAATCCAATTTTAGCCTTTAAAATTTGTAAAATATACCCTGGATGGGTCTCACCAGTATTTAGATATCGTGTCCAGGTTATGATGATGGATTTTGGCCAATTCTAGAGTCCTGGATGATTGTAGATAATATGTTTCAAATGGATTCTCTTCACATTATGAGACTGTTCTATCTGGAAGCTGGATGTCGACTCACGCCGGTTTAAAATAGCGTCCTTTTTGGTGTTAAAAAAAATCTCGAACCCAAAATTTTTAAGCTGAAGATTTAACATGGATTTAAGTACCTCTCACTTATTCACATTTTTAATTAAATGAAGTAGTATGAATGGAATGAACTTATATACTATTTTACAAAATTCCCTTAATTTCTAGATTTTTATAAATTATTTGGGAGAAACAAACTCTTTAAATAATTGTGTTTGTTCGAAATAAAACTTTTTAATTAACATGAAATAGCTGGGTTCATACTTTCAATACGTTGCCGCTCAGTGACGTCAGTGTGCCGATGGGCGGGGTTTATCAATGGCTGACAGAAATTATGTTTAATAAAAGGTATGCAAGTACATAATTTAATATAAGTTCCCATGGGTGTCTCATGAGATTTCGCGTATTAATGATATTTATGAATTTTTCTAACATCACTCCTTTATTCTCCGTTTGCGAAATTATAAAATACAATTATTAATCAACGTTGTCCTTGCGTATTTTAGTTGTCCATTTGACTTGAATTTACATCGTATTAACATACAATATCTCCTACTCGATCCAGATATATGATGTTGATGAATTATTATGGATAGGTATTGATTTATCACGTAATTGAACAATCAGTTTTTGTCGTTGGTTGTTTTAAACTATTTATTTAGATTACTAGCGGTAAATTCATTGACTCGCGTAGTTCGCTATTGTTTATATTTGAGTCTACGATGTCCGCCGCTTGGAGCGTTCGGATGCTTGTACTAACAAACGATGGTTCAGATTTATTAATTTAAAAGACAATTGCGAAACTTTACACAATATGAAAACAATAGGAAAACGATGATAAGATATATGTCTTTCACTTGTCTATAAGTGTGCGATTTTTACATCCAAATACTAAACAACATGGCATTTTTACATTACAATACAGCAATTTTACTTCATTAGATCGTTTCCAAAAATCCACTGTTTACATACTTGACAAAAAACAAAAATAAATTCGTTATCTGAAGAATTCCTTGCCGTAAAAACTTCCAACGCGATTAAAATGAACTGGCTCAAAAATCAACGAACGCAAACATGTTGATTTATGTTAAATTAAATTCCTTGATTTTATATCAATTGAAAAAGATATTACTGTTAGTGGGTAACGGGGATAAGTGAGGAGCGGGGCCGAACGGTCTGGGGGAGGAATTTACTGTCCGCAACACAACAGGTCCATGCCGATCAGAAACCCACTCTACATAGAAGAAGCAAAGGCCAAAGGAAAATATATTTCGACACGTTTCAAGTCTCAAAATGCATTTCTTCACTGTCAAATAAATAACACATTGAAACAAGGGAATCCAGCTGTTGTTAGGTTAAATACAGCTCTGATAACAAAAGCCTCCGTTAATATTTATGACATCGCTCGTTCATCAAGTGACATAGCTCGATGTTTATTATTAAAACATATATAATATAAATATTATTATATCTTAATATTAAATATGATTTGTCATGGGAAATTCCTGGCCATGTGAGGTTCCTATAATAGCGTGTCGTAGAATGCATGCACATTACATGTCTTGACAGGTTAAATATCACTATGCTGTATGAGTTCATAATGATGGGAACTAGGTCTCAGCAGGTCACTATATATTGACCTAATCAGACCTAGTAAATGAACTGAAGATCTGGTAAGGTGACCTTCTCAGACCTGTAGTTCCTTTACTAGGTCTGGTTAGGTAACTATATGCTTAAAAAATATCCTCTTCAAAAAAGCATTTTATCCATTAGGCCTATTTCGATACTTCTTAAAGACACATTTCACTTTTTATGTTTCACAATTCAATATTTCTGTCCGAAAAGAGTGCTAAAGGCTGTTTTATGGCATTTTTAGAGGTATTACGACAAATATTTCATCAATTTTAAGTAAAAATCTATCGATGTTTTTTTTTATTCTGCGCAAATAGTTCTATTTAGGAATTGTGAAACTATTAAGAACTGTTAAACTAGATATCATTTAGTATCAAAGATGTCATAACCACATCTAATTAAAAAACCACAGGTCAAGGAAGGTCACATATATATATATATATATATATATATATATATATATATATATATATATATATATAATGACCTATAGTTCTTTTGTTGGGTCTGGGTTCAAAAACCTAGTCATCATGAATCTTAAATCATAGAATCATAGTAATATCAACCTGTATAAGTGAATGGAGTGTGCATGCACCCCACTTGTGATTTCAATATGGCTAGCCTATATGATTGCCTATTTTATAGCAATATATATATATACAATTTTGTTATCAGTAATTTCAAAGATTGTTAAATAAATAATGAATTGTGAGAGATAAAAACCACTTGAATTGAAAAGGAGTATCAATTGATGGGAAAAACACTATTTTGAAGACGAATTGCCGAGATTTTGCACTTAAATCGATCAGACAACTTTCCTCCATATTTACCGCATTGTATTCTGTAGTTTTGTAATCATAATTTTTTGGTAAAAAATTATTTTATTCCGAAAACTTCGGATTGAAAACTTATTTTATTATTAAAAAATAAGGTATGCAGAACAATATATATACTTTTTTTTATCACCAAAAAGACTGGTTACAGTCATAATAAACAATTACCCAAAAATGGTAAAATATATTGCTTATTTCAGACAGAAATAATGGATTTTGATATTGCATAAGGGTCCTCCCAGGTAAAGGATGATCCTATTGATTAAAAATGCGGAAGCAATTTCATTAAATTTCACTACACTAATTGCTACAAGATCTACAATGGACATTTACAATAAAAACCGCCACAGTAAAGTAACTTCGAATCAGACTGAAATACATATTATCAGCAATATTAATTAAATTCAAGGGTCAATTTTCGAGTCAACCTTATCCAGAAACAATAAATATCATAAGTATCTTCTTTCTGGGGGAATTGTGCAATCAAGCTTTTTACTAGCTAAATATTGACAATTTGATATAAAACACCTTCTGTTACATAAGTGACATCTTCCTCTACCGCAATTTATATTTTTTAATGGTCGAAATCCATTATTATGTCAAAAAGAAGCTATTAAGGATGGCAGTTTTCAAGCATTTTGAAAATTACGAATCTTGAAAACACTCCATAAGAAAATGTCAGAAGTTAATATTACTACGCCTTTAGTTATGGAATCATGATCTGTAGTTTCTTTTTACTAGGTCTGTGTGGTAATTAGGTAATTGTTTACAAAGAAAGTTATGTTTTTTTGCAATTTTTTTAACATGTTTTACATACCTTATTTGTTATTAATAAAATAAGTTTTCGTAATTCTGCGCAATTACTTGGTCAACCCCAAATTTTTTCATATTTTACTACGGTCATAAGGATGTTCTCAGAAAGCAAGAAACATAAAATTTAAGGCCCGCAAGGCCATCGTACAGGTTGCCGAGCGATAAGAAGGTTCAAAGTCCACGCGATAACAGTGGCTTGCGGGAGACGCAAGAAAGGCTTATAATGACAGGTTTGGCCAGGTAGCTATATATATAGCTACCTGGCCAAACCTGTCATTATATATAATTATATAACGGTACTGTCACAACTGGCCTTCCGCGCGTCTCCCGCAAGCCACTGTAATCGCGTAGACTTTGAACCTTCTTATCGCTCTGTACGATGGGGAGACGCGCGGAAGGCCTATAATGACAGGTTTGGCCAGGTAGCTATATATATAGGCCTATATATATAGCTACCTGGCCAAACCTGTCATTATATATAATTATATAACGGTACTGTCACAACTGGCCTTCCGCGCGTCTCCCGCAAGCCACTGTTATCGTGTGGACTTTGAACCTTCTTATCGCTAGGCAGATGGCCTTGCGGGCCTTAAATTTTATGTTTCTTGCTTTCTGAGAACATCCTTATGACCGTAGTAAAATATGAAAAAATTTGGGGTTGACCAAGTAATTGCGCAGAATTACCTAAGTTTTTAATGCAGAGCTAATTTATTCACCGAAAAATCGCAATTTCAAAACTACAATATTCAATGCATTTATATTTCACCGAAGTCAAGCAACATCAAACATGGTTAATACTTGGATGGGTGACCTTTTGGGAAATGCCACACAATTTCTTCTTTTTTTACAAATTTACGCATAGGTAGAGTAAGGTGTAGTAGGTAAAGTAATAATATTATAAATATATATATATAGCCACCTGACTTACCTTTGTAAGGTAAAACTTCTTGTCACTGAAAACTTCTTTTATTATTGAGAAATAAGGTATATGTAGAACATGTTAATAAAAATTGCAAAAAAAAGCCGTGACTTACTTTGTAAACAATTGCCGGTAATTATAATGTCTCCTGCATATTTACCATATTATAAATAATTACCATAAGGACCTAGTAAAAGAACTACAGATCACGACTCCATGAAATTTAACGGCTCTTATAAACAGAGCTATTTTTTGGGGCAGAATAACCTAAACATCAATCATTTCGACATTGCATTGATTCTCCAGTTGTAATAGATCGTAACTACTACAGACAATATAACCTCAAAATGCTTGAAAA
Organism: Aphrophora alni; assembly: GCA_963513935.1. Taxonomy (NCBI): domain Eukaryota; kingdom Metazoa; phylum Arthropoda; class Insecta; order Hemiptera; family Aphrophoridae; genus Aphrophora; species Aphrophora alni. Next base: position 63,168,402 of record OY740767.1, on the reverse strand, counting down.
CTGTCTTCTTACATAGACTGTTTAAAACTGTTTTAGACATAAATAATAAACCATACAATTTCGCCTTTGTAAAGTGTAAATCGCGGTAAAGGAAGATGTCATTATGAAACAGTTGGTGTTTTATATTAAATTGTCAACATTTGGCTAGTATAAGGCTTGTGGCAGTCGATTGCAAAAGCAACTTATTTTTAACCTTAAAAACATCCCCTATAAAATAAGAAAACGTAATTTTACAGGAAAACGAATCATTAACTACAGTACTATTAGGAAAATATTCTCACCTGATAATAAATGTATGTTGTGTAGTTATTAATTAATAAATAACTTTAAATATAATGATTTAAAATCTAAACTAATATAAAAAGTATAAAAAACTATCAACTTTCTAAGCCTGAAGTCAGAATATACTGACACTGACACCATTTTTTTCTTCTTTTTTCTATATTATTAAAGGCGGGCTTGGATTATCCATGTAGCCCTAATATAAATTACTGTCCAATTTTAATAAAACACAACACTCAATGTTTATTCTTCAGTTTTTTAATTTAAAAAAAAGTTTTTATTAGATTTCATTTTGACTTTGTATTTATAGTAATTCTCTATGTAATAAACATTAAGAATTTTTGTTAGTAAGGAGTGTCAATGTTGTTTAACACAAAATATTTATTTGCTTTTAAAAGATGTCTTTCTTTGTAGGCCTATGTGGTTTTTGATTGTTAGTTACTCAAAGTAGGATGATTATTGAGGATTTTAGAAAAGAGAAGGATTTAGGAAAATAATATATTAGGTATTGGGTTTTATTTCCCTCATCAGTGGTCCATATGGTATTCCTATCCCAAAAAAGAATGTGGCCCATGAAAAAAAAAGCACCTTTTGTGCAGTTTATTACATATATATATATTTTTGTAAGTTGATTTCTGTTTTGTTTTTATTGTTTATTTATTTATAAATTGAAATTTTAGTGGTTTTAATCATGTTAATTATTTCAAAAATTGTAAGATCATTTTGTTTTAGAATATTTTTAAAAGGAAAAGAAAATTATAATTTTCTTTCTTTAATGTTTTGTAAAAATTTGACCTACACATTTTGTAATTCAAGATTTACAATGATTTCAATAGCTTCTCCTAATGACGACGAAGCAAATAATTGAAAACAACTTTTCTCTATGCTTTAAAAATAGAATGAAAGAATAATCTGTAAGGGTAAAAAGCAATTATTATACTCCATGATGGCAAGTTTGTTGTTATCACCGCCTGGATCGCTTTAACGCTCAAGACGAACAGGCTTCGTACATCACAGATTTTTCCACACCCCAATATTTACACTTAAAAAAAAAGAACGTTGAAAAGAGTATAAAAACGTGATGATAAGGTTTACAAAAAAATAATTTGTTAATTTTTAAATAAAGTGCGAAGTAAAAAAAAGTAATTCAATACAAAATGTCTGAACGGGGAACATTTTCGTTGAATTATCTAAATAACAAAATATAAGGATAAAATAAAGCAAAAACTTCAAGTTTCAAATATTTTATTAATATAAATGAGCTACGATTGTTTCGCCTTGCGGCATCATCGGGCAACTGATAATTTACAGGTATAGACAACTATTAAAACATAAGTAACAGGAAACTGAAATACAATAGAAAATCGGGAAATGTATGGGGGATAACCTAGCAGGTAGATAAAGGTTAATGAACTATGTTACGGATGGGTTTTAGAAGAAGTGACGAATTTAATACAATTTGGTCATTTAAGTTGAGAATATACCTAAGTGAAATAGATCTATTTATTTCTAAACATTCTAAATTATTTAACCTATTGCTTTTATAACAATGTTTGTAAGAGTTTAACATTCAATTTCGGATCAAAACTATGACCCGAGTTCAAAAGGTGGTTAGCAAAGTTTGAGTTTCTATAGCCATGTTTCCAGAACTATTGACATGTTCTTTAATTCTAACTTTTATAGATCTACCAGATTAACCTACGTACTCAGAGTCACAATCTTGACAAGCTATTTTATAAACTCCACTATTTTCTAACATTTCTTTTTTGTCTTTATTATTGACCAACATTTTCCTTAGATTTCCCCCCCCCCCCCTATAACAGCACAAATAACATCTGAGACTAAGCATTATAAACTAATAAATAAGAAGAAATAAAATTAGGGTAAAATAAAAAGCCAAAGCCCCTATCGAATGAATTAGTAAATATACGCCCAGCTGATATTTGTAATCGCGATTAGAAACAAAATTTAACCATTTAAATAACAACTAATTAACCCATAAATTGAATTATTATAAACAATATGAATTTAAAAGTGTATCAGTATAATCAAAAATTGCCTAATATCCAGAAAAGGTATAAAATACCAGGACTAAATACTACAGCGGAAGAGGATCGGCACTTCAACAAACGATGCAGAGAAGAGATCCCTCCGCAACGAAGCAAAAACCCGCTTAGATAATTATGAAAATTATTAATTATTAACATTGTAGCATTCGACATAGCATGAAGCCAAAAATTCCACCTCCAAAGTTTTTTTATAATTAATAAGTGTTTTTTATTTTTTTTTATACAGTGAATAAAAGTAGTGCAAATACAGAAATTGGTATATTCTGTCGAATAACAGTTAAACGTTTTCTTTTTTTTTTTTATCAATTTAAAAGGAACCTTATTAAAGGCCTAGAACTATTAAGTAACCATTATAAGAACTTGAATATTAAATTTTTTTTTAAATTTAATAAACTTTCACTACAATTTATATATGCGTTTTTAAAAATAAAATAATACAATCATCCCAGCCGAGTGCCTATCCCGAGATTATTTGAACTAATTAAAATATATTTCTAAATATAAATTTACTATATAGACTGAGCTAAGCCTAGAGGCATTTGAATTGAACATTTATTTCTATTGTAATTACTAAAGATCAAAGACTAATTAAAAATATTTCAAATATGATTTTGTATTATAATAATTAATAAATAACTGTTTAAAGTGATATTGTTAACTAATCTCTAGTTTTTCATTTTAATAATTTTAGACTTAGAATTTTAAAAAAATTATTCATAAGTAAAAATTTGTTATACCCCCTACCTTTCCCGATTTCTCTATTGTATTTCAGTTTCCTGTTACTTATGTTTAAATAGTTGTCTATACCTGTATATTATCAGTTGCCCGATGATGCCGCAAAGCGAAACAATTAATTGTAGGCTAGCTCATTTATATTATTTTAATATTTGAAACTTTAAGCATTTGCTTTATTTTATCCTTGAATATGGAGTTTCTGCTATTACATTAAAGTTAACAAAATATAAATTCATTTTTAGGGCAAAAAGCAGAAAAGATATTAGGGAGGCTCTTTAACATTTTTTTTATGGTAATACTAATTCAATGTGGAGTTATCTTTACCGCCACTTAACCCCCGTAGTTGAAATGATCTGTTGTAAAACTGCAAAACTTCACATAGCTGGGACAGTGCTGCTACTTAACGACCGAAGTTTTCATCAACTAGAAGGGTGTAGAACTCCAGAATAATTAACACTCGAGACATTGAACTCCATCTCTTAACTTCAAACAAAGTTCTCATTTCAGAGAATAAAATTAAAAACATACACACTTGGTTGTAAATACGTGTGGACACCACAGTCACTACCTGTACAAATACATAGAAACAATAGACGTCTAGTCGAGGCAACAGGCACTAGCACGCACAACACAGAGGAAATACTGAGTACTTGGCCCTAATTACTAACTGTGGCGCCATGATTATGTAGATAGGGATCTGAAATCTGATCTATAACCTGTCATTATGGCTGTTGCAGGGAACTCCTAAACGAAGGAACCCTAATGGGTATTGAACTACAAACTCCCTAATTGGGATAATTTCCATCAGCAGTTAGATAGTCTCCTACCCGAAGTCTTGGATATTCGTACGCAACACGAAGTAATCTCCACCGTCTCTCTACTGACAAACTGCGATGAAGGTAGCCGTCCCAGTTAAATATCTACCCCGGCAACACGCTTATATTTCTAAATATATACTTCAGTTAATCAAGCTTCTTAACAAGAGCATTCTAAAAGGGCGTAAACGGATGTGTTCCACATACCACAATAAATCATCACAAGAAACGAATCAGACAGGAGGTACTAAATTTTAGAGCCGACGGCTTCCAGGCAGAATTATCAAAGCTGAACACTACTGATATACCAATCTCGCCCTTAGTTATAATATAATATACACTCGAACCTTTGTGTTATCCACCCTAAGTTGGACCTAACGGACAAGTTGGTAACCCAGATTAAAAAACAAGTCTCTTTGCTGACTTCTTCGAACTTGCGTTTCAACCAAACTCGAAGCCTTCAGACCCTGTTCACACCGATAGAGTGGAAAAAATATACTCTAATTCGACCGCTCTCCGCATCAACAACCCACACATAAAACTTCACTCATGGAAATTTAGTGGGTGACTTCACACACACAAAGGCCAGAAAAAATCCTAGACAGGACATCGTCGGGAATACAACACTCAAAAACCTATCAGAAATTGCGCTTAGATACCTAAACCAACATTTGCAACGCCATTTTCTGCACACAATATTTCTCTGCAGCTTTGAAGAAGGTTTAGATATTTTAGTTTTCCTCAAGCCAGGGAAGGGATAAAAAATATATGTTAGAATCATACAGGCTGTTAAGTTTGTTGAACACTATGAGGAGTCTTCGAGAAAGTCTTGCTTAAGGTATATTATTTAAGTCCGTATTTATTTACCGTTGAAAAATCGCCTTTTACTTAAGGTTGTATTTATTTAAAGTTGGAAGAGTGTAAGTCCTAACCTATGATTAAGCTAGACAAAAGCAAGTTCACTTAGGTTATTATGGCTCTGAAGCTTTAATAATATATTCCATACGCAAGTCCACAATTAGACTTATGCTAGAATGACTTTGGTGTTATGAGTAAGACATATTCTCAAGTCCTTTGTGCGGTTTTTCAGCTCTGTAGAACAGTTAGTTGTATGGCAGTGTTTACTACAACTGAATTTTGAAGTCATGTCTTGAGAGAAACATGCCATGAGTGTAGTTATATTTAAGATAAATTTTAAAATAAGTATTAGCAGAGATACGTTAATTTTATCTTCACTGGAAAATAATAACAACTAATAATTGCAACTAAAAAGTTCCAGTATTAAGTGTTTCTAAAGAATCGAGTCCAGCTCCATCACTAACGGAACTAAGGATGAATATTTATTTAACATATTGTTTCACTAGATTTATGCAATTTATTAATAAGAGTTGATATTAATTAGAGTTTGAGACTTAAACTGTGTTAGTAGCAGACCTATACACGACATATAAAAATTGTATTAAGTTCTTAAAAGTACATATTTCGACTATAAGTTCTTGCTTGCTGGACATACTCACATGGAAGTTGACAGCAAGCATAGTTTGATTGAAAGGGGAAAAAAAGCAAGTAAAAAACTACTTTAATTTTAACACAAATGTTTGGGCCAATTTTCATGCATCATGCTAAAAAAAGAACCACTTGTCAAAATAATACAACTCGACTTTCTTTACTTGACGAACAAGCAACAAGGTAGCCTCGTTTGTTTCAAGGAAGAAAAAAACCAGACAATAAACCGTTTTTTATACCAAATGCAACGTGATTACAGCTTCACCAAGGAGATAGCAAGTAGTATTAGAACACCAGTTTCATCGTAGATACTTTTAAAACTGTTAATCTCAAAAGGAATAAAAAAGAACATGGGACTGACTGTATTCCCGTGGCAAATCCACCAATTAGTTTAAGAAAAAATTACGGTAAAGAAAAATACAGAGACAACATATAATTATTGCAGTGGGTTCCGCTTGGAGAAAAGGAAGGAAACATTCCTGAGGATGACTCAACCAATCTATATTAGTAATTTTGTTGATAATCTGTAGATTTTTTCAGCTTTCAAAATCATAACATAATTGTGATATTTATGTACACTTTTATAAAGATTTCTTTCAATATTAATAATAGTATTGTTACAATGATTGTTGTGTAATCTTTATTTACACAACTAAAGTGTTAAGGTCATAAACCTGGTTTAATAAGTGCAGCTAATATAACGTAAGTCCAGTTTTAAGTCCTAAAACGATTTTATAAGTACAGCCAAAAAAAAAGTAAGTCCAGTCCTAACAAAAAAAGGTGTATATTCAATAAGAAATACCTAAAAATTGGTTAAGTATATATTGTTTTAATGATATTAATACTTTTTTTTTCTAATTCAAGTGTTAACTCTTCAGCTAGATATAGAGTTAATTTTTTACTTTTTATGCTCTCCTGAAAAGTTGGGATAGTGTGACTTATGTTAATCTGGTTCTGAGGTATAAACTTATGCCTTATAAATTATTGAGTCATGCAATTAATGTATCATCTAAAATTAAGTATTTTAATAGAATTCTTTAGTGTTCGAGTTATATAGTTTGGCCTATTGTATTCATATAATTTTACATACTATAATATATAATATTTCCCTTTTTTTATTCCTCGTAATTATAGACAAATAAGTCATAATCGGGAATATACCTAGTACCTATAGTATTTTTCACGCGATGGTTACTTTTCCTTTTACTTAATTTTTGCGTATTTGTGTAGGTTTGAGAAAGTTAGTACAATGTTAATTTTCTTAGTAGTTTACAAGTCTCTTATTTATTCATTTCCAAACATCCCTAAAATTGTATTTCAGTTCTGACACTCTGTTATTATTTATGATAGTATAATATAGTATTTTATTTATTGTTTATCACAAGGATGTTTTTAAATTGTTTAATAAAATGATTCAAAGGTAATTTTTGCTAATTATTTTCTTTTTCAATAAAGTTGTTTATAAATCACTGTCGTTTTTAGTTATTAGAAATTTTTTAATTTTCCAAAGAGAGCTAAAAATAAAAAATAAAACTGTTTATTACAACAAAAATTGAAAATTTCAACTATTACATTTTTCTAATAATAAATACAAAAAAATTAAACAAGATTTTAAAGCATTTATGTAATAATTTAATCCAATTTTGTTGACACTAGTTTTACTAATAATAGAATTTTTATTTTAACTAAGTTATGAACATAATTAATTACCACCAAGAGAATCAAGTTAGTAGTGTATGAGGTGAGACCTCTGTTCAGCGCTACTACAGGTAATATGGTGAACTTAGTTCACAAATATATGTTTTGTAACGGTCTTATATAATATCGTGGGCTTCAGAGTTGGTTAGTATTTTTGTAGTTTAAGCACAGTGCAACCCTTCCCCTTACCCCGGATGCGCGGTTTCTGCTGCAATGAAATTTAGTGGAGTGGCAAGTGGCACTTCAGTTTTACCCACTATTCCCTGATTTTCTCTATATGCGGCACGCCCCACCCCCCCGGGCCCATTCATCAGGTGTACAAATTGTCATTTTGTCATTTTACTTATTGTGATTGCTTATGTATGCTTATGATAATTATTTTCTGAAGATTATTCACAATATGAATGGAAAGTTTAGTGTATATGTTCAGAAGTGTGCTGTGAGGTGATAACAGTGTTTGTTGTTATACTACCAGTGACAGACTCGGTAGCCTATTCATTTATTTCTTGGCAGCTGTCTAAAATAATTAAGACATGGCAGAAGATGAAATTCTTTTTGATGATGTTTATGAACTATGCGAAATTATTGGGAAGTATGTATTATTTATTTAATTTTTTTTTAACTTTTATAATTTATAAACTTGAGATGTACAATTGGAACAGACTAGGGTTTAAGCTAAGCTTAATTCATTCAAAATATAGATTCACAAACTCTTCACTTAAAAACTAAGTTTAGGCCCAGTGACTGTCCAATAAGTAAGCCCTAGTTATAATATGTAAGCTTACCTGTTTGTGTTTAAATGGGATACACTTATATATAGGGCCTAGGCTATGTTGTGGGTGTCCTATCCCACTCATTTTGATTTTTCGGAAGTTTGTTTAATTGCAAATTAGGTCTAGTTTTCCTTGATCTACACATTTGACTACATATTAGGCCAATCAAAATTAGGTTTTTTAAACCTAGTCTGCTATTTTTGAAAGGTTAGCTATCAAGGTTAATTTTTTGAAATTTCTAGCGTAAATATGTATTGATCTTGTCCAAGCGATTTTTGTGCGAAATCTTAGCAATTCTTTTAAATAGTATTTTTTCCATCAATTCTATACACCTTCCCATGCAAGTGGCTTTTTATCTTTCACAATTCATTATTTACTTAACAATCATCGAAATTGAGCAATTTTTAACATTTTCAATCTAATAGCCATATTGAAATCACACCTTAAATAAATATATATAATATGACTTTCCTTGACCTGTAGTTCATTAACTAGGTCTGGTTATGTATCTTTGTTTGCCGATGCCAAAAACATCAATAATAACTTCAAAATACCATAAAATAGTAATTTTAAATCACTGTTTTCGGACAGAAATAATGAATTGTGATAGATAAGAAGTGAAATATATTGAAAAGAAGTATCGAAATAATGGAAAAAATGCTATTTGGAAGACGAATTGCCGAGGTTTTGCACTAAAATCGCTTGGACAGCATCATTACATATTTACCATGTCTTGGATCTAAGAGAGTCTGATGTCTGTCAAAATCTTTAATACGGTAATCAAAGTACTCCCCAAATATAGGCTACTTATTGTGTACCTCATTATCGGATTTTATTATTAAATATTATGAAATTTATAACTTTTTATCTTGTATCAAACAATCAGTTCATATTTTTGGTCGGAAGATACTTTTCAAGTCACAAAATAAATTATTTGAGTAGAAAGTAAGACATAAAAGTATAAAATTCAGCTCAAGTTATGAATGCTTACTTTAATATTGATAACTACGTTCGTCAAGTTAGTGAATATCGTGGTTTGCTTGTTTCACCTAGTCAAGGAGATCTAATATAACAAATGTTTTTTACTATGATAAATACATGTTTTAATAATAAACATTGAAAGATTACACATCCAGTAACATTACGAACGTAGTCATAAATATTATGTAGGCTTTCATAATCAGAGCTGGATTTAACCTAACAACAGCTGGATACCCTTTTGTTCTATGTATATGTTATTTGACTGTGAAGAAATGGATTTTGGGACTTGAAACGTGCCTTCTGACAAAACATATAATCTTATTGTTTTTATACAAGGTAATTAGATAACGATTTCATAATTTTTCATAGCAAAATGCGATAATGATAATAGGGTTACCTCTAATTAACCTAGGTACTTATATTTATTAAATATTTTTTGAATTATAATTATGAATAGTTAGCTTATAATTAGCAATAAAATTCCAAGTCATTTTAAAACCTAGTGTATTGGTATATACCAATTTACAGAAATATAACAAAAATTACAACTTCTAACAAGGTTTCATGTGTGCGCACATGCTATATTAAGCTTAGGCCTATAAGGATGTGTATGGAGTAGGTTAGGAAACACAAATTATAAATACATAATTAACCCTTAAGTACTCCTAGTCTTTCTTGTATTGTCGGCCAAACATAAGCTGGCACTTGGCTGCTAGGTAGAAAACCTGTATTCGTTTTTCTGAAAACATCAGCTAATGTCAACAACCGGTTTCACGGGGCGAGAGCTGGGCTGAAGCGTACACACTGTAATTTTCTGGCTCCCCTAATTGAAATTTGTATATTTAATGTGTGCAGCTTATGTATTGCTTAAAAGATCTGACATAGATTACAAACCAATTTCGGCATTATACAAAGCGGCGAGAGTCAATGTATTCCGAAAGTATTTATACCTGCACTTCCACCCTCCCCTCGCCCCAAGTCCGTCGTCTCAGCTCGCCAAGCCCAAGTGCCAGCTAACGTTTGGCCAACTGTAATACCGGTACTCCTGGGGGAGTCCACAGACCCCAAATTTTTATATTTATAAAAAAATGAAAACAACCTACTTTCATTTAACCACTACTTTTTTGCTTTTAATTTTGTTTTGTAGTTTAAAGTTTTTTACCAGTACTTTAAACTGCAAAACAAACGAAACGAGATTAGCAGTAAATTTTGTGTAGTCATTGTTTAAGTTGAAAATAACAGTTGAAAAATACTACAAAGTAGGCCTATTATGTTCCAATTAGCCTAAGCCTTAACATTGAAAAAGTACAAAAAAACTAAGGATTTGATACAAGTGCTTAGGTCTACTTCAAATTCATGTTGTTGACATCCACGATATCATCCGGATTGAATTCGGTCTCGTATTCGGATTCTTGTTCAACTTCATTTGTTTGCGTTTTTTGAGAAAAGAAACTTGCTCATAAAACTCACAGCTTGCTAATTGTAGGGTTATAAATTTATCGGAACCACATTTTGCAAGTAACACCCTCCAGCACGATAGAAAACTACCGTAAATTTGATCCCAGCCTACAGCATTAAAATTTCATTTTAATTTTACCAACCTCCTACCATATCCCAATGTCACTATCGCTAATTCTTTTGAAGCAATGTCATTTTTGTATAATTTATATTGATGTTCTGCGTCTTTAACCATGGTATTTTGTATTTATTGTTGGCAGTTGTAAGAATTGATTTGACACAGGTTGTGTTTGTGTGAAATGCAATTAAATTATATATATATCTCTATGTAATATGTTGTTATGTAGTGTTTCTTTATACAAACTTCTGCTTCACGCCTAGTTATGCTTCCTCCATTTATCTACAGATTACTTCAGTTCTTGTTAAATTTTGAGTAATTGTTCTTTAGGGTCGAACTCAATATTTCAACCTAGCCTCCACAACCTTCTGTCCACCACCAATCACCCTTATTTATGGTATTGGCATTATACACTTCATAGTTGCCAGTACTTGCACATTAAAATACTAAACAGTTGATCTGATAAGCCTTACCTTCTTGTGATTTGGCAACTTAGGATTTATTATTATACATTTTTCGGACATTTGCCATCATATGTGTGTTAAAAATCAAAACACGACATTTCGGGAATAAGAATCAATTCCCGTTATCAAGTGACTAAAAACAAGTGAACTTCCATCATTAACTAATAACTTCAGATGTAACATCATTAACATATTGTACCTCTTAGATGAGGTGAGTTGGCCTATGGACTATTACTTCAATCCCATTCTTATCTACACCTTACACCAACCTCCCAGCTTCTACAGCTTTTTCTCCATTCTAAAGTCATCCTTCCACATTATTTCATCTGTTAAGATTTGATTGTATATTTTTAAGTTCTTGGAATTAATTTTCCATTTTCCACATTAATGTCAACCTCAAATTTTTCTTACTTAATTGTGATAACTCTTAGCTTAAGATTAAAAAAAAACTGATATAGTTTAACTTTTTTTAAATTTACCGAAAATTTCATAAAGTCTGTTTATATATTATATATTACCCTTATTGATATCTCTTCTCCTACAACAAATTCTATAATCACTTCAAAATCCTCCTTCAAGAAACTAACTTTCCGTTTTCACTGCTTATTTCTATATTTATCACCACCCTTACATCACCAACCATTTATTACCAACCAACAGGATCTCGTTTCTGTACGTCTCACAGCAATTTACCGGGTTAAAATTGGGTTGTTTCGCCATGGACATGGAAGCCTACCTTATCTTCATTGTAGCAATGAGAAACAGTTCTAACTAGCTAATACCCAACCATTAACATTTTTGAGGAGGAGTCTGGTGGGTCCTCTGTTTGGAAGTCTCCAGCGGTCATTTAATTTGTCTCTCCAGCACCTTGGTCACCCTCAGGACAGAACTAGGCTCATTTTCTTATGGATATTGAGGATCTAGGCTCATCTGTCAAGAATATGAGGTAAACCTTGTTCAGGTCACCTGGCCTTTATCAGCAACATGGGATCAATTTATTATGACAGATTCTACATTTACAGGTAGTAGTTGTGGATGATCTGGCACTTTTAGCTAAAAAGTTATAACTATCAACCTAACAACGATGCATACATCCTCACCACTTCTTCAGCTATGCAATTTTTCTTCTAATTTTTTCGCCCTTTTCCTCCTAATTTATTTAACCAAAATTTTTCCTTGGCCTTTTTTCTTTAAATATATTATTCAATTTTTCCAAAAAAATATAAGGTCTACCTTTCTTTCTGTCCATAGCCACACTCCACACTATTTGTATATTAATTACTATTAAGGAAATTTGTTTAGTCAACCTAAAAAGATCACATTTATCTAGCCTACTAAGGTTATCGTTGTCTGTGTCGTGCTAACTTCCCCTAGATTGTATCCCTAACCTAAACTTTTTCATAAGCCAAGAAAAGAGTAGTATTCTGGCCTAGTCAATTAACTTTAGCTTGTTAATTTACTAAAGCTCAATTACTGTAAACTTACAGACCAACTTTTTTTTTCTCACCACTGTGGGTAGATTTTTCTGATATACTGCTATTGTTGTTACCTATATCATATTGGTTTTTAATTTGTTGGGAACTGTTTTAGTTGTGGAGGCTTGTTGGTAGAGTAGGTTGTTCTAAGGGATTAGTTGTGTCCAACACCTAACAACCTCCCCTCACTAGTTATCACACCAAATTTTTTTTTTTTTTGTATTCTCACACCAGAGGTGGTGACTGGCGATTCGCCACATTTTATTTGTATTAAGCATGCCCTTGTGATCTACATGAGGCTGGTAATGTTGCACAACAGATATGGCAGCAGTGTGGCCATGGTTCCCCTATCAAAGATCGTATCTTAAATTTCAAAGGATCACAACCAAATGGCCACCTAGACCCTTTGGATTGTGTCAAATGACCCCATTTGATTAATTAATTAGTGCCCACACATTTTTATTCGTAAATGTTATAATCGAGTTACAAAGGGGTGATAGGTCATGTAATTCTTGTTCCGACCATGTAATCCCTTTAGCGTAAGTCATATCTTAACTTATATTAAATTTATATTATTATTAAATTAAGAACTCATTAAAAGCTGGTTTGTGGTGTCACTGATTAATGGAGTTAAGTTTGGGGGACAATGACTGATCACCCAATCTAGGCATGATTCTCTCCCTCCTCCCTCTTTTGCAAAATGGTAGCATAGACCTCATTTTTAGCGTATTATTATTCCTTGTTGTTTAAAGTAAAAACACCTTTTGGTCATTTTATTCTTATAACAAAAGGAGAAAAAAACAAACAAAATAAAGACCCTTTGCCCTAGAATATTCTAATATTGGGTCGGAAAAGAACAAGAGTTGTTCAAGAGATGGCAGAATATGGATCTAACTCAACACTACTTGAAAAAAAGGTAACGATCCAGCTAGAAATATCCTAGAGATTGCTACACCCATACTCACTAAAGTGAGCTCCTGAGGGTGTGCACGCTCAACATCTTTCAATACACCATGAACATTTGTTGGCAATTTCTGTACACCACCTGATATAATTTGATCTTAGTTTGTGCAATTTTATTCCAATTCACTCCAAAATACACAAATGAGCTTGCAGTTTGCAGCAAAACCACAATCACCAGCTATGTTCTTTTTCTACCATAAATTAACTTTTCTATATCATCACTATTTTAACTAAATGTAATAATTTGTTCCAGGGGGCCCTTTAGTTTAGTTAGAAGATGTATCCACCGTCAAACTGGCCATCAGTTTGCAGTCAAAATTGTGGATGTAGCCAAATTTACATCTAGTCCTGGACTTAGCACTACTGGTAAGATCAGTTTTAATACCTTGTTTTATGTCTCTATTTTTTAGTCAATATAGTGTGTCTCATTTAAAAATATGTGATATCTTGAGACAACTCACAATTTATTCAAATTATTTAAATAAATCAGTACAGCATGGAATGCGATTCATTATAGACAACCGATAGTAACGACTCCAAGCGTCAAAAATGTCAACATACCTAGGCCTAGTCAGGACTACAATTTCAGAAGAAGACAATTAAACTAAAGTATTATAAGACTTAAAAAACATGAACAAAACCATTCTAAATTACATCCTATAATTTATTTTCAAAACCCCGAGGAGAAACTCCAAATATAACGAAAGTTATCAACATTTTAAGACCAACTAAATACGATCCCATTCATAACGCTAAATAGTTTAACACTATAACCTTACTACGACAAGGTTATAAATTAACAAGACCTAATATCCAAATTTAATCAATACCAATAGATTCTACCATATACCTCCTTTCAAATTCATCATTCGTTTTAATACATAAACTCTTATTAATTTAATAATCGCTTCTTAAAGTTTTCAAGTGAACAATCCATTGTCCGGTATAGGCATACGACAAATAGATAAGCCACACCCCTTTGACGTCATACATCTCATCGCAGTTTCAAACCTTGACCGACACGAATAAAAGAATATGCAATGAAATTAATTTCATTTAATAAATGAATATGGTAAGGGAAACCAAATACCAGTTAGATAAATATAAAATGTAAATTGTGAAAACAATGTAAATTTATATAGTTATTAGTTAGATAAAAATTGTTTAGCAATAAAATCACTAATTGAGATATTATAAATACTTGAGAAGTGCAGTGCCATTAAGTGTAAAGTACAACGATTTAGACACCACGGGATATTCCTAGAGGGGTCCTATGAATTGCAATTGTAGATCAAAATTGTTACAAACTAACTAATTGTTAGTTAGTTGTGATTCAGACTCCAAACGCAGCAAACGTATTTTCATCAGATCTAAATTTTAAGAAGAGCCATTCAACCAATTATTATCGTAAAAGAAAAGGATGTTAGTATAAATAAAGACAGGCCTATTATAATCAGACGATATATGGGTGAGACAATTCCATTTCATTAGCTTGATATGAATGTTATTAATATCAATTGAACATACCGGTATATAGTTTTAATAAACAATTACGTAAATAGAAGAAGAAAACAATACCAATTAATTATAAACAATATTCGAAGATTTAAATATTTTTTAACAATAAAGGACTTAGCCTAGATATTGAATTTGAAATTAACCATAGGGTTAATATGAAATTAGACCTGAACTTGTTGTAATTTTATTTTTTTATAAACATAAAGTGAACATTGTTTAATAGTAATTTCTGAGAACTAATTCCAATTAATAATTAAACGTTATAAACTTGATATAAATTGATATTTCATGTCCATGTACCATAATTTTAAGATGTGTATAAATGTATGTAAATAATTGTAGATAATGTATATATGTGTGTTTCGCTCAAAGTGTGAGGTATCTGGATTGTGCCGGCGACAACCTTATAACCCCGAGATTTAAGAGTCAATAGTTTGAAGGACATATAATATTCATATTGAGTTGTTTAATTTCTGAAATTTAATTTATGTATTAATAAAATACCTAGTCATTAAAGAGAGTTTCAATTGTTATCATTGTAACCAATATTTTTCTTTATTAATCAAATAGCTTAACCTTCAAATATTTTTCATATACCACATTGTGGCCTATTATAATTTGAATGAAAGAAAGATCATAAAGATTTATTGTAGCATTTCATTTTGGGCTCCTCAATCAAAAGCTTTGAGTTGTTTTTTTTGAGAAGGTGTACATTTCAATCTTGATGTTTAATTTGTCTGTGTATTTATATTTTATTGTTGAACTTGTAGAGTTTAAGCCTGTTTATACTATTAATTGTTGTTTATGGCTTTTTCGTTTAGTTATATGTTATTAAATTATATCAATACCAATTAGGAAAGTAATGAATTAGGTTTAATTCAACTTTAGTTCCATAACATACACTACCCAACATTTGTTCTTTGTTTTATCAGGCTATCTATAATATATGTAATTATATAACTCATGACATAAAAACATGGAGACCACCAAATTAAATTGTTTAAATATTAAGGCCGTCTAGTCACCAAACCACCTCTTTAGTTTGCAGCAACTTTCTTCCATTTCTTTCTTTGATTTTCATAATTTCTTTTCAATAATAATAATAATAATAATAATAATAAGAGTGTAGATTAAAACAAACAGAACATATCTTAGCTATCCAAAAAATACATAGAAAAAAAGGAACTCAATTGCCTTTTAAGTCGGGTCTTTTTTAAGTAAGAACATAAATAAATACAGCATGTTTGGACAATAGTTGAATTCTTTAATTAAATTAAATCCATATTACCAGGCCGACTCACAAAATTTACAAAGAGAAGCCCAGCCCTAATCAGGAAAATGAACGTCCGAATGTCCTTGAGTTCATGCAACATATTCCCAGCTGTGAGAAAGCAAATGATAACAATGTTAGTTGACGATGAAGGTCATAAAACATTTAATTATGAAGAAATTATACAATTAGAGACTGAAGAATCTATTAATAACTCTGAAGAAAGTGACAAAAATCAGGCAGCCACAATGGAAGGCTTGTGTCTTACTCAGACGCAGCGGCCACACTTGATCTCTCCTTATCTTATACCAAACAGCATCTCGCTGCTACACCAACAGACGTAATGTGATAAGACGCTGGTACAATACTGCATTTAAAAGTAGAGAGACCTCACTGCAACAGAGAAATATAACTGACTTTTTTTTAACCCTTCAGACAAATTGGCGCAGTTTCATGCATAGACATAATGCTCAAACCGGCATTGACAGGACATCACACAAATAATGTAATGCATCATTTTATAAAAATAGCGCATGCCATAATTAATTGTTACTGTACAGAAAAGTACAACTTTTGTTGTCTTCGAATGCCTCCTGTATGTTTTGAGACTAATGGCAGTTGTAGGTAAGTCCCTCCTCCCTGCACACAGCATTGACTGGGTATCCCATGCTCAGAGCTTCCCATGCTTCAGTCTAGTCAATTGCATCTTGCTGTTATTTACATCTAGTTCATAT
Source organism: Aphrophora alni (assembly GCA_963513935.1). Taxonomy (NCBI): domain Eukaryota; kingdom Metazoa; phylum Arthropoda; class Insecta; order Hemiptera; family Aphrophoridae; genus Aphrophora; species Aphrophora alni. The sequence continues at coordinate 63,151,543 of OY740767.1, read as the reverse complement.
TAATCCATGCATTTTTTCAATAGTTTGTTATTCATTGTGTAGGTGTCTAACTGTACATGAGTGATGTAATATAAAAATGTAAACAAATAAGTATTGGCAATATTAAAAAAAAAAAAAATTTTTTACATAATTTATAGTTGAATATATACACTCTAGCTTGGCTTGAGAGAAACACAATATTAGGAAATGATTAAACGTACACAATTCTCACAAATATATACACTTTATTTCAGACATGTTTCGACGACAATGTAGTCATCATCAGTGACAGTTACAAAGCAAAATTATTATAACTTAGTCTGAAATAAAGTGTACAGTTATAATAATTTTGTCACTGATGATAACGACATTGTCGTCGAAACGCTTCTGAAATAAAGTGTATATATTTGTGAGAATTGTGTACGTTTAATCATTTCTTAATAATTTATAGTTGCTAAAAAAAAAGATCTGTTTATAAAAATAATGAAAAAAGTAAAAAAATGTAATAGTAAGGATGTACTAAAAAAAAAAATTAATCCAAAGATGTAATTTAAGACAAGATCCTGAGCAAACAGATAAGAAAAAAGACAATCAGAATTAGGTACAAAGAAGAGAGGTAGACTAAGGACTGTTAAACCAGAAGGTGCAGAAGAATATGTAACATTCCAAGAAATTGAAGATGTTGAGGTTAGCAAATAAATATGTAATACAACCCTGACAGCCGTGTAATACTGCTACTTTTTTCTGTCTGGGCTTTCAGTTTTTAATTATTCGACTAGGCCTTTTACAAAAACATAAGAAACAGGTAAGGTATTTTGTAATAGAATCCCCCCTTTACTGCTATAAATTCAAAGTAATTCAAACACTGAGTCAGAATGAACCTAATACTATTAAATACTCTGTTGTGTACTTTATACCAGTTCCACCTAACATCCTTTGTTATTAATTGTCTCAAAGAGGTACTCAGTTAGAAAATATTTTTAACGTACTACAACGAAAAAACTCAAGTTCTTCTTTTTGAGTCAGACTGTACGTTTCCCCTAGTTTCTTTAATAAACGCACAAGTCTCAAACCCTGGAATTTTTTATCCAGGATTCGTTCCCGAGAGATAGAGAACGAAATTATCAACCCACTGGAAGTTTTGGTTTCTTTTTCTTTTTTTTTTTATCTGGCCTGGATTGATTAACCCCTTCAACAGTTTAAGTTTCCCTAAACCGTTGGTACCCCCCTATTTTCAATTACTTCCAGTACTAAATTTACTTTACTATTCTCAGGGAAAGCACGACTTTAATTTTACTTTACTAATCCCCAAGGAGTGTGTTCTGAAGAATACCTCTGCCACACAATATATTTTATCTCGATTCCCTTTAATTTCTAATCTAATACAAATGGTGTGGATTATCTAAATTAAACAACACATAATTGTTAGTATTAACAAGAATGAAATAATTTATTCAATCTGCTTTTATTAAATCAAAATTAACTTCTCAAATATTTAAAAAAATTAGACTATCAATCAAACAATATTTATAAATCTTTATCAAATAATATTACATTAAAAAAGAAAACATTTTACATTACAATTTACTATTTTATAAATTACTTTAACTAGCTTGCAGATTGGCAGATTACTCTTGAGGAAAGTTATATTTCAAGAATTTATTTTTAACACTTCCTCTATTTAATTCCTGAACGCTAATTACCCAGTTTGATAATTTAATTAGTCGTTCAGGTCTAATTTATTTAATTTACTATTATGTTACAAGAAAAATATCCACAATTAAATTTATCAAATTACAAAGTTTTATTAAACATCTTAAATCTATACCCCAGGAAAATCAGTTGAATTTACTTTAATTTTCGGCCAATTTTGCCTTGCAAATAAAAGGGATACCTTGACTGATGATTGATGATCCTGATTCCTGGATAAGGGAAGATGTTGTTGTCCTGGTGACCGCTGGTTGTAGAAAATGATTTACAGATCCATGTAGTTAATGCGAGGTTCTGGCAACGTGTTGATCTGGCTAACACTGGATGTAACTTTTTACCACTTTTTTGGAACTCGCAGTAAACTACTTAACTTGCCATTTCACCTATCACTTCCTATCATACGATTTTATTTTATTGAAATTAATTTTTACTCATTTTATACTTTTTGTAAAATTCGTGCACCATAACTTTGGGCCTAGTAACACTTTATACTGTTTAATTAATTTTGAAGAACAGAGCGCGCTGCTCGGGCATAGCCACCTCGTAGTACTTAAAACTTGATTTTTTAGAAGAAAGCGACTGTGTCGCCTGCAGCTATATTTATAGCCAAAAAATACGATATTCTCGTACCAATTTATTTCCCTCACAGGGATAATGTGATATTTCCTTTTTTCACTTTTTCCATGAAGTTTTTTGGTAAATTTCATCTTCTATTATTATATTTATTTATTTGTGGTTGGTTTACTATGGTCCGAGTCTTTAAATTCCTTTATTTTAATTAATTTCTAATAATTATTCTTTTCTATCTAGTAGTAGACTGGTTGGTAACACTAACTCTGCCCCTTCCGACGTCACGAAGTCATGACGTTTCAGCTTCTACATCTTCCAACTTATAACTAGACATTTGGCTATTGTTTTTCTTATTTTTTAATTCTTAGGTTAACTTATGACTTTTTCGTGTTTTAAACACCAGCATCTTGTAGATCTTGATCTGAGCTTTCGCGAGAAGTTCGCGTGGTGATTATCGGCCCGCCCGTTCACCTGCAATTCGATACGTAATGTTTTGTGTGATTTACGATTTTGAATTCTCACACCTTTCACTTCACAGTTCTGAAATTTCACTATATTGTTCTTCATATGTAACAACTTTCACAGCTGTGGCGCCGATCCTTCTGCTCCTCCTAGATCCTGAGTTTTTACACCTGTATTTACACCTCTTCATTTGGGGGGGGGGGGTTAATATATACTGATTACCCTGAGATTCACATATTTTGTTAAATACTCAAAACTAACCAGGTTTACCAAATCTTAACTTATTTACTTAATCCCTGTTCCCGAAAAAGTGTGAAAACTATAACATTTTATTTTTAATTAATTTTTTAATTTTTTCTTGATTTATTTGTAACCCTTTGTCTTATAAAATACTTCTTTACAACCCTTTATTAAAATTTACTTTTCTATTTTATGCAATTTATTCTTTTTACCATTTCACCCAACTTTTTTTGTATCACTTTTTTCAAAATTTTACCAAGAATATTTTATTCTTAGAATTTATTTTTATTCTGAAAAATATTAAGATTTTTTATTTTTGACTAATTTTGAAAATTTTCGGATTCTTCATTCAAATTTATTGCAGCGTGTGTTAATTATTATGAAACAACCGTAACTGATCTGTATTGCGTACAACTTGTACTACAATTACACATCCTATAACAGTATTATTTCATATTTTCAAAATTCATTAAATACAGATATTTTATTCAAAATCTACCGACATACGATTTTACTGTCATAACGGGTAGGCGAAAGTTGACTTTAGATCTGGTCATAGGTCAGTTTCACCGACTCGCGGTGAACAGCAAAGTCGCTTACAAATTAGCCAAACCTTGTATTAGGATTAGATTTTTATTTAACCGAGTTAATGTGGCCCGCAGCAACTTCGGATAAGCAAATTTTTTGGTTAACACGAATATTCAGTACTACAATAAGGGGATCAGGAAAATAGAATGAAAAAAAAAAAAAAAAATGATAAAATTACGAAAACATCATTACCACTATATTGACATAATTCAAGATGACTACAATATTTACAAAACAATACAGTACATGATATATGTTGTAAAACTAATAAAATAAAGACTTATACATTTTTGAAAAAGTACTTAACATTCTTCTGCTTGATTGCACTGCCTCGCTTCTTGGCTGGCACACTTCACAGTCCCGAAATGTAAGGATATCAGCTGGTGATATGACATCTTGTTGTTGTATGTCCTTGATAGCGCTCAATCCATCACTATTACTGATTGTGGATTTCAGTCCTACATCAGTTGATGTGCATCAATTTCAATGTCACTCTGATTAAGTTCTGACATTAAACTCACAATTGCCTTATCAGAAAGTTCATACTATTCGTCATTGGTCATCTAATGATTTACGATTTTATCTGTGATTGTTTCAGCAACTAGAAGTTTATTTAAAAAATGGCTTATTGGCAAATTGTCTTTATCATCACAAGTGTCTGTGTTTTGAGAAAGGTCAGAGGCATCATTTTTTGGGGTGATGTTTTTCCAGCTTTTTTGTAATGTAGACTGCTTAACCTCATTCCATGATTCACCCGACCAGTAAATGACATCCTTAAGGTTGATTTTCTTTAGGCTTTCAACAACGGTTACATTATTGTCTTGGTCTTCAAGTAAATGTTTCAACAGTATTCGGCAGTAGTGGTGCTTAAAATTTTAGATAGGTAACAGGTGTGCCCTCTTTCTGTCTAGGTTTTTTGACCTCACTCGGGCTTTCGTCCTCGGATCTATGCCTTTTAGTAGTAGGCTGGGCTTAAGCCCCACCTTCCTTCCTAGGAACAATAAATTCTTCCTTCAGGATGGCTAATCTCCTTTTCTCAGTTTTCGAATATCCTTCTTTCAAAAGGAACTTGAATCTTTTGAAGGCCGCTCCACTCAACCTTACCTTATTATTGCCCACACTAAGGCGGTTGGTCTCTTTGACCAATTTCTCAACCCCCACCTTCTGGCTTTGAGGCGTTGCTTTCGCCAGCCTCCACTGTCACAGGTTTGGGTTTTTGGTTTGAGGGCTTGTTCACCTCCGTATTTTTTGTTTTGATTATTTGGGTTCATTTTGTTCCCACAAGTAATTGAGGAGGCAAACAGTCCATCCAGCAGAGCCTCTTACTGGATAAGGTTAAGTACTACTGGAGGTCACCTGGTATCCAGAGTTCGCATATTAGCGACTGATTACCCATCAGCCATCCATCCCTCGGCATATGCTGTTCCACCTTGGATTGGGGTGCTATGGTTATACCGCCAATACTCGGTCGTCAGAGCCTTTTCAGTTAAAACAGGGTGCACCAGCGATAAGATGAGGTTGACACTTGGATAGGAGAGGCTATATATTGTGCATCACTAACCCTTGCACCCCCTCAGACTCCCATACATAGATAAATAATAAAAAATGAACCATTATATATATATTTAATATTTTTGTTACATTAATTGAAAGTTTATAATTTTATTAATTTATTATTAATTTTTAAAATTGATATTTAAAGTTTTCATTTCTGTCTACCGCCCCGTGACAGTAACATTTAAACATCCATATAATTGTTGCTCGCAGTGCAATAGATGTGAAAACCAGATTGATGTTGATAATTTTAATTTAAACATTATAAAATTTCAAATTTTAATACTAAAAGTTCTAAGTTTTCACTTCTATCGGCAGTCCCTGCCATAACTGCCAATTTAAAATTTTTTTTTTTTTGTAAATATGGCCAAAACTTAAAACCATTGAAACTTACGTTAGAGCAATTTATTTATTTACCCTAGTTTTGTAATAGTTTCACAAAAGTTTTCACTCCATAAAAATTAACATTGGCTCATTTTTAATTAAAAATTAGTTACCTTAACCGAATTTAGAAATTACTGTAAATTACAAAACTAAAATATAATATTATATTGACCAATAACATATCAATTACTATCGAAAAGTGTTTTGTTTGTGAATTGAGTACCTAGCACATTAAATATAAATATACATATAAAATTGGAATTACAGTATAAATTGGTAAAATTGTGAGTGATCAAAAATTTCTTATTGCAAATTCAAGCTTTATAATATAAATGAAGGTAAATTTATGTATTAAAGTTGTATGGCTTATATATGAAAGCAAAGTAATAAAAAAGCACATGTAAGCTGTAAGCACAATATGACATGACCTATTATACTAGAATAGTCTTCTTTGACATAATTTGCCGGTGCACTTCATCTAAAAAAAATTATTGTCAATTTATTTCCTTTTCCCTTAAACAAAAAAATTATCACATGTGTGAATAGGCCAAGATAGATAAGCTATTATAATTTGTTTTAAACCTTGAACTCATGTTTTCCCCCAACATGTCTAAACTAAATCTAGCTCATTTAGATTTAGGCTATATATTTATATGATAAAAATTGTTATCTTCTTCATTTCACACAACATATCTCTGACCTGGTGTCACTGTACTTTGACTTCATAATTAGAATTAGCCATACAAAACAAAATTGAGTGTTTGTCGAATTTTCATGAACATAAACAACAAAAGTACTGGAGTAAAGGGGAAGGAGAGGTGAAATATATGACAGCTTGAGTTATTTTATATTCAAGACATTTATACTATAGCAGTGACCAGTGGCGGTAACGCATATCGGCCAGGCCCCCAGCAAAATGTTTATCAGGCCCCCCTTTATAAGGAAAGAATTGTAGTAAAGCCATGCAATTTGTTTGTTTAAAAGTGAGACAACTCACAATTGATTCAAATTATTTAAATAAATCAGTGCAGCATGGAATGCGATTCATTATAGACAACCGACAGTAAAGACCCCAAGCGTCAAAAATGTCAACTTACCTAGGCCTAGTCAGGACTACGATTTCAGAAGAATACAATTAAACTAAAGTATTATAAGACGTAAAACATGAACAAAACCATTCTAAATTACATCCCATAATTTATTTTCAAAACCCTGAGGAAAAACTCAAAATATAACGAAAGTTATCAGCATTTTAAGACCAACTAAATACGATTCCATTCATAACGCTAAATAGTTTAACATAACCTTACTACGACAAGGTTATAAATTAACAAGACCTAATATCCAAATTTAATCAATACCAGTAGATTCTACCATATACCTCTTTTCAAATTCATCATTCGTTTTAATACATAAACTCTTATTAATTTAATAATCGCTTCGTAAAGTTTTCAAGTGAACAATCCACTGACCGGTATAGGCATACGACATAATAGATAAGCCACACCTCTTTGACGTCATTCCTCTCAATCACAATTTCAAACCTTGACCGACACGGAATAAAAGAATATGCAATTAAATTAATTTCAGTTAATAAATTAATATGGTAAGGGAAACCAAATACCAGTTAGATAAATATAAAATGTAAACTGTGAAAACAATGTAAATTTATATAGTTATTAGTTAGATAAAAATTGTTTAGCTATAAAATCACTAATTGAGATATTATAAATACTTGAGAAGTGCAGTGCCATTAAGTGTAAAGTGCAACGATTTAGACACCACGGTATATTCCTAGAGGGGTCTTATGAATTGCAATTGTAGATCAAAATTGTTACAAACTAATTGTTAGTTAGTTGTGATTCAGACTCCAAACGCAGCAAACGTATTTTTCATCAGATCTAAATTTTAAGAAGAGCTCCAGAAATAAATTGTAAACCAGGAGGGTCAGTCAACCAAGTATTATCGTAAAAGAAAAGGATGTTAGTACAAATAAAGACAGGCCCATTATAATCAGACGATATATGGGTGAGACAATCCATTTCATTAGCTTGATGTGAATGTTATTAATACGTTCGCTACCAGCTGCCGCATATATGCGGATGCCGGGTCACTCCCACAGCCCACGAAAAAATTCATGAACTTCCCTGTAGACTGGGCCTAATGGTTGTGACCATCGCCACAGACCACGAATAAAATTTGTTCAAAATTAGTATGTCCAGTGATGTCAGCGATAGTTCTAGCTACAGACTAAGCGCCGCATATATGTGGCGGACTATCCTGTAGACCGTGCCTAAACGATCTAACCTTCAAAATCGTAACAAAAGACCATTTCTCATTTAGTATCAAGAAATCAATGCCGCAGATCTGCGGCGGCAGTCTATTTTAATGAGCCCAGCCGCCGCAGATCTGCGGCGTTGGGCTAGGAGTAGGACACGCCCGCAGCAAAATTGCGGCGGCAGTCTGTGGTTACGATTTTTTTTTAACATTGTGGTAGTGAACGTGTTAATATCAATTGAACATATATAGTTTTTAATAAACAATTACATAAATAGAAAAAAAAAAATTGCCAATTAATTATAAACAATATTCGAAGATTTAAATATTTTTAACAATAAAGGGCTTAGCCTAGATATTGAATTTGAAATTAACCCTAGGGAAAACCTGAACTTAGACTTGAACTTCTTGTAATTTTTTTAAAAACATAAAGTGAACATTTGTGATACTAATCTCTAATTGGACGTTATAAACTTGAGAATTGAATAAACTATAATCGATATTTCATGTCCATGTACCATAATTTTAGGATGTATATAAATGTATGTAAATAATTGTAAATCATGTATATATATGTGTGTTTACTCAAAGTGTGAGGTATCTGGATTGTGCCGGCGACAACCTTATAACTCCGAGATTTAAGAGTCAATAGTTTGAAGGACATATAATATTCATATTGAGTTGTTTAATTTCTGAAATTTAATTTATGTATTAATAAAATGCCTAGTCATTAAAGAGAGTTTCAATTGTTATCATTGTAACCAATGTTTTTCTTTATTAATCAATTAGCTTAACCTTCAAATATTTTTTGATATACCACATTGTGGCCTATTATAATTTGAATGAAAGAAAGATTATAAAGATTTATTGTAGAATTTCATTTTGGGCTCCTCAATCAAGAGCTTTGAGTTGTTTTTTTTGAGAAGGTTTACATTTCAAAAGGTATACTTAAAAAGGTATATAAACAGGTAAATTAAAAAAAAAAACTTACAATAAAAATGTATTGTATTGTATTATATTGTATAACATTATAAAACTGTTCTTTAAAAGTTTTTTCAAACTTTAAATAGTGGACACTACATACCATGTTAAATACAAATTATATTGTCTCTACGTACTTTTGGAAAAAAGTCTCTTCTCTTCTTGCTTTCTTTGTAGCAAACACTTTAATCACTTCGTTCAGATCCAGGTTTCTAGCTCGTTCGTTCTCAATGCTTAGTAAAGTAAGGCCGCTGAGTCTTTCTTGAGTCATTGTTCTCCTTAGATAATTTTTTATGAGCTTTAAGTTGGAAAATGAGCGTTCAGCACTTGCCACCGTTACTGGTAAGGTAAGGAACAGCATGAAAGCAGTGCATAGGTCTGGAAAGCTAGCTGTAATTGAAAAGTTTTCTAAAAACTGGAGGACCGCTAACTGCCATATTGATGTCTTTTTTCTAATGTCAGACTTCAGTGCAATTCTAAAAGATTTTATTTGAAAATTAAGGTCAACACTTGATCCTCTTCATATTCTTTAACCAAAACATCCACTTTCCTAGATATCTCAACATCTGTTGTCTCTAACAAACATTTTGGGGAAAGAACTGAGAAAAGGCTACTGATTTCTGTCATCGCTTCAAACCTAGTTTTCAACTCAAAAATTACTATGTCCAGAGTTGCATAAAAATCAAATACTTTGAAATGTTGTTCGCTGTCAGTCAACCTCTCATCTTGACAAAGTTCATCAAAATGCTTCTTTACTTTCTTGTTTCTTTTGTTTTCAAAGTGGGCATTGACTCCCCAAGCACTTATAAGATCTATTGCACAGTTCTTCGTTTCTTCAAAATTGTTTCTATAACATCAGTTAGCTTTTCTGTCTTTGTTTTGCAAGAGTTTATTTATTGCTTCAAGAATTTTTGTTTGAACAACAATTTGAAAAATGAAGGAAAAATTTTCTCATTGTTTTTTCAAACCCATTGCTTCAAACCCTTTCTTTGGGTGATTTTGACAACAGAATTATGTTTGAAAGGTCCTTCATGACATCAGTCTAAGAATACCTTAAAGGCTTTTAAAGTCTGTTCTCACCTAAAGGCTTTTAAAGAATCTGTCCTAAAGACCATCTTGTTGGACAAAGTTTCTTCAAAGTACGTGTAGATGAAGAAAGAAGGTCCCATCTTTTAATAATTTGGCTGAAAAACAAATGTAAATGTTCAACTGTTTCAAAAAACATTACGTTCTCAGGAATGCCTGACATGGCATCACTTAGCACTAAGTTCAAGTTATGGGCAGCACAGTGCACATACTTCGCAGTCTTATGTTTTTACCTAATAACTTGAGATAGCTGATCTCTTCTCGTAATATCCTGGGTTGTATCTAGTATTACAGAGAATACTGTGTGTCACAAATATCTTTTATTATTTCTGATTTAACTTTCACGGATAAGATTTGAATTAATTCATTTTGTATAGAAGAGCTGAGGTACCTTTGATGCCCCAGGTCATTATTCAATAAATCTTGCAACACATTGTCATATTTAGCAAGGAGCTCGATCACTGCAATAAAGTTACCACTGTTAGGCTTTCCAATCTTTTCACAGTGACCTCTAAATGCTAGATATTACATGATGCTATCGTCAGTGTTACGTTCACAATTCTATGTAGTATTTTGTACCATGTATTTTCCTCTTTCTGTATTGCACTTTCCAAACTACTATCGATTGTTTTTGTGTCTCTTTCTTAAGTCTAGAGTGACACAAGCCTGAACATGTACGCTACTTGCTTCATGTATATAATTTTTTTTTTGCCAGGCCATTCCAGTCTCTGACACCATTAACTCAATTACGGTACTGTGATAAAACGGTGAACTCCTATCTGCAAACATGACTGACAGTATACAAAATCATCTAGAGCAGAATAGCATAACCATTCTCTTGGGATACTCATGACAGTTTTAGTAACCTTTTGGTAGTATGTTTTTGAAAAGCAACGGTTTTCTTGTTTCACATCTTTGGGAAAAGGGCCCACATGGACCATGACAAACAATAAGGCATTTCATTTCGTCTGTTACATTTTCAGAGAAATGGCCTCGATCTGAGGGGTATTTATTACTTAGGTTAAATATGCCAGTCTAAGTCTCTTTGCCAGAATCACAGATGTTCCCTTGTGTTATTCCCTCTAAAATATCTACTTCAGATAGAAGCGTAACATCTTGACAATTTTGAAGTACCGCTAACAGTTGTTTCATAATTTTTAGGCTTTAAGCTTAGTGAGGAAAGACTAGTTTTTGAAGAACATGGTCCAGGCTGAACATCTTTGATGTGACCTGATATAATAGTACTGTCATTAGTTACACTAACCTTGTCTTTTCTGTTTGTGCATGAAACCCTGTTAGATGGGAACAATGAGTCTATTTTCATGAGTTTAGCAGTTTTGCTTTCTTGCTCCATCTTTTTTTTTTTCTGCGCCCCATTTTGGCCACTTAGATAAGATTTCATAGTTTATTTCACAAACAAACAAAATCAAATTTTAAGGATTGCACAGTAAACAGACTACACAAGACACAATGAATGGCGTCCCTAGCAGCGTGAATGCCGTGAATCGTTAGCTGGTGTTCGCTGTCTGTTGTAGTAGGTAGTTGCGGTAGGTAGTAGCAGTAGTTCCCGCCATCTCTCAACCCCACCAGTCTGTTCGTTACTTTGTTAGTGGGCAGTGGCCAGTAGCTGTCAGTCGCAGTGCAGTCGACGAGCCGAGTAGGAGTTGTATAGTTTTTTTAAAATTTGTTTGTTTATACATTGTGTATTAAGTAATTTTTGTTATTTAATAATTTTTAAATAATGAAGGAAATTTATTACTAAACATGCCATTGTTACATTTTGCATGTATATTCTGGTATACACGTGAAATAGAAAAAAAAATGTAGAATAATTATTTGAGGTAATTATATAGCAGAGTAGCCTCACTTCAAAATCAATTTTTATGGGTTTTATTCGTCAAATAAATGTTGGAAAAATATTTTACTATCGAAAAAAAGTGTCGGAAAGATGATTACATAATACAATAATACAATTACACAAGTAGTTTTTTCGTGAAAAAATTAACTCTGTGTTATCTTTCATACTCATGACATTCACTTCAATAAACGTACGGAAGGTTTGGCCAGGTGGTTATATATATATATATATATATATTTTGCAACCTGGCCAAACCTTTCGTGACATATAATAATACAGCCCTACATATGTGTACACTGAAGCACATACGCAGACAATTGAACGTCAATGGAAGGAGGTGCGAGGAAATGTGCCGCGATATGGAAATTCAAAACAACATTTCCATGGCCATATAGCCGAATTTATGTTTAAGAGAAAGTACAATGAGTATAATACTCGTTTTCATCATTTATGGTGAATTACGAGTGAAATACATTTAAATTCCTCACCTACTGAATTTGCAGCAGAATTTGTCTGATTAAGATTTTCTTGTGTAATCTTGTGAAATTATGTTATGTAATCATCCTTCCGACACTTTTTTTCGATAGTAAAATAATTTTCCAACATTTATTTGACGAATAAAACCTTTAAAAATTGATTTTGAAGTGAGGCTACTCTGCTATATAATTACCTTATTTGATTTCTATAAAATACCGTAACTAATGAAATAAATCTGAAAAAATAAAATGCCAAAAAGAAGGAAAAAAAATCGGAATGTTGTCTCGATATTTTACAACGTAAATTTCAGAAGGCCTACAAAGCTTTTGGCCCCCCAGCTTCCAGGCCCCCCGGCGGCGCGAGGTTTACGAGGTGTGTATTACGCCACTGGCAGTGACAATCACACACAGTCATCATTAACTTAGATAAAACATAACTGATTCATTTATCAACCATTTCAGTGTAATTAGTGAACTTTAATGTATACAAGTCTTTGTTTTGAGACTATATTTATTTATTTATTTATTTATTCTCTGTTCCTCTAGATACACATATACAGTGTTTTTTTTAAAGTTGAGAGAACTAAATATTTGGAAAATATTACGAAAAAAATGTTCGACATTGAAAAGTTCATATTTCCAAGGGGGACATGTCTGTGTCATCATTAGTCACCCCCACCTTCTTTATGGGTGGAGTGGGGGTAACTTTAAAATTTCAAATTGAAACACTCACTTTTCTTTGCAAATTTTGATAGTATGTTAGAAAAGAAGTAACTTATAATTGAAAATTTACTTACGATTCATGGCAGATGGCACTGTAATCAACAAAATTTACTTTTGCCGATATTTGTAATAGAGAACGGATTTATTCAATTCAACAATACATTTGCGATTGAAATGTACGCTTTTGTAGTCTAAAATCCTGATATTCTTGTTAAAAATTTGATTTAGTTTCACATATTTGAATTTACTACATAATTTACCTTAGAGCATTTTTAAATAAACTAATTTTAGCATGGTTTTTGCATGTCATCGTTGGCTCGTTAACTCTCATATCTAAGCGACCTTTGTTGCCTGTTAACCAGGTAAGCTGGTACAGGGTGCAGTTGTTTACAAACGATTTAATCAACGGTGGTATTATCTCCGTAGTTGCCGCTCATTTTGTTTTAGAATTGGTTTGATTTAGTTTCTTTCATTTATTGTGTTTAGACTTATGTTTTTATTTATTTATTTATTCTCTGTTCCTCTAGATACACATATACAGTGTTTTTTTTAAAGTTGAGAGAACTAAATATTTGGAAAATGCGCATCTTACGAAAAAAATGTTCGACATTGAAAAGTTCATATTTCCAAGGGGGACATGTCTGTGTCATCATTAGTCACCCCCACCTTCTTTATGGGTGGAGTGGGGGTAACTTTAAAATTTCAAATTGAAACACTCACTTTTCTTTGCAAATTTTGATAGTATGTTAGAAAAGAAGTAACTTATAATTGAAAATTTACTTACGATTCATGGCAGATGGCACTGTAATCAACAAAATTTACTTTTGCCGATATTTGTAATAGAGAACGGATTTATTCAATTCAACAATACATTTGCGATTGAAATGTACGCTTTTGTAGTCTAAAATCCTGATATTCTTGTTAAAAATTTGATTTAGTTTCACATATTTGAATTTACTATAGTCATTATAAACTGTAATGTAGAATCAGATCTGTGAGTCACAACAATTAGAGTCATTCTGGATTCTTAGTAATTAAGAAGATTAAGATATTTTTAATTAGTATATAAGAGAACTAAGAGAAATAGTCAAGTTGAATTAAATAATTAGTTACGAGCAATGCATTTTTGATTTAGCACGTTCTTTAACAATGAGAAATCAATGTCTAAAGTCTTATATGGCCTTTGCCAAACAAGGACTATGCCCCCCTCCCATGGAATAAATTTATAAGATGGTTTTCATATGGTTTAATCATTAAATTAGTTATTAGTTACAATATTTACTGGTGAGATTTTTTACAATAGTTTCTATCAGGATTTGTAGAGTTGATAACAATAAAACAGAATTTTTAACACATCAGTTACAATTAGATAAATACCATTAAATCTTTAACCTAAATAATTTTTCAATACTACTGTTTAATATAGATTTTCATTCATTTGCTTAAATATAAGAAGTACAGTCGGCTCGTGACTATCTGGATAAATGTGGTGGCCTGCCATGCCGTATAGCAAAATATGTGGATACATCGGAGTTCAAGGTTAAGTGTTATCTGCAAGGTTGATGACCTTCTAAATATCAACAATATTGCAGCTACTATATTTATATTAAAGAAATACAGTACTGTAATATCATATCCTAATTAAAATTGTAAACTAAGTAGAGACATCTAATTAAATAACTGTATAACCTGTTGTTGAAATTTACATCTTTATGGTGTTTAAAAAACGAAAATGGGATTAATAAAAATACATACTGTACTTTTGTAAATTAAGGTTAGAACTTTATTAAAATTTCCATACAAAATATTTTGAATGAAATGAAATTACGGATCTTAAAATAAATCTTTACACACGTAATGTACTATAGAAGTAATACAAAATAAATGTAAAGAAAAAATACAGTAAATAAAATAACAAGAAATTAACTTACATGACATAATTTTTAAAAAAGTCAAAGATTGAAGTCTGCGTCTTTCTCGCCAATAAATCTCACCACTTGCGTAACAAATGATATCTGTTGGTGTCACTTCTTCCTGTTGACTAACGTAACTCCAGTGCTGTCTCGATCGCTTTCAGTCCTTGTTGTCTGATATGTGGTTGGGAGAGAGCTCATCATCTGTATTTTCTTCAACTGAATCCATATTATGTACAATTGTCACAATATCATCAACTGTCGTTACTTTAATTTCATCGCTGGATATTCATTCTGTAACATTATGCAAGTTAACCACCTCACAGCCTGGAATGTTTTTCAATAGAAAAACAAGTTCGTTGTCTTTTGTAGTGTTCACATCATATTGGTTTTCAATTTCATCCCACTTATCATAATACAGTCTAATAAAATATTCCATGACCACACTAATGATATAATAGGGATCTCCTACCATCCCGCAGATTTAATGATATCAATCATGTAAGCTGATTTTAACACAGTTTGGTAGTCCTCTTCATTTTTAATAGTTGATATAAGTCTTAAGAAGGTGGTCCCGATACGATTTCTTTAAAGCCTCTAGGATTGCCTAATCCATTGGTTGACAGGCCGACGTAATGTTTTCTTACTTGGACCGGAGGCAGAAACATTATCTTTATATCGCCATCTTGGAACTCAACAGTTGTTGGATGGGAAGGCGCATTGTCGAAAATAAGGATTGTTTTTCTCGAAAAATGATTTTCAGAGAAATATTTCTCAACTTCTGGCACAAACTCTTTGAAAAATCAGTTTTTCAAATTTTGCTATTCATCCATGCCTTTTTTGATTTTTGTCCTATAATAGTAAGGGGTCAGAATTTTTAAGCTTCTTAAAAGCTCTTGGTTTTTTTGATTTTCCAATCAACGTTAATTTCAATTGTGATTTCCAGTGCGTTACTGCACGCTAAAATTGGTACACTTCTTTCCTTTTTTTATAACCCAATGTCACTTCTTCTTTTTTTTGATGCAAGAGTCTTTGATGGTAAATGCTTGTAATTTAGACCCGTTTCATCACAGTTGTATAACAAATCTCCAGATATTCCCTCCAATCTAAAAAGACAATTCTTGAATTCGGGAACAGAATTTTATCTGCAGATAAAGCTTCAGAACTAATTGTTTTCTATCTAATACCAAAACGTTTCTTCCACCGGTCCATTCAACCATCACTCACCGTAAATCTACTCCTTCGATTTATTTTTTTGAACTGAATGGCCTTTTCCTGATATAATGGGCCAGAAATAATGAGTAATGAGCCTTTCTTCTTCAGAAATTCATGCCACAGATAAAAATCAATGGAGTTTGGAGTTTTGGGAGCCTCTTCAATAATGCAATAACCTTTTTGCATTGTCTTTCTTATTTTAATGCTACTCCCACTTGGTTGATTAGCACATCACTTTTCAATTTCACTACGGTTTTTATCCAGTCATTAATGGTGCTTGTCCTCACTTGTAACTCTAAAGTGATATTTTTCACGAACTCACCAGAAGAATCCAATCTTTTAATGGCATGGAATTTTTCTTCTAATGTACCACAACTTAAAATATAGTGCTGTAGAGAACAAAGCAACGTAAGTACAGATTATAAACGGTGTCAGAGCTGGAATTTTGTGTGAAAGAGTAAGGATAGAGGTACTATAGTTTAGGTGTCAGACAATAAGCGTATTCACTAGGAAATGATGTGGTAAGAGTTAGAAGAAGTTCGTCCTGAGAGGATCAGCCCTCAGACAACTATTGAGGTAGAGTGCCTGAGTGCCGCCAGGATCAGCCGACAGACCACTCACAGGTTGGAAAGTTTGTCCTGGTGGGATCAGTCTTCAAACAACGAATGGGTAGGTCTGTTTTTTTGGGATCAGCCAACAGACCATGTAGGTAACACTTGTCCTGAGGGGATCAGTCCTCAGACAATGAACCTGACAGACCACGGAAGGAAGGACAGTTAAGGAGTAATAAAAAAAAACAAGAATTTAGGTGATGAGAGAGAGAGAGAGAGAGAGAGAGAGAGAGAGAGAGAGAGAGAGAGAGAGAGAGAGAGAGAGAGAGAGAGAGAGAGAGAGAGAGAGAGAGAGAGAGGGAGGTGTATAGTCCATTTCAAAGTTAATTGCGCAGTTAGCACAATTAAATTGCACAATGTAATATCACAGTTTAATTTATTTATTAAATAATTATTTCAAGTGAAAAATATACGACCTAGACCGGGAATCGAACCCAGGACCTTTGGCTTTACGCGCCAACGCTCTACCAACTGAGCTATCCTTGATCGCTTCCCAGCATAGGGCGTACACTTCTCACTTGAATTTGTTTTTGGCTTGCAATTTTTGAGTTATGATAGATAAGTTACCTCGTTACAAACGACATTGAAACTAATCTGTATACTCGGCTTGCAGCCTTTTAAGTATGTATTTAATTTTATTAATTTATTGATTTTAACGCTTATACATTATTTTACCAAGCTAGTATTATTGATTAAATACTACTTTTGAAGTGCATCTTCAAACTTTTATGCAGTTATGAAGACTGCCTTGAGCACAAGGCTAATTTTAGAATAATTGACCTTGGACTTTTTAGGGATAAAGTTGGATTTCACAACTGATTACTCCTTATCTTACAAAACTGCTTTTACATGGTTTTTGCTTTTTATTATGAATTAATTTTAAAATGAATGCAAAAGTATAATAAAGTTAGTTTCAACAAATTGTGATTACATTTTAAATAACAATTTACTATTTGATTTGATATTTATTGTTTCATACTAATACAAAAAAAGAAGAATACATGATATCAATATGTACATTGTTAAACTTAAACCTTAACTTAACTTTACTTAATATGCTACCTAACATTGGATCAATATTACATCCTGAGGTTAAAACCTGTTTGGGATGAGAAAAAAAATACATATTGCAAAGGACGGAGTCTATGCAGATTTGGAAAAGTATGAATTTTTCTTAATATGCATAGCTTCAGTAGTCCAAGTAGGTTTTTTCAGGTTCTGAATTGTAGGAACTTATCACAAATGTGACTTTCACTCAGTGATCTGTTTCAAACTGCTTCCCTAACTTTGAATATTTAGCAATTATTGGAACTAATTTGATGAATTTAAATTTATGAAAAAACTGGTTTTCAGGTTGTCACAGTATGCTTCTCAGAGTGTACTTTTGATTGCTTCATCACAAGTTCTTTCTATCTTGTTTTGTTTATAAGTTACGTAACGCTAAAGTTCAAACTTTTTCAAAAATTCTCAAAATCAAAAAAAAAAATTAATGTGTCATGATTAGGAAAACATTACAAATAAAAAATGAAGAATGACGTTTTTGAAAAAAATTATGAATAAATAGTTTGTTGATAAAAGATAACTTTCAAAGAGCATCAATTCAAAAATAAAATAAATTTTGAATAATAATCTAAAACACATTAATCAGTAACATCAAATAAAAGAAAAATATTAATAAAAATTAACCCTGAACTCCGCATAATTAACAGGTGGGCTGTAAACCTTAATTTCTATAAACATTACCTTAGAATTTCTGAGGGGTAAAATTTGTCAGTTTAATTTAATCTTCTTTTTATGAATAGGATTTGTCATTTTTAAACTAATTTTCTTTCTATGAATACAAATTGTCAATTTTAAAGTAATATCATTTTTTAGAAAAAAGTTTCAAATTTTAAAATAATATTTTTTAAAAAAGATTGCTTAATTTGAAAAAAAATTGTTTTGTTTTTTATTTTAAGTGTGCTTTGCTCTGCGACTAAGTTTAAGAAATTTAAATTTTGTTCATTTTAGAAAAGTTATCAAGTTTGATTAATTTTAAAACTTGTTTTTTATAAGATGTATATTTCTGTTTGCAGGATTTTAAATATATTTTGTTAGTTATAAGTTTTTAATTTAAGTAATCTGCAGATAAGTTAGATATAAGATTCTATGCTCCAGAGATTACCAATAGTAGAAAATTAATAGTAATTTAAAGTTGGAGCTAGTCAGTTTGTTGTAAAGTAAATATAATTACTGGAAGGTATTTGAATAAAAAGGGGAGATTCCATCGAGTTCGGGCTGCTGAACTTGGTGAAGAAAACACTCAGACCAGGCCAGACAATTATTCAGCTTAGACTTTCAGTGTTCTGGGTTGTTCTTTCTGCAACTCAAAAGCTCCCTGACCAGGTTAAAATTTTACACAGCGAATTAAATTAAAAAAATCGGACGAGTAACAATGTATTCTAAAATTCAATTGCAAAAAAGCTGAACTGAACTTGGATGGGAAATACTCGATTCGACTTGATAAGAGCAAAGCGAGCGAGAGTACGATGAGAAATAAACTACAAGGTGAGGTTGTGCATTGTAATATGTATATAATGTAACAATTATAGTATCTCAAAAAACGAAAGAGAAACAACACATGTGACTGACCGAGTAGCCATACTAGCTCAAACAAACCACTTACAAAAAAGGCTCCAAAAAAGTACAATATAAAGAACAATCGATTTTCTATTTATTATTGTATTGTATTAAAATAAAATTCAACATCTTCTTGATTATTATTTATTAATATAGAATACAATTTTAAAATGAGGTAAAACATATTTTTAATTTTCACAATATTTATTAAACTGTGTTGTCTGTGGTTGGACCATTTCATGTCATGATTTACAAAACCTTGGGATTGTTACAGCTCAATAAAAACTGTAAGAAATACAAAACATATTGTAATTGTTTGCGTTATAATGGAATTCTACCAAGTACTAATGGTAAGTTGTGTTAATTATAAGAGGGCCCTTCAGAAATTAACCTCTGTTTTTGAGCAGCGTGAGTTGTCATAGGGAAAGGGGCAATGCTTTTATGATGATTTGTTCAGCAGTTCAGTACGTGCACAGCTGCAATATATGGAAGGTCATGTTTTATCTCGTTTGTAATAGTCTTTCAAAATGAGCACTGCAATAGAAAATCATGTGAAGTGCATGGTGTGATAATATTTCTGATAACGTAAAATTTGTCATGAAAAATTTACCGTGAAGTGTGTGTTGTATACTGCCAAACAATAATGAGCGAATGGTGTGTTAATGGGTTTGTTTGCTTAAAAGTGGAAGAACAAATATTAGCAATGAATTAAAGAGTGGTGGGCCATCACTAGTCAGTGATGAACTCTATCAGAAAATTACGACGAATTAAATTAAATTAGCAGGGCTTGACTATTAATTAAAACTATCAATTAAATTAAATTTGTATAATTTATTTCATAAATTGTATTTTTTACAACTATTAATTAAATTTCATTTTTATTACTTATAAGATGAATTTTATTTGTTACAGATTTGAAAAGAGAAGCAACAATATGTCACATGTTGAAACATCCACATATAGTAGAGCTTTTAGAGACTTACAGCTCCGAAGGCATGCTCTACATGGTTTTCGAATAGTAAGTAATTAGTACAATATTGGTTTAATATTTGGATTGGAAACACTTGTTAACAGTGAGATGTGAAGGGAAAACTATAAGTGAATATATATATTATGAATTTTACACATATTTTCGTTTACACAATCTAATACTTTATATAATAAATGAAACTGTCTAACCTCTAGGAGTATTCATGATTTTTCTGTTAAAAATATACCATTTGTGCTTTTTCAACATTGCTATTTCATCCTTGATTGTGGATCACTTTTGGAGTGATTTTTTTTACTTCCAACTTCAGCCAATTAAAAAAAGAAATCCAACAATAGAATTTAGGCAGCAATTCTTACTCTCCAGCTGAATCTTTCACTCTAATTATATAGTATATTAAAATTTCGCTTCATCCTTAAGATTAAGGTGACGAAAATATTAATCAATTTTGGGTAACAAAAAAATAAATTTTCAGGTAGATAACATTTTTTTAATTGAGACATGGGTTTCTAGATTTTACTTAAACTAATTTCTACTTTCTTTGAAAAATAAAAATAAAATATTTAGGACTTGTAAAATATAACTTTGCATTAAAATTTATAAAACTAAATAACTATTGTAAATTTTTTAAATCTCAGTATGTTTTCTTATGCTGTGTAATTGGAGTGTGATAAACAGATATAAATTTGGAATTTCCCCTTAACATTCAGTTTTTGGTTGACATTTTGAATCTTGGCATAAACAAGTCTACATCCATTAACTAATAAGATGTGAATTGGCTCTTATTTTTTCTTCTGATCCAAACACCTCCGTAAAGACTTATAGAATACTGGTTTCCATGGGCACTCAATTTGTTCTGATGACTCACATATGGTTTAAGATATACTTTGTGTTCAGATTTTACTAAACAAAATACATGTAATTTTGAGTTCCACAATTATTTATTAAAAAAAACAACAAATGTTGAAGATTTATTTTCCATCAATGTTTTATGTTACTATACTTTTTTACATTTCTATTAAATTAGATTTTGTATGGACAGGAGACACAGGCTTACCTTGGAAAGTGGTCCTTGGTATTACCTAATAGTATACAAAGAAGAAAACGCACACTAAAGTTCTGAACTATGTTCTATAAGTGTTCTAAAAAGTGCTATAAGTTTTTTGTATGTGTTTTCTTGTATACTATTAGGTAATACCAAGGACCACTTTCCAAGGTAAACCTGTGTCTCCTGTCCATACAAAATGTAGTCTAATAGGCTGTGTGTCCTATTAAACTCTAACCTATCTTTACATTAAACTACTCTTTGCCATTGTGTATTATAATTCAGTAATTGTCTTCAGTTTTAGTGTAGATATGAATTTGGGTTTTCTTATGTACGCTTCAGATTCTCCTGAACACAGTCATTTATGCCTACTATCTCCGCCTGAAAAACTGTAGTTCACAGTCTCAAGAGAATTGAAAGCTTCAATCCCTGTCTCAGCCCTTACACCTCAGCACCAGTGCCTTCCTTTATCTTGGAACCATTAGTGTACCATATACCAGGTCCCCTGAATTACCTAATACACGATCCTCCTCCCCATATGTCAGTTTGACTTTAAAGGGTAACATGTATCTAGTATCAATTTTATCAGTACCCATCTGCAAGATTAAGTGGGAGATTATTCACATAATTCTGGCGTACTCCAAGAATGAGGTACTCCAGAAACCGGTACACTGTAATAACTTGTACACTGCTTTACTTGCCTCTGCCATGATAAATGAATTAATGGGGAGAAGCTGTAGTATGATTTCCATAGTCGTGGTTGGATTTGTCGTCATAGCTTTGGTAATACAAAGACAGGCCAATCTCTGAACCTTGGTCAGAGTAGTATTGACCTCCTTTGCTTTGTTTTAATCCATCATACCATGGCACCATAACCCATCATCAGTCTTATAATACCATTGTAGATGTATTTCATCATAACTGGTCTTTTTTTTAACTAAGCTATATTTTATTAAAGTTAGTACCCGCTTATAAACCTCCCATCTACCATAAAGTTTGACTGCATTACACAGCCTCCTAACTTGTCTTCTTTGAACGGAAAGTGATTGAATCCAACATTTGGCTCTCCCCACAGTCACCCTCCTTGTAAGAGAACAATTTTCATGAAAAGAGTCCAAAACAACTGTCAACCTACTTGTCGTCAACTCCAATTCATGTGTATTACCAATCAATCTCCCAAAACCTGAAAATTACTATTGAGGCTATTCTTATACACTTCCTACCTAGTGTTCCTAGAACTACAAACAGATTAGCTGATCTGTTTACTACTTGGAGTTCAATGACAATGTCTATGATCCGACATAGATGGCTCAGTAAGCATGTATCACTAACCTAAAATCGTGTTTCATTTGATTCAAGTGTACGATTCAAAACATCACTTCAAGCCTTTGTAACAAAGTAGGTGATTTCCTTTTATTAAAAATTTAAAGATTAGATACTACAAGGTAAGAAATTAAAGACTCACCTCTTATCGTTAGTGTCAGTGCCCTCCCATACTGTGTGATGTGTGTTAAATCTGCTCCTCACCAGGAGTTCAAAATATCCCCATGTGTGCAGTGATCCACCACTTTGAAGAGAAAAGGGTTTTCGGACAGTCGTGTGGGAAGTAAGCAGAATTTAATATCAGCCTCCTACTCCTTGAGCCCACCCATAGGTCAGTACTAACTTACTGTGGTGTCCCTGGAACATACAAAAAAAGTACCTCTGTACTATTCCTAAAAACTATGCAGGTTCTTGGATGATATTGGTTCTGTCATAAACTAACTTCTCTCCACCTGTAGACATCCCGGTAATCCTGCCGCCAGTCACTAGTCATAGTTCTTGTACTATTGCGACATTGGCTTGTTTCTATTCAAGCAAGCAGCCTTCATAAGACAGCGGTTGCTGCCTTACTGTGATGAAGGTGATTTAAACACTCTCATCCTTCCTTGGAATGGAGATGATTCTGAAGATAACTTCAGAAGCGCCCAGATGTATCCTATAGCCTATAGCTTGAAGTGGCTTATTGAAGCTTCGTCAATCACCATTACTCTAGTCTGACCTAGCTTTTCTATCTTCCTATCAACAACTGTCCATCTTTGTGTACCATGGATTAAAAAAAACAAAACAGAAACAGACAAATTTATATTTTAATGGGTGCCATTTTATGAATAAGCATAGACACTTGTATTTTAAAGAATTCAGGATCGTAGAATCTAAGAAAGTGTACTTTCTAATCACAAACAAGCCACAAAGTTGTGTAAATATTTCATTTATACTATTAATGATTATTATGCCTATATATAGATTGATTGTTATTGATAATATGACATAATTTAAAACATGATTCTAAGGGCAACTCAGTTCTCGGCATATTTTATGTTGTTCCGCCTTATCTTGGGATAAATATTGTAATTCTTAAGATCTGTTACATTATGATCTATTGTTAATTTGAACTATTCCCATGAGCCTCTGGTTTTAAAATATTAAAACATAAATGTACCTGTTTTTGCCATCATGTGTCCTCTTTAGTTTATTTACTTCAGGACCGTAATCTCTTCATAATAATTAATAACGATTTGAATATATATATATATATATATATATATATATATATATATAAAGTTAAAAAAAAAGAAATGTGTACCAAAGTACATTATTTTATTAATAACTTAACATATATAACATGAGTAACTCCATATATTATATAATTGTTATAGAGGTTTTAATCACCTTTAATATCCCTTTATTAACCATTAGGTCCATAATTTGAAAAAATCACCATTTTTTCTTCTTTTTCTAATTTGGGGTTACATACTAGGTCTGTATAAGTTGAATTTAAAGTTTATACTATATTAATATTATAAACAACAATAATTTTATGAAAAGAAAATGTTGACCATCTTTACTGAAAGATTCTTAAAGAAAAAACAATTTAAAATTGTGACAATTACCTATATTTAATGTACATTATATTTTTGAGATTATTTGCATGTATGGGTAAATGTGAAATTCTATGTGCAATATTTATATACTATACAGTTCACTTTCTTCTAATTAAAAGAAATGATGCACAAGTGTTTGAACCTCTAATTTTGTTCAATCTTATCAGTTATTTAATTCATTGTCAATTCATTTATCTTGTTAGTTACTTACATTATTTTTATCTAACTTTTATTTGAATTCCTAAGGGGAAAGATAACCTGATTAAGCCTTTTATATCCAATAAAAGTAGGAATTTCTTTTTTGTGTGAAATTAATGTATTTTACCTGTTCAAATTTCTAATTTTTTAAAAATGGTTAAAGAATAATTGGACAGTTCTGTTGTAGATAATATTTGATTCAAATTCAACAATGTCTGTCTTTTAAATACAAAATGGTACACTAGAATTAAATTATTGACTTCTTTGACTGAGCGTAGTGAGAAAACTGAGACAACAGGGTGAAGTAAACATATGTGACAAGATTGACAACTTTATTGTGTCTAGGTTTAAGCCTAATAATATCTCAAATGAGACCTGAGAATAACATTTTATAATGAAGGGATTTTTTATAAATTTTAATTCTTAATATAAACAAACTTCTTTTTTGTTAAAGTTATAATAATCAATTGAAATCTTCAAAATTGCGTATAATTTAATGCAAATTCAACTTATACTTTGAATTATACTTTTCAAATTATACTTTGATAAAATGATGGAAATAAAATTGAATAGAAAAATCAATATACAAACATTTAAAATACAATATTATTTATTGTTGTTTTTATTTTTGTTAAATTAAAATGACTTACCATAATAATAGTTGATAGTGATTTTTCTCCTCACTAGGGCTTTTTCGACTATTCAGCCATTATCAAGTTATGCTGGACTTTATCTGTTGTCATAAGTTATAAATTAAAAAACACATACACATAGTACATAATATTGACACAAACACCTAAAACTTGGTTTCATTTTATGTTATACACGTAGTAAGTAGGCCCACTGACATATCCAAAACTGTATCAATAAATTTTATGCTGATATATGCAATAGAAAAAACATGGCGGCTGTTGATAGAAATGCAGTTTAAAGACAGCGCCTGCCACCGGAGAACAAGATAACGTAATAGCTCCAAATGTTTAAACAGCTGGTTATTTTAAAACAAACAGTTGTTTCTTTTATTTCAGATCATTGCATTGTTTTCAGCTGTTATTGTGTTCTCATAGGCAACAATCATAACCTAGATTGTTCTAGCTTTTTGGCATGTTGTTTACGATAGAGCAGAAGGTTTTGTGCTGTGCTTGGTCTATTACTTTTTAATAATGGACAAAGAAGCGCACAGAATATTTTTCTGTGTGGGTATCTAAATGAAAAGGCGTACTCCCATGACATAGAAACCGATGAGGATTTTAAAAGGCTAATCGAAGAAGAAATGCTTAACATCCCTAGGGAATTCTTCAGGAATGACTTTGAGGATTTTGTTCATCGATGCTACCAGTATGTAGCAGTAGACAGGTTTCAATTTTAATGATATTTTTTTGTATAGAAACATGTATTATCATTAAAAAAGTCTATAAAAAAATAAAAAGTTATTTTTTTGCTTGTTATAGTTTAAACCATAAATCGCTGCCAATAGCTGCCTTTTTATTTTTATTGCAGATATCAGTGAAAATATTTGTTGGTACATTTTTGGATATGTTTGCAATATGTTTGAAAAAAAAATATCTTACAACACACTGTATCTATCTATCTACCTACCCTCCTACCTACCTACCTACCTACCTACCTACCTACCTACCTACCTACCTACCTACCTACCCTCCTACCTACCTACCTACCTACCTACCTACCTACCTACCTACCTACCTACCTACCTACCTACCTACCTACCTACCTACCTACCTACCTACCTACCTACCTACCTACCTACCTACCTACCTACCTACCTACCTACCTACCTACCTACCTACCTACCTACCTACCTACCTACCTACCTACCTACCTACCTACCTACCTACCTACCTACCTACCTACCTACCTACCTACCTACCTACCTACCTACCTACCTACCTACCTACCTACCTACCTACCTACCTACCTACCTACCTACCTACCTACCTACCTACCTACCTACCTACCTACCTACCTACCTACCTACCTACCTACCTACCTACCTACCTACCTACCTACCTACCTACCTACCTACCTACCTACCTACCTACCTACCTACCTACCTACCTACCTACCTACCTACCTACCTACCTACCTACCTACCTACCTACCTACCTACCTACCTACCTACCTACCTACCTACCTACCTACCTACCTACCTACCTACCTACCTACCTACCTACCTACCTACCTACCTACCTACCTACCTACCTACCTACCTACCTACCTACCTACCTACCTACCTACCTACCTACCTACCTACCTACCTACCTACCTACCTACCTACCTACCTACCTACCTACCTACCTACCTACCTACCTACCTACCTACCTACCTACCTACCTACCTACCTACCTACCTACCTACCTACCTACCTACCTACCTACCTACCTACCTACCTACCTACCTACCTACCTACCTACCTACCTACCTACCTACCTACCTACCTACCTACCTACCTACCTACCTACCTACCTACCTACCTACCTACCTACCTACCTACCTACCTACCTACCTACCTACCTACCTACCTACCTACCTACCTACCTAGTAACAATAAAATTTATTTGCATTTAAACAGCCAGAAGAAGTGTGTTTGTTATAATATATACAACTTTTAATACCTATGACTAAGCATGGAATGATTATAATGTGTTAATTTTTTCCAACACTGTCCTTTTAATTTTGGAGAGTAAATTAGTTCATTATTATTTGAAAATTTATACTTCTTGGCTTTATATAAGATGATTTTTTTACCTTGACTTCAACATTTTCTTACTGGAAATACTTTTCTGTGGGATATTAAATGAAATTTAATCTATTGATTATTCTTACAAAATTTAGTACCTTTACAACATTAAATATAAAAAAAAACCACTTAAAAAAAAAAAAAGAGTTTTTCTAGCCCTGCACACTTGGCATCATTCTTTCTAGTAAACTATTTTTAAAATCCAGCATCATTTTTAAACTTGGTGTCGCTTTGGTTTTCTCGTAACCTCTCGGGATAATCACAGCTGATTGAAACTGTAACCACAATGCACTTTTCTTTTTTTCTATAGTTTAAAAACGCATCGGTCTCAGTTGTCCCCTGTCTTCATTCATGGTTCATTAAAACATTAGTCCAAATCCATCATAGCTGGTGTTATACAAATAACCTCATTTCTCATCTTCTACATGTGTATTTAATAGTTTTAAATCACTTATTATTATTATTATTTCACTTTAATTTGAGTTTATACTTATTTAATTAATCATGTACATATATACATCTTCTCTTTATGCCCTTAATTAAATTATTAGGATAATTTTTGGATTCCTACATCAGGTATGTTTACAATTTCCTACATTAAATGTGTCTTTATATTTTCACATATAAATAGTGCATTTGTGTTCAGAAGTCTTTAACTGAAATTTTAGTGTATTAGTTATGTTTATTTAAATTTAAGTGTTCTTATAATTATTATTTACATTGACTATATTACTTCTCTATTTAAATATAGCAGGTTAAATATCCTAGCTTAACTCTGTTTACCAACCTATCATTTTCAAAACATTACAATGTAGCATACTGTAAGGAAAACTTTAAAAAACTTTAAGGCCATTATAGACCATGTTTATAGGCCTTTATATATTTTCACATAATATGATTTGGAAAATTGTAAGACGTTATATTTTCTGGCCAAGCCAAGTGTTGTTAATGCTATGTGTATGAAAGCTATTCTATGTCAGACTTCACAAAAAGCTATCAATATCATTCACATTATTACCATATTTAATACTATTAGTTGTATTGATATTATTACCCACCTTTTCACCTGACCTGACATTGCCCCTAAAAATGAATGAATTGCATAAAGTTGATATGTTTTGGATCAGAAGTTGTATTTTAACATACTAATTCTATTTTAATATTTATAACTTAGCTTTAATTTGAACATGATGTATTTATTTGTTTTAGCATGGATGGATCAGATATTTGCTTCGAAATTGTCAGAAGAGCAATGGCTGGCTTCGTGTACAGTGAAGCTGTTGCTAGGTAATATTAAAAGTCTTAGTTTTATGTTAATAAATCTATTATGTCATTTCTATAACGTTTCTATTTGGATGACCTTGTGCTAGTATTTAGAGTTTAACCCATCTTTTACAATGAAACAAAATAATGCATATAATACCAGTAAGTGATTATCAAATGATAATTAGTGTTTAAACTTTTAAGTACTAGATTTTAGAAATCCGTACTAGGCCTACAGCCTGTTTTTTCTCTCTAATTTTCTCAGTTTACTTCTTTTCTATATGTTATATCTATTATTCACTTTGATTTATCTTATATGCAGATGTTTTTTATTCACTTATATAACCAAATGTTTTACAAAATATATATACAGTGGAACTTCTGTATTACGAAACTCAATATCCAAATAAAAAATTCGTTATTGGGGGGTATTTGTTAATGGGAGGTTAAGGCATTGAACTCATAAATCAATCCGGTGTTGTGTTTGGAGGCTAAACTACGATATTAAATTTACTTACTTACCTTTTATCATGAAAACTCCATTTTACCATAGATTAAAATGGGACCATAACACTGCGGTGTAGAATAAAAATACAGTACAACCTCGTTTATCCGGACTAATTGGGACCGTAAGTGATCCGGTTAATCAAAAATCCGGATAATCCAAAATTATAGAAAGATAAATAAAACAAAATATAAAATGATAACTTACCATTTATAAGTCATGAAAAAACACAATATTTACACAGTCATTCAATTTACACAATACACGAAATTACACAATGACGAAAAACATGTTATTTACATACCTGAAATATTTACACATGCTTTTAATTTACACAGGGTTTCGTTGTTATTTACAAAAAAGTCATTTATTTTCCTCTGTTTTAATTTGGTGTGACGTTTCAATGCTGCCCTGTCTATACGATTCAATGCGTCTAACTTTTGGGCCATTGTAAGCACATTACGTTTTCGTTTCGTCGCCATTTCCACGCACAAACGCTAACACACGAATATAAATAAATAAGCAGTAACAACGCCCACCTCTAAATACTATGCCGATTCTCATTCACGTCCTCGATACTCCCGACTGGTGATGTGCCAACTGCCAAAAAAAAGAACGGGGGTTCCCAAAGCTGGCGGCACAGCTTTAAGATGTGACAAAATGTTCACATTTACTGATTTACACCCTTGAGTCTTAGCAACCCGACAACAATAAAGTTGTAAAAATGACATAATGGTTTATGATGCGTTGTAAACATGCACCTGGTTTGTATTTATTTCACAGTTGTACATTTTCTTTACGGACCGTTACAGGCATCGTCATTGTTTTACACTTTCTAAAATATCAAGCATTCTTTATTTTTTTCGCGGTTTTTTAAAAAATTCCCTGACATTTCCAGAAAATTCAAATTCCCTGACTTTTCCCGATTTTCCCGGTCGCTAGACACCCTGAAATACTATTAACCGTATCCGATCGAAAATGTAAAGAAACTAAACACGGCACAGCACGATATGGTAATGATGTATTCCGGTCGCTAGCACGTTATAGACTACCCGTTACCCGCCGGCATAGACAATAGACAAGGTCACTGTCATGCCGCATCGGGGTAGGGGGATGGTGACACAGAGGTCATTGCTCCTCCACTTTCTCTTCCCAGTGCATCAACAACCCGCCCTAATACCTCGAGGCGACACTGTAGTGTTGAGGAAATCACGTTTTTATCAACATTAATGTAATAGCAGATATTTCTTGTTGAAACTCCATATTCAAGGATAAAATAAAGCAAAAGCTTAAAGTTTCAAAATATTATAAATATTATTTAAAATATTATTCAAAATACAGTAATTATTAAAATATTTTGAAACTTTAAGCTTTTGCTTTATTTTATCCTTGATTAAATTTTTATTTTTTGTTCTGGATCGATCCGGATAATCCGGACATCCGGTTGAATGAGGTCCGGTTAAACGAGGTAGTACTGTACTGCAATAATTATATTTGAACATTGCACAATTTATTATTCACATAGACTCTAGCAACAACAAAAAATATGTATAATAAATTTTTTTTAAAAAATGAAGTTTTATTTAAAAAACAGTTATTTTTTGTTGAAATTTTTGTTTAAAAAATATTTTACGCTAAAAAAAAGTTTCACATTTATTTGTTTAAACATTCAAAAATGTCATCAGGAACACTTTCTTTAAGCTGTAGTCCTCGCCTAATGGTATTAAATGATCCTAAAATGTCATCATCAGTCGGATTTGTATATTGTAATTCACAATGGTTGTCACTAAGATTTGAGTCACAGTTATCTTCCTCTTCGTCTATTTCAGTGCCAGTTACACTTTGCAATATGTCGTCGTCTTCAGGAAAATCGGAAACTGAAATTTTTCGTCAACATTAATAAAGTCCTCTACTTCAGTTTCATCGGTTACATTTCTAGATATTTTGAGAAAAGTCCATTGTTGTTTTAATTCAATTCGTTTAGCGCCATTTCATCTTCTTCATCAAATTCAACTGTATTAGACGTAAATCCAGCCTTAGAGAAACATTTTAAGATTGTCGTATCTTTTACATCGTTCGTCCAGACCTTAGCTAATTCAGAAATGTATTCCCTAAGATCTACAATGTTATCGGGCACAGATTGGTTATTTTCGACAGTGGACACAATTTTTTTAAGAATTCTTTTCCGATAATGTAGTTTTACATTTTTTATAACTCCCTGATCCAAAGGTTGAATTACGGAGGTGACATTTGGGGGGAAAAATACAACTTTTATGTTAATCAATTTAGAATTAACGTCATGAGGATGTGAAGGGCAATTGTCAACAAAAAGTGCAATTTTTCTTTTTTGTGTAATAAATTTCTTATCCAGCTTCATCAACCATTCTGTAAATATCACGCTAGTCATCCACGCTTTTTTGTTGAACGTGTAATCAACTTCTAGTTGATTTCATGCCTCGAAAACACCGGGGAGTTTTACTTTTACCAATAACGAGTAATTTAACTATTTCATTACCCGTCATGTTTGCAGTCAATAGCACAGTTATTCTTTGTTTACCACCAAAGCATGGGTCATTTTTTAAAGTTAATGTTTTATTAGGCAAACATTTATAAAATAAGCCGGTCTCATCAGCGTTAAAAATGTCTTTGGGTGCATAATCGTGTAAGATTTGCCTTAAAACATTCTGTTTCCAAAATTCACAGTCACTTACAGAAACACTTGCACTTTCTCCCGAAATCACTTTATAGACGATTGAATTTCTTTTTTAAAATTTATCTATCCACCCGTTGCTCGCTTGAAATTCTTGATGGCCCAACGCCGCAGCAAACTCTAGTGCCTTTTCTTTTATTTTTTAACCCGATAATGGAAGATTTTTGCACGCATCACTGTTATCCACTTCATCATGGCTTCGTCAATGTCCTCATAAGTACACAATATTTTTTTTCTATTAAAGTCTTAGTCGTTTCCTGGTTTCAAAATTAAATCACGATTTTTTTAAATTGTTGATAACGAACTTTGTGGGATATCAAATTTTTTTGCTATGTCTTTTTTTTTAACACCTTTATCAACATCCTTTAAGATGGACATTTTATCTAAAACATTTAAACACTTTTGCTTTGACATGATGCACAGAAAACCTAACACTTCGAAACACAACTGAGAACTGAGAACCGTGAGAACTGCAATAAATACAGTAGGCCTACTGTATAGCTTAAGTAAGGCTCAGTTCATTTCCTGGAATTGACTAGTGATTGACAGTTGGAAGGTGTGGCGAAACGGCTGTTTACTGTAGTAGGGTGGGTAAACAAAGCTTGACACATTTATGACATTATACAGTATTAATTTATGGTTTTATTTCTTAAAGCTTCGGTTTTCCAAAACTCTTTCAATTTTTACTGTGTGCTATGTATCGACTTCGTTATGGAGAGGTGTAGCATCCACTATAAAGAAGTCAAAACACATGCAATATTATTTATAGTTCACTGTGAGGAAAAAAACTTCGTTGTTTGGAGGATTTCGTTACTTAGAAGTTCGTTACATAGAAGTTCCACTGTATATATATATATATATATATATATATATATATATATATACACATATAGAAAATACCCTTGAAAAATTTTCTACAGGGTTGAAGAAGGGGATGGACAGAGGTGTTTTTATTGCAGAATTGCAGAAAAATTATAATAAATTGTATTTGTATGCGGAATTGAATAATGCACGTACAGAACACCTTATTCTATATACTATTTGCAAAAATAAATATGTACACATTATAGTTTATAACCCATAAAAACAAAAAGTTTTTTAGAAGTGCAGGAGTATATGATACTCCTAAAAACACGGATAAACACATAAGTCTATATCACACTTTTTAGTGTCTTTTGTTTTCTGCTGTCTTTTTTGTATGTTTGCGTACATGGGACTGGCGTTGATTTTTTATCCTTTGCCTGCAGTTTGAGATAATGGTTATTGAAAATGGCGCTGCATTAATCGAAGGGGATTTTCTTGAGAAGAGGGATGGCCTCCTCTAGGTCTGGCTAAATTTATCAAACATTTGCTTCAAGATTTGAAGTCTAAAATCTAACATTTGTGCTCTTTTTTCCGGTTCTTGTCTGATAGATACAGTAGGAATTCATTACAGACATATGAATTAGATGTATAAATTGTATATACCATTTTTTTTCACATATATTCTGGCACACTCTAGGGAACTAATCTGCATATCGGATTTAACAACGGTACCCATTTTCTTAGTTTATTCTATTGTTCCTGTGTTTTTTTTTTGATAGGTTGTTCTGTTTTTCTGTCAATTTTATTGGAATTCTCAATTTTCATTGATAGACAATAGGATATGAACCGGTCTTTTACCAAAAAATTTTAATGATAACAAATTATCTGTATTTCTTGTTTCATGGTCTCCTCTATTCATTTGTTTGGGAAAATTTTTTGGCATTCTTATTCTATTTGGCTGAACGGTACCACAAGCACCAGTTGTATTTGTATTCAAAAAGTTGTGGACTTGTATACCAGTTATAGCAAAATAAAGTATGGCCCTTCTTCAACTATGGTGCCAATACAGTTGTCACAACAGAACCAGAAATTCCCAAGTTTTCAATGTGTCATATTTCAGTTTCACTTCTCGTATATACTATAACATCTAATATATATCCGGTTTCAACATCACAAATAAATAATTTTACACCAAAACGGTGACGTTTAGTTGGGATTATTGTTTGAATACTAATTGCCCCTTCCATAACATCAAAGACTCATCTATGTACAAGTCTTTAAATGGTGTGAACATAAATTTGAATTTATCGCACAAATGGTCAGCTACAAATATAATTTTATAAATTTTTTCATTCGGAGCACTAGCCGGATCACTGAAATGTAATGTTCTCAAAATAATTTTAAATCTATCTCTTGCCATAATTTAATGGGGTTTCTATCATCTGGTTAGTCGACCAGTAGTTTTTGAACCTGTTTTTTTAAAATGTGTACCATCAAACAGTAAAGACCTAAGAATGTGAACCTAAAGTGGTATCTTGCCATTTTTTAATTATGTTTTGACTAGAAATAATTTCATATTTTACAAGATATTAGAAATAAACATTAGTTTGATCTACTATAAATGTATCAGCATCTTATATAAAAAATTAAAAAATCACAAAAAATAATCCACTTCAGGAGAATTTTTGTCTATTTGTATGGTTCGATTTTGACCAGAATCATTATCACTAAAATTATCCAGTATTGGTTGAACATTATTTTATTGGATCATTATTTCAGTCATGTTCTATTGGTTTACTTGTTATCTTTTTTTACATTTTTGGGCCTACTGTTGATAGTACTGGATTCATCGTTAGTGTTCGATTCCGAAAGATCACTATCTTGTGCACAAAATAAATTTTCACTTTCCAGTTCATCTTCAATGTCCGATTTGGGATTTGTAAAGAACTGTTCGATTTCATTATCATTCATTACATGACGAACAGCAAAATTAGCCATTACACATGTAAACAGAATCAAAACATAAAGTCACAAACGAGGTTAACTGTAGAGATACACACCAAACTAAACTGCATTCATTGAAGTCGTGGATTTTTGTAAAGAATGGCCTGTTACATTTTGTTTTCGTTTAAAAAACAGCTTCTTAAAAAAATAACAGATAGCATTACTAGTATTAATTTAGAAAGGAACTGACAATTTAAAAAGGACGCAGTCCTTTGAACAGAAAAGTTCAAAATGTACCCGAACATGCATAGTCCGTTACGGAGGTTTAGCAGCAAATGTCCCTGTTGGGATCGTAGTACTTAAAAGCTTAAATTACGACCAAAATATTTACTTTTTATATGATTTTGCTTAAATATGGTTTATATACTTGCTTTTTAGAATCGCTGAACAAGTTTGTTAATATTTTTTTTTTTTCCTTCTAAATTTCAATTTAGTGGCTAATTTTCTAATTTAAATAAACAGTTTTTTGAAAATAACTTTTGTTTGTTAGTTTTATATGTTCCAAAACAGTTAATTTTGTTTGTGAACTTTAAAATCTGATCCTAATGATTCCCGAATATGTTTACTGTAAAAGTTATTGCTAAAAAACTTAAAAATTTTAAAACAACATCAAAATAAAGAAAATTTGTTTGCAATAATACAGTAGCTCAACAAACTTCTAGTTGAATTTTAGTCAGATTTTGCAATTAATTGATTCTTTACTCTTAGTTGTATATGATATGAAAACTGCTTGGAAAGTTTCAAAATGATTACCGCCTGAAACACTTTTTTGGTAGTTACTTCTTATCTAGGTCCTACATGAGACTACAATGGTTCAGCTTGTATAAATGATCTTGGATATATTTATACCAGGGTTGAGTTCATCTCACATTTTCTGTATGTTTAATTTTAGAAAGTAATATTTTGTAGCATTAAGTTGACAAAATTGTAACTTTTAGAAATAGATCTTCATCATTTTTAATTATAATATCTTTCTGAATATAGATAGATGTGTTTAAATTTTTAGAATTATTAGAAATGAAATTAGAACTTGCATCTTTCTATCTGATATTTAACTTTACTTTTATACATCATAGTATAAAGTTAGGTATCAGATATATGTTTAAAAATACTTAAGTGTAATTTTTATTTATATACATTGGCATATTTTATGGTAGAGTATATAAATTCTATAATGTAATTAAATGATGTCATTTAGAATTAGTCGAATAATGATGGTTGATTCTAGCCATTACATGCGTCAGCTTCTGGAAGCATTGAGATACTGCCATGAAAATGATATCATTCATCGTGATATCAAACCTCATTGTGTGTTACTAGCGAGTAAGGAAAATTCTGCACCTGTTAAATTAGGAGGATTTGGAGTTGCTATACAACTGCAGGATGGTAAAGTTTTAAATGGAGGTGAGAATACAAATAATTTTACTAGTTTATTTATTTTACATTTTAAAATAATATTTAAAATATAAAATTTACATCAAGACATCATGATTCTGTATAATATCTTAGTTTTTAGTGTCTATAAGTACTTGTTTTTTAAGAGGAGGAGGGGGATCAATTCTTCAATTAAGTAAAATCATTGAGAGTTGGAGAAAATATAGAACAGCAAACAGTAAAAATTATATTATTGTTAAAACATAAACCCGATTCACCAAAATATTTCAGCACAGATACGGAAAATCCTCCAAAATCCACTTTACGATGTGTGGCTAGAAAATAACGGGAGTGATTTTTTGTAAGACAAACAGCACGAGCCTCAAGGTCATATGGTAGGCCTATATTGTTGAGTCGCCTGATATTCCCCCTCCACATTCCAGATGGTGTGACGATCATAGCCTGCTGTCACTTGTAGGAAAAATGGTAGGCGTCTTAAGAGAGCAATGTGTTAACATGAAGTTTTTAGTAAAACTTGGCAAGTCCGCAACAGAGACCTATTCTTACAACAAGTGTACGGTGATGAGTGTATGTCACACAAACACTCACAGGCTTTTGAGTGGTATAAACGGTTCAAAGAAAGACTAAAAGAAATTAAAGATGATCTACGTCCAGGACATCCTTCCACTTTGAAAACGGATGAAAACATTGAAAAAATAGACAATCTTGTCTATCAAGATCGTCGTTTGAGTATCTGTGCAATTGCAGAGACTGTAGGAGTCGACGAAGAATCTGTTTGACAGATTTTACATGAATATTTTAACATCAGGAAAGTTTCTTCCAAAATGGTGCCTATGATCTTCACGCCTGAAAAAAAGGATTCATAGAAAAACATTTGTTCTGACATTTTGAAAAACATCGTAAAGGATCCTAAACTGTTGGAAAGAGGAATTACATGTGAGGAATTGTGGTTTTTTACCTATGACCCGGAAGCTAAGCAATAATTGATGCACTGGAAGAGCCCGAATTGACCAAGAATGAAGAAAGCCCGATTGTCCAAATCAAAATTTAAAGCCATGATGATTGTTTTTTTGACATCCTTGGGATTCTGTTTGTAAATTGGGTGCCTGAAGGTCAAACAGTGAATAAGGAATATTATCTTGAGGTTCTAACTACTCTCCGTGAATGAGTAAGAAGAAAGCGACCTTGTGGAAGAAGAAATCATAGATTCTTCATCAGGACAACCCTTCACACACTGCACAGATTGTTAAGTTGTTTTTGGCTAAGCATGGGATCCCTGTGTTGGAACATCCACTCTAATCACCAGACCTATAGTTCGAATAAAACTGGAAAGGGACTGAGGTTGTGGTCTGGTGATGGAACGGTGTTGCCAAATCATATTTTATTATTTTTAAGATTTCTTAGTAATATGAGTAATGATTTTTAAAACAATTTCCATTTAAATTTAAGGTCAGGTTATCTATTCTATGTCCATTTTGGTGTTTAATTACTGACATTTTACCTAAGCATATTTTGTCCCTTCCGTTGAATTGGCAATATGGGACTGCTACTAAAAGAATGCTCGCCTGCCATTAGTCCAGAAGGCTACGAGCCCCTCACACCATATCCGCTTTTACTTCCATAGAATCCCTTTCCAGTTTAAATCAGACAATTTGACTTTTTTAAGTTCCCGAAAGTGAAGGTTTTAAGCATTGAAAGTAACTAGGTTTGAGACAGTTGAAACTATGAAATAAAAAGCAACGAAGCTCATGAAAATGATTTCAGAAAATGACCTAAAACACTTTTGAACAATGAAAAATTCGAATGGAACGGTGTAGGGATCATGGAGAGGAGTATATTGAAGGGGATAGTTAAAAGTTATTAAGGAAAAAAATGTTACAGCAAAAATCCCATTTTTTCTAGCCGTACCCGTATATGAAAATTTCCAAAATAAAAAACTGTTTTTTCTAAGAATTTTATAAAACAGTTGTGCTGTAGAGAACAAAGATAATATGTTAAAAATTGAAAAGATTAAATTTTATGAAAAAATTATATTGATATATTGATATTTTAGACAAAAAATGATTTGAATTTTAAAACACTTTGTAAATTTTAATTCGTATAATTCAGATTATAAATCTGTATTTGGACTGATCTCAATATTTCTTTGTTGAAAGAAAATATTGAGATAGATTTGACAATGGTAGCATAGACTGTCAAAACTATTAATAGATTCAGTCATTCCTCAATTCACTTAAATACATTGAGCAAAACTTGTGAAAAATTAAAAAATCTTTGTGAGTGGCTTGTGCACGAGTAATAACTAAATATGATGACTTAGTTATTAGAACGTCATCTTGTTATGTTAGTGTGAGAACTTAAGAAATTGGAGTTAAAAAACTATAGTATAGTCATCAGTTAATTAAAAAAAAACTGCAAATAGAATTTTAACAAATAATTAAATTTATTACTACTGTTAAATTATCAAATGTAATCCTGATGGCTAAATGTTAAAAAAAAATGAATACATCTATAGGTAAATGCTAGGCCGACTTTATTTATAAAAATATTTTTAGCTGGGTTACTTGAAATTGGATGAGTAAACTCCTAAATTTAAATTCCTAAGTGTACCTACACATTGGAGTGGAGATGGTAGCAGGCCATACTTTGTGGTTATCGGTTGGTAGCCTAATATAAAATGTTCATATTCACATTGGAGCTGCCTCAGGTGTAATGGGAAGTTGGTGAATACTGTAAAATAGACCTATTTTGGAAGCCTATTTTGCCGGAAGCATGTTTTTTAGGCAAGGTCTGTGGTCACTTAACATTTGTATTATATTAAATTACACTGATAACCAGATCTAAACCACCAACATTCTGGGGAAGCAGCTTTGATAATTATCTAGGAAGAATAATAATTGCTGAACTATATACTAAACTCTGAAATATCACTAAACATAGTTAAGCCTAGTTGTTCACCATTTAACCTCAGTTGTGCCATAAAGTCAAACAACAGGGAAATTTCCGCACATTTGTGTATGGACTAATGGTACAATTTTTCTGAAAACTTCAGGGATACCATGATATATCAGAATATTAGTCCAACATTTTAATTGTGAAACTTACAAATGTAAATTGAGACCGGAGTTAACAAGCATTCATCTAGTTCACCAAAGTGGATTTGACTCCTGAAGGATGTTTATTTTTTTACTGTTTCATACATAAAATATTTATAGGATGAGTTAAAAAAATCAATATCAATTTTTTGTGGAAATGTACGTTTAACCCCTGAGCAAAAAAAAATCTGTCTAAAGAATTTTATCTGTCAGTCAACTGTGACAGCTAAAAAGAGTGGAAGAGTGGTGACAAAATTGCTATAATTCGGCTATACCAATGACGGATTATTTAGTTACTAACTCAAACTTTTGAGATAGCTGCTGGAAAAAAAAGAGTCTCTCAAAGTTGGCTCTTCCGATTTTGATCAAATATTTGAAACCATATGAATCGCTAAAACACTGTGGTGAGTATACTATGAAAAAAAAATTCCCCAAAATCACAATAAAATACTAACAACAAAAAGACTGTATAGTTATGTTTATTCTACCTTATGTACATTTCAATAGCACTGCTATCATCTTCAGAGGTACAGTATACACTAACCTTAATTACTATAATTACTACTGCAACAAAGCATTCCTCCGCCTGTCACCTAATCTCCTTGGCCAATCACAATTGGCCTCGTCAAATATCATGTCAATGGGCATGGCAATGCTTGCTACTTTCTAATACATGGTATGAAAAATATATAAATAAACTATATAAATAAATTAAAATAATAATATTATAAAAATT
The DNA here is from genome assembly GCA_963513935.1 of Aphrophora alni. NCBI lineage: Eukaryota > Metazoa > Arthropoda > Insecta > Hemiptera > Aphrophoridae > Aphrophora > Aphrophora alni. The sequence goes on along the minus strand of OY740767.1, from coordinate 63,111,869 downwards.
AAAACTAACTTAACTTATGGAGTAACATTTATTATCTTGGTATGATAAATATATAAATAAACTATAAATAAAGCGGTTGATAAAAGTATAAAAATAAAACTAACTTAATTAATAGAATAACATTTAAAACCGTATTATGAATAATATATAAATAAATAAATTAATAATAATGGTTGATAATAATGATATAAAAATAAAACTACCTTAACTATGGAATGACACTTAATATCTCGGTTTTAACAAAGAGAACAATGAGGAATTAGGAATAGACCCTTTATCAACAACAAATTACATTAGCTTTAGAAATGTAGAGACTTTCAAAGCTATATAGCAATCTGTTATTGGTTACTTCTTTTTAAAAATTTTACATTCAAACCCAAACATACAATAGTAGAGATTGCATCCATACACTAGATTTTCCCCTTCCTATTATAGTTAATATGTGCCACATGTTGTTTGAATCTAGTTTCTATCTTTCTCCTTGTTTGACCTAGATAAAACTTATCACACGAATTATATTTAATTTCATAAATTCCAGACTTTTCCAATATCGAAATTTTGTTTTTAGGATTACCTAGTAAATTACTTCGTCTGTTACCACTTTTATAATTTATCTTTAAATCAAACTTTTTAAAAATAGATTCTAAGGTAAAGGATGAGTCAAAAGGTAAACTATACTTCCATTTTTTTCTCTTCCAGTTGGAGAGTCATCGAGTGTTTTCAGGTATTTCTCAGTTTTTGTTTCTGTAACATAATATCAATTTAATATCAAAATCATTAAATTTTGCTACATCTTCAATAAAATTTAATCCCTTAAAACAATATTTAGATCTGTAGATTTTGACAAGTTCTATGGATCAAACTGTTAAAGGCTGACAATTTATATTGGATACTATGATTTTTTTTTTTTATTTGATTTTTTTCTTTTCTTTTTATTTGATTTTATTCTTTTCTTTTTATTTGATTTTTTCTTTTCTTTTGATTTTGTTTATAGAGGTTCGGCAAAAAAATGCTGTTACGCACTTGTCCCTAAGGGACTTATGTGTCGGACTCCCCACGCAGGACTGCCGACTAAAAAACCTTCCTCTTCTCCAGGCTATACCCACCCCGGGACAGCTTTCGCATTACTTCAGGGTGGAGCCTATCTAATGCCTCTCTAGGATCACAATTTCTATTCTTCTAGTCATCTATCTTCTTTCTTGCAGCGCAGCACCGATTCAACGTAAACTGAGATGGCATCCCAGTTAGCCTAAGATGTTAGCATCTTTTCCACTATACTCTCCACATATAGCTCCCCAATCCTGTCCCGGTTTTCCGCGAAACGTTCTCAATCAAAAAAGGTGTGCCTCACGTCGTCTCTCCCATCCTTACAAAATAGGCAGTTCCTGGAACCGACCTTCCCCATTGAGCACAGGTAGGATCGAAAGTATCTGTGGCCTGTCAAAAGCTGTGTGAGGTAGAAGTTCACCTCGCCGTGAGATCGCCAAACCCATTGTTCAAGGTCTGGGATTAGTTGATGTGTCCATCTTCCTACCTTTTCATTCCATCTCTGTTGCCACATCTCCATGGTTCTCGCTCTTGCTTCCCTATAGGCAACTTTCCTTCCAATAGTACAGCTTCTTTCGTATACATCCCTCTGCTCCAGGGCCAGCAGATCCACAGGTATCATCCCTGCGATCACCAAAACTGCCGACTCCGACACTGTGCGGTAGGAAGACACAATTCTAAGTGTGCATATCCTCTGAACAGACAGTATTCTTTTCTGTATTTCTGTATTTTTTTTTACTGCTTTTGCCCATATACAGCAGGATTGATTGTACAGTCTCCATGAGCAGTCTCCTCTTCTGCCTCCAATATTCCGCATCAGCCTACTCAGCTTAGCTGTAACGGCCGAGGCCTTTTCGGTTGTTCCGGAGATGTGCTGCCAGTATGTCAGCTTAGAGTCCAATGTTACCCCCAGTTACTTGACTGTGCTGGTTGTTTGTACCTCTTCGTCTCCCACCTGCATGCGAATTAGGGTAGGGATTCGTTTCCTCATTAGGATAATAATCTCTGTTTTAGGAATTGCCAGGTGCAATGAATGATCCTCCATCCACTTTCTGATTCTCCTCATCACTTGATTTATCTACAACTGGGCAACCTTGCAGCTACGGGGTTCAATCACCACCGCCACATCATCCGCGTAGGCAACCAGATCAGATCCTGTCAACATTTCGATGTCAAGCAGACCATCGTACAAAGCATTCCATATGTCAGGCCCTAAAATAGACCCTTGTGCTACTCCAACCGTAATCCTTCTCATTTTCTGTACTGAAGTGGTCTCAAATATGAGTTTCCTGTCTCTGAGATAATCATCAAACATTCGCAGTAACTACTTCGGTATCTTGAATGAATGTTACAACGCCCACAATATGTCGGTCCAGGAGACAGAATTGAATGTGTTTTTAACGTCCAAGGTAAGCAGGACAACAATTGGCCGGGTCTTATGACAAATTTCCCTTGTCTTCTCAACTACTTTCACAACGTCTCTAACTGCACCTATGGTTGATCGTCCTTTCCTAAACCCATACTACTTGTCAGAGAGGTCCCCTGCCTCTTTAATAGCCATGGTTAATCGTTTCCTTAGGAGTTTTTCCAGAACTTTACCAGTCATATGCAACCTGCAGAGATGGATACTATGATTTGAACTACTTAATATATACCTATTATTATTTGAAGGTTTTTTGTAAATATCAGAAAATATTGACAGAAGATAAATATAAGTTTTGAAGATTAAAGTGTCAGAGTAGTGTGTGATATCACAAGTAAAAGAAAATTACAGTTTATTGTAATGAACCTTGGTCATAGTCATAAAAAAAACTTCAACCAAATATGATTTACAATGTCCATTTCCTTCAGTTCACTCACTCCCAGGCAACACATCTAGTGAGGTAAAGGCATATCTATGCCACATGTGTGGGGTCTTGCTGCCTACTTATATTGATGTAAACAACACAAATAACTATTATTCCTGTTTCTCACTAGGGTAGTAGTGCATATTTAGGTAACCTGTTCTATTGTGTAATAATATATTGATGTATTATTTCTGGCTGGTAAGTGAATAAGCTACCAAGTAAGTAACTTGCAACCAGCTTGGATCCACTGTATTTGAACTCTAAGACATTGTTTCAAGCAAGAATAGTACTTTTAAAGAAGGTTTTTCCCCCTCTTCCATAGTCTTTTCATTTTGAGACAATAGTAATTTATGTACACAGTTCCATTACATAATGGAGTTTTAAGTTAGCTCTAGAACTAGAAAGTTTAATTGGTATGAATGAATATCTTGATTAAATTTTACATATTGCTTTTAAATAAAAATCAGTGTGTGCTGCCAAAATTAGTTGACATGATTAAATAAAAAACATGGACTATGATGGAGATGTAAAAGATAATTTATTACTATTAAGTTAAACATTATTATAGAACAACGCAATTTTATTTATGAGTGACCTAATAGGGATTTTGGAAAACAAAATTTATCAGATTTTCCAAGTAATAAATTTTGACTCTTATCCATAATTAGGCAGAGGTAAACAATCATGATTTAAATAATCATTTAAACAAATGAGTTTCAAATACAATTTACATAAATACAAGCAGTACAATCTTCTGACATTTCTAGCTCACTACTTAAAAATATAAACTCATTAAAGACTCATAATGGTAAAAAAAAAAAATAATAAATAAAATAAAATTGAACCCTCTGTCTAATAATTGTGTGGTTTAAGTTCTAGACGTATAGAAACTAAGCCTAAGTAAGTATAAAAAATTATGTAAATCTAATAATCAGTAAAATGTTCATGTATTTTCAGTGTTAAATACATTTTGATGTAGGGGATGTACCCTGAAATAACTAATACCTTTTATTTTGTAATTGGTACTTTGTGAGCTTTTTTTGGTAATTCATGCCATAAACACCACCAATTTATTTCAGTGTGAAGAACTGTATAGTTGAGATATATAATACATGGGGGGGGGGGAGGGTATACCCCCATAATAATTACAATGTTCAAATCTTGGAATCAGTATCTAATTTAGGTTTTTGGATATTTTTGACTCCTAGATGTAGAACTCATTTGTTATTCACAATAGTTTGTTATTGGACAGCTAAAAATAAAATAGTAAAATAAATCAAATCATTTGTAGATTGTAAAAATTGCTGGTTAACCCTCCAAGTGCTAAGAGTCGCGATCACGATCTATTTTGCCGCCGCCACAGTGCTAAAGTCCCGATCGCGATATAATTAAACAAGGTTTGCTAAAATCGATATACAAACGGTAACTTTTATCCAAACTACATGTATTTTATATAGTAACTTAGAGCAAAAGATGCTCTATTCATTTTGCACAATTTTATCGATGGTTATAAGAAAAAATCAATGTTAGAAAGCTTGTAAAAGACAATTTGATGTTTACTGTTGATGTTTACTGCTGCGTCCCGGCAGTGAATTGTTATTTAATGTTTTTGTCTATATTATTTTGTTAAATACAATTTATTTTATGATTATTTAGTGTATCAGTAGTGTTTTTAGTGTAGGTTTACACATATAATAATGAGTTAACTTGGCAATTCAAGTGATATTCATAACTGTTTGTGTGAAAGTGATACCGCTAGTGATGAAAGCAGTAACTCCGATGTAGGAATCAAAATGTTTGTTTTTTTGTTTGTTTTTTTTTGTGTGTGTATTACATATTTATAATAACTAATTTTAGTAAATACATGATATTCAAAGGTTAAATGCCAATATTTTCTAAAGACACAGTAATAGAGCACACTAATTTGCAAAAGTTGGATGTAGGTGTCACACTGTGGGCGAAAATACTGAATTTGAAGTTTGTGTATGTATGAATGTTTACAACTATGTTGACATTATGAAGAAAAGAAAGTGGTACTTATGTTACTTTTCTAGTTTTGTAACAAAATTTGCTAAATTTTGTATATATTAGAAATTGGATTATCATAATTTAGTTATTACCTACGTTGTCACTAAATTGACAAAAGAAATTTTTATTTTTTGTGGATATGAGTTGAAGCAGACCTCAGTTTTAAAGTGGTATGTTTAAATTTTGTTTCATTTTGTTCTATGGGATTTCCTGAAAATATTGATATATAATGTGTCATATTTCAGCCAATAAAAGTGTATTATTTCCTGTAATAATAAAAGCCTTGCGCAGAGCGTTGAATTAGCTTAGCACTGAGGACTAATATAATCAGCACTTGGAGGGTTAAAAGAAAAAAATCAACTTCATCATTGATTTGAAGTTATTAGGTTTTAGATAGAAAGGGCCTATAGCCCTGTAAATTGATAAAATTATTATAAGTGTACTGTTTTATTTAACAGTGCATATGTTTACATGTTCATAAACGTTATACAACTATAGTCATATATTGTCCATTAATTAAATTAAGCTGAATTTGTCATACTAACCTATAATTTATATATTTTCGGTTGATAGATCTTTTTAACATCTTTACATCTTATTAAGATATATAAAATATTAAGCATGATACTTTTTATGATAATGTTTTGCTAACTATATACAAAAAGTGAATCGCTGATCAAGATAAGTTTATTAAAAAAAAAAAACATTACGTTTTGTACTTTCTAAAATATGTTCATGTCATCAGAGATATCTCTAATCATGACATTGTTAAAGGCAGTGTATGGAATGAGACTTTGTTTCTAACGTGCCTAGGAATGCTGTAACAGGTGTAAGCTGAGTTAGTGCTTAGTAAAAGTTATGCATAGTACAAAAAGTAATTTTTCATTTAATGGAAGTTCCATGTTCTATAGTCTGTACCATTACGTATTCAAGGAAAAATTGTAATTTGTATAGGAATAGTAAATAGGCTAATTTTTTATATCTTAATTTAATATTTTTGATTAAAATAGATGATTTTATGGATTAAATATGACTTTGTTTCAATTTAAATCATTGCCAAAAAGGTTTTAGCTTTATTTATTCTGTTGTATATGTGTTTGTTTGGACAGAGAGTTTTATTTCATTGTCTCGGCCCAGCCTTAGTCCAAAGGGGCAACTTTATCTGAAATCTGACCGAGAGGGTAAGGACAGTACCACATTTTCAGGGCTTTCTTTTTTCATTTATCTTCTTTTAGCATTCTTGTATTGGTAACTTTGTGTCTAAACTGAAATCAATATGAAATATTTTTGACAATATTTTGTGTTCTACTAGTGGAAGCAGCATTTTAAAAATTCTTAATGTGTAATGCTGGTTTGTACCTTTCCTATAAAATTTGTAATAGAAGTTCATATTACTGAAGTTAATATTTATCCATTTTAACCCTCTGTTACAATTTTCTCTTCAAGAATGACTATTTTTTTTCTAAGTTGCATTGTTTTTCTTTATTAATTGGGTCCTCATGAATACTGGAGTGGTAAATGAGGTAAAAATTAACTATAATACAAATACACGCTCTAATTTTTATGAAATTTAATATTTTTGGTAGTGTATAAACTTGAGTTTGTCACCTAGCAAAGACACTTTAAAAGGTGGAAAAAATATTAATGTTTGAATAAGCCTACATGGCGACTCATTATATACAGGTCTATAGATAAATCAGATTCAATAAATTGAATTGAAGAATCTATAGTTGATTTTGGTAATATTGTTTTAAGATATATTTGGTTAGAAGCTGTTGCTTGAACATCATAAAAATTGGAAAATATAAATTTCTTGATCAATTTGTCAACCAATTTCCTTATTCTAATAAGGCATAATATAAAATATCATGTTTAAAAACAGGCTTATAAATTATAAGATGCTGTTGTAGTTTGGATAAACAAGGGTTTTCTCTTTACTCTTATTTAAAACTTATTATTTAAAACATTTCCTCTTCATGAAAAATTTAATTTGTTTCCATTAGTCTCTAATCTATACATTTACAATAACGTAAGAAATCTTGATGATAACTAACATAGAATTTTTTAAATCAAAGTTAGTAAATTGGTAAATGACCTTTGCTGTAGTTAATATAAAATTTAATGTTTGATTTCAGTTTGATACAAAATGTGTTGTTTGTATTTTGTATATTCATATTAACACTGGGTATGTTCATGTTAACCATTTAATTATTCACTTCATTGTATTTCTCTTTTTAGCACCTAACTCTATTTCATACGATCACCTACCAGATTTGGAGAAAATTGAAGCTGCAGAAATCAATGGTACTTCCAGTATGATTTTCTGTACAGCTTGTTTTGTATAACTAAATAAAGCATGATGTTATATCAGTTTATGATTTCACTTGCACTCTATTCAGTTTAATATAAAATAATATGAAATACGTTCAATTTTATATTTTGCTTCTTATTTATGTTAGCATGAAAAAGTCAGTAGGCTACAACATTAAAACCACTAAAATACTCAAATGAGCCAGTCATCAGTATGGTTCATTATTTTTGTTATTATTTATTTTATATTAAAGTATAATTATTTTTTTTAAATATTCAATTTAAAGAACTACTACCATAATAGTTAACTAGGACAAATCATGCCTTTAGTTTAAATTTCATTAACAGCGTATATGTAGGCCTACTCGTATACAGTAAGTCCTTTACTAATGAACTTTATGAGTACTGTACATATAGACTTTTTATAAGTAAAAAAGTTTGCAAATCAAAAAATCAACAGAACATTACCAATGTTCTTGTATCGGCTTTAATATTTTCATTACTGTACAAAAGAATATGATTCAGCATGCTAAATGAATATTTAGGTGACATATTCAAATCTATGCACAAAGACTTTTATATATCTAATTAATTTAAAATAAATTAAATTTAGTATTTAGTATAAATTTAATAATTATTACATAAATGATTGATGTTGGTTGTTTACTGTATAGAGGGCGCGGATATGCTCCAAAATGCAAAATCATTTATAATTGTTGAAAACTACACCTAAAACATAACATCATGAGAATAAGATTTCTGGTTCAATACTGTACATTTTGTAATCTCCACCACTCATGAAAAAAGCCAATTACATAGTGCATGTAACTTTTTTCCTGAACCAATCTCTCTCCAACTAAGAATTTGTTTAAATAATATTTTTAAGAATTTGTCAATTTTAGAAGCTTTGTTAGACTCATATAATATTTATAAGTCGAATATTCGTAAATTTGAAGACTTGCTATATAAGAAAACACTAATGTAAATTTTCATAAATATTCAGCTTAAGAATCTAATTATTTAAAGTGCCATTAATAGGCATAGCATTTTGAACTTTTGTTATTGCTTGGTTCATCACATATCATTTGACCTACTTTTAAATGGATTGCTTTGACTGTGGGAATTATTATTAAAGGCTTAGTATTTTAATTGAATAATACATAAAAAACTAACATCTTTCTGTGTCTATTTTCCCCCCTTAAAAATAAGATTAATTTTATATAAAAATGTATGCTGTATAAGAAATTTTCAGATTATATTTAAAAAATTAAAATATTTTAATTGAAATTAAGTAAAACTTCATTGAGGCAAAATATGAACATCCACATTCAGGTGGTAAATAACCCCAGTAGACAACCAATGAGCTGCCATTTTGTACTGGGTTGAGATAGAAAGCTCTAGTTTCCACTGTTCTTCTTCTTTAATCAAGGACTTTAAAATGAGGTGTCACTTAATGAGTCTTTATATTTAAAAATTTTGAGCTGCCCCCCCAAAAATCCCATTTTGGGGAAATGAGCAAAGTTGTAATAGTGACTAAACGTTCACTTTTATTTCCTAGAAAGGTGTCCTGACTTTCATTTTTCTATCTTTATCCATTTAAAATTTAACAGGGTGTATCCATACTTTTGACTCACAGGTGCCTCAATGAAGTTTTACTTAATTTCAATGAGCTGCCATTTTGTACTGGGTTGAGATAGAAAGCTCTGGTTTCCACTGTTCTTCTTCTTTAATCAAGGACATTAAAATGAGGTGTCACTTAATGGGTCTTTATATTTAAAAATTTTGAGCTGCCCCCAAAAATCCCATTTTGGGGAAATGGGCAAAGTTGTAATAGTGGCTAAAAAGTTCACTTTTATTTCCTAGAAAGGTGTTCTGAGTTTCATTTTTCTATCTTTATCCATTTAAAATTTAACAGGGTGTATCCATACTTTTGACTCACACTGTATATAAATTTGGTTACAGTAATCTAAACTCTCAACTTTTTTACTTAATTAATTTAGTTACATTTTTATTTTATTTTTGAAGCTGGATGTTAAATACCTCATGTATATATATAAATTAAATATTGACAAATGTTATGTATATATTTTATTAATAAAATTGAATTGAATCAATTGAAATAGAAATATAAAATCCGTTTACAGGAGATAACTATGGAATATCCAGGATTAAACAAATATGAACAGATTTAAGCAGAGTTAGAGTGCTCACCAATAAAGATTTAGTTAAAATGTGTGACAATAGATTAATTTTTCTTAAAACAATTGAAATAATATTAACTACTTAGAATTTGAAATCTGATTTAGCTAGTATACAATTTAGATTTTTTGTTTTACCTGGTTTGTAGTATTGGTCGATATAAGGCGCCATTTCTTGGTTTTTATACAAAAAATTGTTTAAAGAAACAGATTAACCCTTTTGATGCAAATTTCTCATTAGAATGAACATTATCCTTTGATAAACATGAACTTCAAACAATTTTCACTCACTATTTTAAATTTTGAGAAACTTTTCACTTACATTTTTATTGAGTGCACTAGTTTGTGCAACTTACTGTCTCACTCAAGATTTTGTGACTTATGGTCAAAGTTAGATTTTAGAAAGTTTTCTACACAGATAGGAGTAAAACTTAAGAAAGATTTATTTATCTTGGACTTTATAGATAACATTCTTAAACATTGTAAAGATAACAAATCTGTTTCTATAAAGTACATTTACTAATGAATAATATTATGATTTGCTATTCTTATGTTCTTACATGAACACTCCAGCTCCCCCCCTCTATTAAACCGAGGAGTCAGGGTTTAGGAAAATTCGTGGTGTTCTAGATAATGGTGGAATTTCTCTACTCCAAAGACAACTGTGATACATTCAGATTTGTATTCAGAAGAGACATTCCTCTTCGCAGGAGGTAAGGGTACGAGAAGTGTAAACTATGGGTTGGCAACAGACATTGATTTCCTGAAGTAGGACTGCTCCAAGAGCAGTCAAACTTGCATCTGTTTGAAGGACAATAGGCATATCAAAATTGGTCATGGGACGTACAAGAGATTATATGCCTGACACTGATCTTTGAAAGCATTCTCTCGCTCTGAACCCCAAGAAAATTTTGTCCTTTATGCCAAAGCAGGTTTAGGGAAGTGGCATGCTGAGCATAGTGAGATAAATTTGGCAACAAAATTGAGCATTGCTAAGAACTGGTATAGAGCATTGGGATAGTTGTAAAGATTCTTAAGGTTGTGGTCCTTTCATGCCAACTTGGTGGCTGTGAGAAAAATGAAGTATCCAAGGAAACTCATCTCTTTAACAACTAAATGAACCTTACGAATCGTAAGGTGTGCTTGTCACAAGAGAGTGAGGACTTCTCGTTGATGTTCTACATGCTTTCCTCAAGTTTTGGAATAGATGCATATGTCATCTAAATAAATGAAAGCATAGGGGAATTTTATGTTAGAACAGACAATCTAGAAGTCGGGTTGACACTTTGGCTTCATTATAGAGTTCAAAAGGGACTTGTGTAAATTGGTCAAGCATCCAGGGGAGTACAAAAACTAGTGAGGTATTTGGAGTTAGCAGAGAGAGAGAGAGAGAGAGAGATCTGATAAAAGACAGAGTTCAGATCAAAGACAATGAAATATTGGGCTCTGACAAACCAATTAAAACTCTGTTGGAGACTGGGTAAAGATACTGCTTCAATTTCAATGTGCTGATTAAGCTTGAGATAGTCAATCATCATACAGATGGTTCTTATTCAGATGCTGAATGAGGAAGGTAGGTGAAGAGTAAAACGACCAACTAGGTTCTACAAAAGGAGTGTTTGCTACAAGATTTTTAACATGTTCCATCATAAAATCCATTTTTGGAGGAACTAGTTTGTAAGGCTGGCTCTTAACAAAGGTGTTTGTTGTCTTTGAGTATGATGCCATACTCATTATGTAGATAAGTTTTTTAATGGGAATATCAGGTAAATCTTTGAATATTTTAGAAAGGACTCATTTATTATTCCTACCAAAATGTCTGAGCGAATAATGAGAGATAAGAATAGCAGAAAAAAAACCTTTGTATGGCCTTAACTTTGTCAATTAGGTCAGAGGACATGACTAGAGTCTAGAAGAGCGTTAAACTCTTTAAAAGACACGCCCACAAAAGATAATCTTAGATAAATTTTTCCAAGTAAAAATTATCCATTTGGGGAGTGTTGGAAATAAGTTTTTCTGCTAGATGATTTAGCTTATCATACAAAGGGTTGAGGCGAACATCTGCCCTGGTTATTCGATTGGTCCAGACGTTCAAACCGCTGTAGGTTCTGGAAGGAGGGTTTGGAATAACGTGTTAGGACTTACCCAGTAAATATATTGGATCGTTAATTAACCCTTAGTCTCAAACCCAACTAATCACTATGTTCACAGCCAGCTTATGATGAGGTATAATGTACTAATTAAATATTATATATACTTAACTTATCAATTAGAACTTACGGTTAGGGACAGGCGTGATGGGAAAATTATGTTAACCCTTTAGGTTATAATAATTCCTTCTCAATTTTAGTCGGATGACCTACTAATGACTACGTAACACCCGGGGGTCGATCAGACCCCTCAATTAAGGGTTTAGGTAGCCATTTAGGTTTATTACTAAGAGGTTAAATTGTAACAATGCGCAACTTACGTCCGCTGGCCTCGGCGCACTGTGAACGACTGTGGTGTCTTGACTACGGTGCGTGCGCATCACATATCTATGCCGTGATCTAGATACGGTGATCCCCGAATACCCGTGGAATTACCACAGGGTCAATTAAAACTTGATTAGAGTTACCTACAGTAAAGGTACAAAAATTGGTTTCTGTTGGGATTGTCCCAGCAAAACCCAAAGTTAAGTTATTCCAGTCAGCTTTGAGGATGAAACCAGTAGGAGAAGAAGTTGATGGTGATTTGATTTTTTTTGAATTCGGGGCAGCTGAAAACTCCTTTTCACCAGCACAAGATTTAGTTAAAATTTGCAACAATAGATTAATTGTTTTAAACAATTGAAATGGTTATTAACTTTTTAGAACCTCAAGCTGATTGTAGCTAGTATACAATTTCAAGTTTTTGTTTAATTTGGTATTTTAGTACTGGTTAATATACGATGCCATTTTTTTTTGTTTTTACAAAGAGAATTGTTAAAGTAAAGGATTTTGAGCAACATGAACTTCAAACCATTTTCACTCATGATTTTAAAGTTTGAGGAACTTTTCACCTTTATTTTATTGAGGACACTAGTTATACAACCTACAGCCTCATTCAAGACTCTGTGATGTAATGCTCAAAGTTAGATTTTAGAAAGTTTTTTACAAAGAATAGGTGTAGAATTTAAGAGAGACAGAGAAAGATTGACCTTGGCCTTTACAGATAATATTCTTAAACCTAGTACACATAACAAATCTGTTTTTACAAACTAGTTTTACTAATGAAGAATATTACGTTTTGCTATTGCTAATTAAGATAGCAATATGTTCTTACATAAACATAACAGTTTTACAAGATTATACTTTATTCTCTTATTTTATTTAAACAATTTTTAAACAACATTTAATTATAAATGTTTCAATTTTACAAATATGAAACATGGAGCTTAGGAAATCAGTGTACCATAAATTTAACTTTTGTTATTATTGTTGTTAGTTTTTTAATTTTTTATTTTAATTCAGATTGTTTTGCATGACTTGCCAAAGGTATGCTTTAATTTCTGCATGATTGAAATCAACATTTTGTATAGTTTAGATGTGCTTTCATTTTAATGCATGCTTAAGGCTAAAAGAGCTCTATACTCCATTTATAATAAAATTAATTTTAAAAAAAGCATGCCAGGGTTTGTATTGTTGCTTCAATTACTATTATAGTATTGATATTATGTGAAGGTAATACTGATGAAAAACACATTGTTTTTCATTGGTAATTATATTTATAGTAAGATTGTGACTATTAAAATAATATAAATGGCTCATATTATAATAATAAATAAATTGCTCATAAGTGGATGTCATATGTGCAAATGTCAAATAAAAGGGAAAGATAAAGTCTTTTAAACATGTAAACTATTGTAACATTTTTATATAATTGAAGAATAAATTTGTAAATGGAATAGGATTATAAATGTAAAGTTATGGAAAATTATTCAAATATTACATAGACGAATACAAAATTTAATAAGCAGGTGCAGGGGAACCATGTGATTGAAACAACAAGTAAATCATATGATTTATAATAACAATTTAAAAAAAAGAGGAAGAAATTTTTAAATTATTCTGATATAAGATGATCTGAAGTGAAGTTGATATTTTTAAAGGTATAGGATACGATTGAAAAATAAAAACAGTTTAAGTGAAATATTGAAATATTGAAATAATTATTATATTGAACAATTACCAGGAAGAAGTATATAAAAGGAACATTATAAATGATGGTGAGATGAACTAATTATTATTTAAAACTGATTATTATTTAAATATATTTCTGTTTAATTGTGAAACCCAAATCTGACCCCGAGATAAAAATATAAAAAACATTTATTTTTGTATAGTGAATATTTCTTTTATTGTGCTATTTAAGAACTTAATGATATAAATAATTTTTAATTTATAATTAATTTAAATAAATATAATACTCAAGAAAAGTATTATAAATTTGGCATCCACAACGTGGGGCTCGATTAAATGTGCAATTAAACAATAAGCAATTTCAGGTTTTATAATATATATTTAATAATTTTAAATATATATTATTTTTTAATATTAACTTATTCAATTAAAAGAAATTTCAATTTAAACAAAATAAATAATTAAAATGTCAGAGCAAGGACGTTATGAATTAAGAGATAACCCAAAAGAGACACAAAAAAAAAGGAATTGGAGAATCAAAAGAAACAGGATAGGCCTAAGAAGGGAATGGTACAGGAGGAAGGACAAATGGTTAAAATATTGGAGGTTCAGGAAATTGATGAATGTTCCCCATATTCAGGGCAGGACAGGTTAGGACAGGATGAAAGAGATAGGGTACCATGCTCTGAGGTAGAAGAAAATGTTAGGGAGATAGAAATAGAAAGAGGAGGTGTTACACTTGTTACAGTGAATAAAGAAGAATCAGGTATGGAGAAATTATTGAGAGAAATGATGAAGAAGATGGATGAGAAGGATAACAAATTTGATGTAATGAGGGAAACAATGTCAAGAATGGAAACAAAAAATGAAGAGAATAAAAATGAAATGATGAAGAAATTGGAAGGATTTGAGAAAAAATTTGAAAAGTTAGAGGGAAAGATTGATAATAAATTTGATGAGTTTAAGAGAGAGATAGAGGAGAAACAAGAGAGGATAATAGAAGATCATAAGAAATTTGGGAGGAAAGTAGAGGAAAATTTTCAGATGTTGGGAGAGGAATTAAAAGAACAGAAGGAGAATATTGAAGAGTTAAATAATAGGGTTAAAATGAATAAACAAAATTTTGAAAGGGTAGCTAGTAATATGGAAGAGAAAATGAAGGAAACGGAGGAGAGATTAAATAAGAAGGATAGTATGGAAAATAGAACTACTCAGATAATATACTATGCTAATGATGAAAGCCACGCTCAGACTACAATGCCTAAGTTTAATGGAAGGGGAATAAACCCAATTGAATATATAAGAAAGTTGAAGAGATATGTAGAGAAGATGCAAGAGAGAAGGGAAAGAGAAGGTAGAGAAAAGGTGGACATTAAGGATATAATGGACATATCTATGGAAGGAAATGCTGCTAGATGGTGGCAAATTACAAGGGAGGACATAGAAGACTTGGAAAATTTCCAAGAAAGATTTTTAGAAAAATATTGGAACGATGAAGTACAAAACGGAATTAGAAACAGTTTAGAAGTGGAGAAATATAGAAAAGATGGAAAGCTAAGCAGAGCAGAATATTTTATTGAAAAAATAATACAAATGAGAAATTTAACACTGACACCAACTAAAGAAAAGTTTTATAAATTTAAATTCAAATTAAAGGGAGATGTATGTAAAGTTTGTAAAATAGTCAATGACTATAGAAAAATGTCACTGATAAAAATTTAGTAATTTGTTTAAAAAAAAAAAAAAAAATAAATAAATAAATAAATAAATTTTTTTTAAAAAATTAAAATTTTGGAGGACAGTTGTAACATTTTTATATAATTGAAGAATAAATTTGTAAATGGAATAGGATTATAAATGTAAAGTTATGGAAAATTATTCAAATATTACATAGAAGAATACAAAATTTAATAAGCAGGTGCAGGGGAACCATGTGATTGAAACAACAAGTAAATCATATGATTTATAATAACAATTTAAAAAAAAGAGGAAGAAATTTTTAAATTATTCTGATATAAGATGATCTGAAGTGAAGTTGATATTTTTAAAGGTATAGGATACGATTGAAAAATAAAAACAGTTTAAGTGAAATATTGAAATAATTATTATATTGAACAATTACCAGGAAGAAGTATATAAAAGGAACATTATAAATGATGGTGAGATGAACTAATTATTATTTAAAACTGATTATTATTTAAATATATTTCTGTTTAATTGTGAAACCCAAATCTGACCCCGAGATAAAAATATAAAAAACATTTATTTTTGTATAGTGAATATTTCTTTTATTGTGCTATTTAAGAACTTAATGATATAAATAATTTTTAATTTATAATTAATTTAAATAAATATAATACTCAAGAAAAGTATTATACTATGTTTATTTATAGAATATTTATTCTAACATAATTTTTTTAAAAGTAATAAAAAAAAACTATCTAACTAAATCAAAGTGTAGAATTATGCTTATTCCTTGTTATTAATGTTAAAAATCATAAGCTTAGTCTTTATTTAAAAAATAGTATTATTCATACAATGTATGTTCTTATACAGTTTTTGCAGGAGAGTAATTTCTTTTTTTATTAATCATAAAAAATAAAAAAAAGCCTAGTCTTGTTTATAAACACTTGTAATTGAAATTTATTTTATTGGCACTTTTTCACTGCCAAATACGTAGTAGCTTTCTTATAGTTTCACAAATTTTAATGTTGTTTTAATAACTTCGAGTCCTTCATTGTGTTTCATCATCTCACTTTCTTTGTCTATGTGTAGTGGTTTTCATTTGACATTTTGAAGACTCGTCACCCACAACTTTTAACTCTTAATTCTTTTTTATAGTTTTCAAAACGCCCTGCTAATGTTCTGTAAGATTAGATGGAAGAAAAATTGCCCTTTATGTTGTCATTTTAAAGCTCATATTTGTTCAGATGATGAAAGGTATTATCCTGTTTTAAAATGGTTTTTCAGAGTAGTTTTTATTTTACTAAAAACTATTCTACAGATATTAACAAAATTTATTAAAAAACAAATCTTAAAAATGTTGGCACTTATCCATGAGTTAGTTCTTTTAGTGCAAATACCTCACAGGCAGAACATGTTTTGAATGAGTTTTTTTCAACACTTTGGGATATTTAGAATTTCGAATCAAGTGACAAATTTCATTTTTTGCTTTGCTATTATATTAATGCATGTTAGGGTAGGTTGTTCTTTCCTTATTTCTTTTATAACCTCAGTTGCTTCTTTTATTTTTACCACTAGCAAACATTTTTTTTGGTTTTTTTGGGTAAACATCTTATAATTGAAGCCAGATTCATCACAGTTTATTTAATCTCCAGTCATGTTCTTATATTAAATAATTTATGAAACTGCCCTCTATTTTATTGTTGGTCATTTGCTGAAAGCTTCTCACTATATATTGAGCTGTGTTTTCCATATCTTTTTTAACTTGTTATAACTGTGAAGGACTACTTAAGGTCTCTATGAAGTGTCGTGTTTTTCCTTCTATATTGGCTCAGACACTAGTATACCTTTATCTATAATTGTAAGTAAACGAGATGTGTATAACTTTACTATTAAAAAAATTTTTTTTTGATGTTTCACTTGCTGATCACCATTTTTCTATTCCTACCTTGTTTTTTTCTAAAAATCACCAATCTTAATATGAGGAACACCAAAATCCTTTCTGCATTGTTTCTTGATTGTCCAATCTCTTCATCATCTATAGTTTTTCCTTTATTATAATTTAAACCGTTTTCCTTTTGGTAGCCACCATAATTTTAAAATTTAAAAATGTAATATTTTCCCAAAGGAATAATGAAAATCTTAAAACACAAGACGTTAATACTGTGGTTAAATAGATTAATTACATATATACACCTACTATAGAACTAAAACTACACAGTTACACACTAAATCTACAAGTTGGGAAAATCAAAAGTAGAAGTAGAAGTAGCACAGTTGTCCACCAAAGAGACAGTTAATTAATTAAAATTGCTCTGCTAGCATTATTTTTAAAAGTGAAAGAGGTTTTTTCTACACATTTCTTATTTTATTTGTAGGTCGAATTGGAACACCCCACTTCATGTCACCAGAAGTAGTGGAACGACAACAGTATGGAAAACCTGTTGATATTTGGTCTGCAGGCGTGCTTCTACATATCTTATTGTCAGGAACTCTACCCTTCCTTGGCACAAGAGAAAGGCTATATAGATCTATTTGTAGAGGCAAATTGAATGTGAGCAACTTATAATACAGTATAATAAGTTTACATTGAATTTTCAAACATACTTCTTAATTTATTTGATTTATTCTAGTTCTTAAGAAAGAAAATAAACAGAAATCTGAGTAACATAATGTTTTTATAATTCTCTAAACATAATCTGTTTTGAGATAAGCTAATGCGAAGAGGGAGTAGCGTAATATATGGAAAAAACCAATATCACTAACTGGGTTTGAACCTATACAATTTTTCAACCAATAATGCCATATAACTATAAAGAGGATTGTTTGACTTGTTTTAATTTTGAAAATGAATTTAATTATCTCACTTTGTTTATTCGATGTTATATATTGTTTTTCTTGATTTTTTCTTTTTTATATATAGTTGGATTCGCCAATGTGGGAATGTATAAGTGAAAGTGCCAAAGATTTAGTAAGGAAAATGCTCATCTTGGATCCAAACCAGCGAATTACCATTCAAGATGTACTTAATCACAAATGGCTCAGGGTGAGTACATTTTAATGTATTAATAAAAATTTAATGCCGTCTACATAACATATAATTATAAGGCCATTTCAGGGAACACCTAATGAAATTGGGTTTCTTCCATGGAGATCTAAACTGGTATTTGTGCAGGCAGGCAAGTGAATCAAAGCTTGACCTAATAGACTGCGAGTCACTAGCCTAGATTATATGAGAAGGAGACTCTTTGGATTCTTCCATCTGGGATATGAAAAAGATATTAGTATATGTGACAAAATTCTCGATCTAGTTAAAGGTACAGGATTTGGTTAGTCTGGTTAAACCTAAGCGGAACATTGAACCTTTGGTTGATAGCATGAGACCATCAGGTTCCAGGTCACCAACTAACAATTTAATCTAAACCCTACACAAAAGCAAACAAATAAGGTAGGAGTATAATTCTAAAATTGCCAATAAAGCTATATTTTCCTAGATTACAGTTTGCTGTATATAAGTGTGCCCAATCCTGTTATAACTATTTTTTCCTATCTGAATTCATTAGCCTTAAGTAGCCAGATGTAGCCCTTTCTTCAGCACTGTTTCCATTTGAAGCAGTTCCAAAAGCACCTTTATTACCGCAGTGGTACCTCAATGAAACCAAAATATTCAATCAAAAATAAAAATACACCTTGTGATATGGCCAAAATATCACATATGAAATCTCATCTAAATCGATATGTCTATTTTAGTTGCAGGGCAGTGTCATAATGACAAATAATGTACAACTTGTCCAAATTACTCCCATATACATAATATCACCAAAATTTGTCTGTTTGTTTTAGTGAAGCATACTGTATACATGATAGATAACAGACAAAATATAATTCTAACAAACAATTTCTTTTTTTAATATTCAAGAGATCTCAAGATGGCTATTTCTGTAAAAAAGTGAACTTCAGTTTTCTGATCCATCACATAACTTTCTCTGAACTAATGTGTATGTCAGGGTAAACCAATATATATATATCAGGATCTCCAATGACTGGGAATTCCTGGATTACAGCGGGAAAATTGTATGGAAATTTTATGTGGACATGGAAGAAAAAAAAAAAAAAAAACTTCAGCTTTATTTCAGCTTCATTTCAATTATGTTGGAAATGGCTCTTAACTTGAAAATCTAACTTGAGAGTTTTGCCATTTTATATTATGAAATCTCTTAAAAGAATCATGTTATAATTACATAATTGTAAACCACTAGAAAAATAGAATGTGGGTATCTCGCTATTTACTTTTTCAGTGTTAGTGTTCTGATCTTGTCATGGTTGATATTCATCAGTGCCGACTAATGTAGTTTTCCAATGTTATAGCATTGATTGGCACCATCCAGAGTTCAATTATATATATTTTTTGTTTTTGTCTGAATGAAAGAGGGAAAGCTGAATCTTGGATTAGAACGTAGTCAATAGACAACAACAAGAGAGGTTTGTTGTTATCTAAATAACTGAATGTTTGTATTTATAAGTCAATTCTTAATTAATGAACACAAATTTCGAATTAAAAAACACAGAAAACAACCATACAAATATTTATAGAGTTGTAGCATACAGATATTTACAGTGTTTTTTTAAAGTATATTAAAAAATAAATAAGTAAAACACCTAAAAATAAATATAAATAAAAGTCCTTGGACTAAAATTGTTCTATTTTAAAAAGAAAAGGAAGTATGTGTGATGAAAATAACCTAGATAATGTGATTTTTTCCGTTCATAAGAACTGGAATTCCATGTGACAAAACTCCAAACTCTGCTCACTTTTTGTTATAAACCAATATTACACTCACAACTTATGACTTTAAACATTTCTTCTCAACTTAGTTTTTTTTGAAAAATGTTGTTTATTGCTAAATGTTGTTTATTATAAAAAAAAAAAAACAAACAAAAAGCAAAAATCATCCTCATTCCTATGGGTCGATAACTTATTTCTTTTAAAATTATGTGTCTTTTTGAGACAAATAGGAAGGTGTCAAAAATAGTTTAAGTGATAGCAAATTATGTAATATAATTGAAACTGTTTATTACCAAAAAGTATTAAGACCTTCCTTATAATGAATTAAAAACAATTCCTTTAATGTTGTTATTGATTTAATTGCCAGTGGAAAACCCACTATTTATAAGTAATTAATTCAAAGTTTACAGGTTTTAAATTAATGTTAATATTTTTTCTTTGTTGGTTAAAAACGAGAAACCTCTCGATCATCATCTTTATATGAATAAAGAAAAAGGTGTAAAATTGTTACAATCTCAGTCCTCAAATACTCTAATCATGTCAGAATCAGAAAAGAATAAGAATTGATCAAGAGAGACCTGATAGGAAATATCAAAAAGAGAGATCTATCCTAAGACTACATGAACAAAGATGTAGACCCAGTTGGGTACCCTCAGAATTTCCAAGCTTGTAATCATTATAATGTTATATATATTTATATTTATTTTGAATTTAGTCGTAATTTTGGATAACTGAAAGGATTTTTCAGGTTAGTAATTAAAGGTTAGCTGTGTAAAAAGTATTTTTATAGAATATTAAAAAACATGGTTTTTCGGAGTTCTTTAGGTTTTCTGCTGTTCCATCAGAAAATACTTTGCCATTCGAAAATGGTAGATGTAATTTTTTAGATAATTAAATTGTCTACAATTTCCTTTTTGAAAAAGTTTTTAGTCAAACCATTACGGTTTTGAAGGTTTAAAACCCAACTAAACATTGTGATTTTGTACGTATTATTTGAGTATCTTGAAAAAAGATTACATATTTAAATGAACATTATCAAGACACCTTTTTTATAGGTATACTGGCGTATACTGACAATTCAGAATAATTAATATAATATATAGGCTACCAACGAAAATTAAGACTTATATTTTCATTTATTGTATTTGAAACCTTTGATCTCATGTGATCTATTAATAAGCCTAATAGATCAGTTGCTTTGTGTAGTGTAAGCCTATGTGTGATGGTTTTACCTGATCACGTTTGTATTTAGTCTTAGCTTTGACTACTCAGGCCTAGTTTAGACTTGAGTTCTTTTCTTTGGCTATAGATTTAGTTTTAAATTCTAATATGGTCCTAGACTTCTAAGGTTATGTTGGTGCTTTTCATTTTTTTGCTCTGGTTAGACTTGATAATGAGAGTTGATTTATACTCTCGAAATGTTGAGGTGTATATTAGTTTTCATATACACAAATGATGGCAAATCTCTGATTAAACTATATTAATAAATTACATTAATATTATTATTGAGTGACTTGTGAGATGTATACTTGATACAATAAAACTTGAACACAAATTCCCACATTAGAATGTTTTTATTCAAATAATAAATGAATATACTATTTGTTAGAATTTCCGTTCAAGTTTTATTTTACCAAACATATTAATAACTCTAGTACATATTACTGAATGCTGAAAGCAGGCAAGATTTTACCGAAAACAGTGGAATGAATATGACCTAACTCTCTTTTCGTTATCCATTCGTGCAGTAAGTAAAGTCTTCATTATAATTATATTTGTTTGTTTATAACTGTAACAGATTATTAAAATTGGGAGTGTTTTTGGGTCCCGAGCATCATATATTGTCTGTATCATAGGTACGATATTTCAATATAAATCATACTAGTACAACAATATAATCAAATAACAATTATTTATAAATATTAAATATTACTATAAAATTATTATTTTAGTAATATTATCTTTTAAAAGTTAAAATCAAATTTTTGTGTTAGTATTACACCCATTCCCAGTCTATATGTACAGGAGATTTCCAGGATGTTCAGGAAAAATCGGGAAATGTACGGGAAGTTTTTAATTCCAATCGGCTGTAGACCCTGTTAAATTTAACTTTTTTTTTTCTTGGTATACTAAACAGTGTTAGAAACCAAGTGAAGCCAAGCATCTTAAGTGAAATAAATACTTTATATTTCCTTCTAAAATAAAATACAGTAGAAAAGCTTCACTAAGTTCAAACATGTATGTGTTAAATTTAGGATTTTTATATTTAGTAGATATATGTGTTATTAAAAAAAAATCTTTTTGTAGGATCGAGATAAGGGGGCATCTAAAATACATTTAATAGAAACAGTAGAAGAAATGAAAAAATTAAATGCAAGACGTAGATTAAAAGGTGCAGTAATGGCTGCCGTTTCATCTCCAAAGTGGGCTTCAGATCCAGGAGATCCAGACCATTTCTCGGACTATGGAGAAGATGAAGTAACATCTGCAGGTAATAATTTAGTTGCACACCTTCATCAATTAAAAATTTAATTTGAAATTCAGTTTTTTATATCCAATTTATTGTTAGTATAATAGCAGCTATGTTGATGGCCATGGTGATGAAGGGTCCGAGTCCTCCTGTCACTGGGACCCAAAAGCATCTACCCAGCCCAGATTTAAGTTTCCTACAAAGTTTAAAATGGTTCTGGAGGACATGACTGTTACCTCTGCAATTTTAGGGAAAGTAAAGCTTTTATAGGAGTAGAGGTTTGCACTCACACAACTAGTGTTCATCTGTTTATCTATGTATTAGACAAAACTAGTATATATCCACTGTACCTTTTCCCAAGTGTTTGAGATGATTATTCACCGGGCAGTGTCTGGAGAGTAGGCCAATTATCAGCCCAAGCTCCCTTCTGATAAGTTCCAGTAATTGTTTTAGAGAGAAGGCTATGCATTTTTTGGCTTATGTTAGACCAGGGTATTTGGTCCAACACATGGTCTTCTGATCTTGTTCCCAGGCTTCCATGATGTTGTGAAGATACGTTCTAGGCACTCCAAAGAATGGTTCAGGCAAAGTCTGCCTCTATACCCTCCTAGGCTTGGCGATCCGCTTCTTCATTGCCTGGTATTCCTTAGTGTCTTGACACCCATAACAAGGAGCTTTAAGAGCTGCCTGACTGTTCTAAATAATGTGGATCTTTGTGCCTTTTTTTAAATATTCTTTCTAGCGCAGAGTATGTATCTCAGCTTCAAATATGGATGGACCTTTTCCTAGGGACTTATAAAGGCTAAAGTTTGTTCCTTTTATTCCTACTTACACCTTTCCTTTCATTCTAGATCCATCCATATACCATTGAAGGAATCCAATTTTAGGTCCATCTTCTTTCCAAACCTGTTGGTCTGGGAAAAATATCTTAAAAATCTTTTCAAAAGTTATCATCCTAGTCATTTGTCCGATACTGTTATGACCAACTGAGTAGTTTCCTGTTCTTGCAGGTTATTCATTTTGCTAGCCAATACTCTTCACATTATATTGTCCGTCTCCTACTGCCTGAGAGCGGCACTGCATGCTCACTTTTTCACCTGTAGGTTTAAAGAGAGCAAATCCATCGTTGTCTTCTGTAATGCCATTGCATCTGTAATTCCGAAGCTGCTTGTTCTTCTACTGTTTCAGCATTCTCTGGAGCAGATAGACTTTGTTGTGACCCTTGTCATAAGCTTTTCAGGTGATTGATCAGCTTTTTGGATTTGTCTCTTCTTTTATAGTTTTTGTTTTGTTCTCAAAGAGTTCTCACGAGATGTAAGGTATTGAAAGTCCACTAAAGTAGAGCCTGTAACCTCAGCAAAGCAATTATAAACTAGAGGGTCTCAGGTATCAAGAGTTTGCATATTAATGGTCAGACCTACTTCATCCATACATTCATCGGTATATGCTGTTCCAACTTGTATTTGGGGAATAAACAGATTGTGAAGACAGATGGAGTCAATAATAAATTAATGTTCACATGTGCCCAGAGCAGCTTGGTAGCAGAAGAGAGGTAGGAAAGTCAAAAGTGAAGCACTAGCTAAAGATTAGGTATGCTTAGTGTTTCAGGTAGTAAGAAGGAATGAGGTAGGAGAAGGGTGAGTTAACCATTTATACCTATAGACACTTGGTCGCCAAAGCCTTGTTTGGGATTATGGCGTGGACCAGTAGCAAGGTACTTATCGTAAAGGTGGTGTTGGGAATAGTATGGGAGAGACAATTAGAGATGCACGGCCAACTGTATTTGGCCGTGGTTTACATTTTTAATCATCTTTGCCTTTAAGGCCTTTCTAGGAACAAATCCATTGTTGTGACATTTGTTCATCTAGTCAAGATTAAATTTTTTTCCATGTGTTTTTTCTATTCCTTCAAAGTCTAATTGTAAACTAATAAGTAGGGATGAGCCGATACCAGAATTATTCCTGATATTTTTGCTTTGAGACCATTCACTACCTTCGATTCCGGATACTGATTCCGATACTAGGAGGAGGGGAGAAGATAATATGGAAAGGAATTGGGAGGGAGTAAAGTGAGAAAGGAGGAGAGAAGAAGCGGTAAATGATCTCAATACCGATTCCGATAGTAGGAAGGGGAGAGGAATATGGAAACAGTCTGAAGGGAGTGTGGAAAGGAAAAGAAGCTTTGAAAGACAGGTGATAAAATTGTTACATTAATTACATTGACAATTTAAGATATAGCTATGATATGAATATTGATTTACATTTGACGAATATAGTAATAAATGTTATACAGTTCCAATTAACTTCCAAATAGGTAACAGACACTGCTCGGAATATATAAAATGTTTGTTATTAAGAAATGTCTACTAGCAGGAGAGATCCAGTTATATACTCGTAAGCTAGCTGATAACGCATGGTAAACCACCAGAATAATAATTATTTTATTATTAAGACTGGGGAGAGTGTTTTAATAGCGCCTCCTGCACTGCGACCTAATTAGATCTTTTGTGCCCCCCTCTTGTTGGACTCAGGAGAGATCTATGTCTTTGACAAAATTGACCAAACCCCTGGTCGGGAGGTTTAGTAATTCTTCTTCCGAAATGAAGATAAATTCTAGAAATTTATGTCTTTTTTGGCATAAGGCCGGGCACTCCATGATGATGTGTTCCATGCGTTCCACCTCTTCACCACAGTACCTGCAAGTATCATCGTCCACCAGGCCCATCTTACTTAAGTGGTACCTGCAATGGATATGTCCTGTTAGTATACCACAGAGGAGTTTTAGCTCTCTTCTGCTTAGGTTTAGCACTGCCTTCCCTCTCTTTTCATTAGGGCTAAGGAATTTCTTGGAATGTATTAGACCCGGCAATGTATTCCAGGTTCTGTTGATTACTTTGTTGGCCCAGTTGGTAATAACCTCCTGGTAATCCCTAGGGCCAAATCCATACATAGGAAATGGCCCTGTAAAGGGTTTAGATGCACCAAGTTTAGCTTGCTGATCTGCTTCCTCGTTGCCTGGTATTCCCTCATGCCCTGGCACCCAGACAAGTTCAACTTTATTCTTGTCCGCCAGCTGGTTTAGGGCCTGATGGCACTCGTGAAGCATCTTTGATCTCAAGTTGTTACTTTGAAGTGCTTTTAATGCCGCTTGACTATCCGACATAATGCTAATTTTCTGTTTGCATTGGTTTTTATTGATCAGATGATTTGCCACCAAATGGATGGCATGTACCTCTGCTTGAAAAATGGTGGCGTCAGCACTGAGGGACACATGTCTTTTGATCCTTGGTCCCACCACTCCTGCCCCCACACCACCTTCCATTTTGGATCCGTCTGTGAACCATTTTTGGGAGTCCGCTGGCACACATTCCGTGCCTCCCGTCCAGTCTTCCCTAATGGGGAAGCGAACTTTGTATTTGTGATCAAAGATCATTTTTACTTTCATCTGGTCACTTGCAGCAGCCATATCCAATAAAGGAGTGGCTCTGAGAATTTCCAGATGTCCTTTGAGGTTTCCTACTTTGAAATGGTATTCCTCATGTAGTTTGAGGACCTGCTTCATAGCTTCCTCCTTAATTGCAACTGGTAGGGGATCTAAGCCTAGAAGGATCTCCATCGCGGCAGTGGGTGTTGTTTTAATGGCACCTATGATGCTTAGACATGCTAGTCTTTGCACTTTAGCCAACTTTGCTTGCGCGGTACTTTGGTCTACCTTCCTCCACCAAACTGCTGACGCATAGAGGATAGCGGGTCTAACGACCTGCTTGTAGATCCAGTTATTAGCTCTGGGATTCAGACCCCACGTTTTGCCAACCATTTGGCGACACGACCATAGTGTCTTAGATAGGTGACTCTCCCACATTAACGTTTGGTCCAGTGTCACCCCAAGGTATTTTACCTCTTTATAGAGGGGAATGGTGGTTCCACTTAGGTGAAAGCTAGGTAAATTTAATTTCCTTCGTTTAGTAAATGGAACAATAGTGGTCTATAATGGGTTTATATTCATGCCCTCTTTGAGACACCAGTTTTTTGTCATGTTAATGGCTTTCTGCATTCTCTCCTCTATAACGGAGTCATGCTGGCCCCTCACAGTTATGGTTATGTCATCAACATAACCAAGAACGTCAAACCCAGCCCTGCTCAGGTCGTTTAGTAGTTCATCCACTACCAGCGACCACAGCAGTGGGGAGATAACTCCCCCTTGTGGGCAGCCTCTTGTGGTACCTACCTCATGTGTAGCGCTACCAATGCTGGTGGATACATGTCTACCCATCAGCATGTTATTTATCCATTGAATGATAAAGTTGTGAATCCCTCTTTTACTGAGAGACTGTGTCATTGAGTCATAGGAAGCATTGTCAAAGGCGCCCTCTATGTCCATAAAGACTGATAGGGCTATCCCCTTTGACTCATGTGCTTCCTCTATCACATATTTCCCAATCACATATTAATTTTGAAACCCCTCTAGACACTAAGGTTAAGTCGAGTACCTCCTGCCTAATAGAGTTTATAAATGTTGGGCGATTACCCTTATTAGCAACCACCATGTTAGTAGTAAGTATTCATAAAATGACTCACCTCGATCATTGGTGTCGGTGCTCCCCCAGATGGTATTGTGGGCATTGGCTTTGACACCCAGGATTAGGTGTTTCCTGCTGGCTTTGCAGTAGCTGACGAGTCGTTTCACCGTTTCTGGTGGCGCCTCCTTCTCCTCTCCAGGAAAGTATGCCGAGGTCAAAACTACCTCCTTCTTACCTCCAGGGACACTCAGCTCTGCCATTACAGTGACTGTATCAGCATCTGTAAATTCTGAGAGAATCATTACATTGATGGTTTTGTTGATCAGAATCGCCGCCCTCGGTACCAGGGTAGATCTATCATAAATCAACTTACAGTGTTTTGTGTTTAGTCCACAAATTCGTCCCCCGTTGATCCAGGGTTTCGGAACTAGTCCCACCATTTTTGTGCCTTGGGCAAACCTTTTGCATAAGGTGGCAGAAGCAGCCTTCGCATGGTGGAGGTTCACCTGCACGCACTCCATATCAATTTCTCAACCCCACCTTCTGGCTTTGAGGCACTTCTTTCGCCCGCCTCCACTGCCACAGGTTTGGGTGTTTGGTTTGAGGACTTGTTCACCTCCATATTTTCCATTTTTGTTTTATTATTTGGGTCCATTTTGTTCCCACGAGTAAAAGAGGAGTTAAACAGTCCATCCAGCAGAGCCTCTTACTGGATAAGGTTATGTACTACTGGAGGTCACCTGGTATCCAGAGTTCGCATATTAGCGACTGATTACCCATCAGCCATCCATCCATCGGCATATGCTGTTCCACCTTGGATTGGGTTATGGTTATACCGCCATATTCGGTCGTCAGAGCCTCGTCAGTTAAAACAGGGTGCACCAGCGAGAAGGTGAGGTTGACACTTGGATAGGAGAGGCTATATATTGCGCATCACTTCCTATTGCACCCCCCACCAAAATAATAGTGTCTTGTAACAATATTGAACATGTTC
Source organism: Aphrophora alni (assembly GCA_963513935.1). Lineage (NCBI taxonomy): Eukaryota > Metazoa > Arthropoda > Insecta > Hemiptera > Aphrophoridae > Aphrophora > Aphrophora alni. The sequence goes on along the minus strand of OY740767.1, from coordinate 63,083,827 downwards.
AGAAAATTTAAATGGTGAACCTAAATTATATGTTCATTAACTTATTGTATAATAAAACATATTACTATCATGCATATAAGGTTGATAAAAGTTAGATAAATTGGACATTGGTATTGTTTCACGACTGTCTATTGTATTATCATAGTTTTTATTGTACAGCAGGCATAATGGTTTTAATCTCACAAAAATACACAATAAACCCCAAATTTGTAAATAAAGAACATTATTTATTTATTAATCATTTCGTACTACAATACTGAATAAACAAATAGGCAAATTAGGAAAATGTAAATTTAAATAGGGAAAAAATCAAACTGTAAAACTATGTCTAAAGTTAAACGTTTTCATTTGAGAGACATCACTATACTCAACAATATGATACACTCTTCTCACAGGAACTTTATTGAAACTGAATTCTTAAAAGACGCTGATGACTGCTGTATAAAAGACACAAAGAAAGCAAACCTAATTTCCAGGAAGTCAACTTTCGGGTAATTATCAAACAGATGTCGAGGTCTACAATTTCCTAGAAAAGGGTGATATTTTATGCTCTGCTGTCCGTTATTCGGAAGTTTCAACTGACGTATTGGCCATCAATTTCGTATCCATGTCCGTTTTTAGAATTTAGAAATACTACAAAGGCCAGAAAAGCATGATCCCGGTTGGGAAATAAAAAAACATGTCAGTTTGTTAGAAGTGTTCGCTAATTAGAAGTGTCTGTTAAGGGAAGTTTCACTGTATTAGCAAAATTTTAGAAACTATAAATTTGGAAATTGTATGTACATCAAAAAATTAAAAAAAGTTAATGATTAATTATTGATTTTTAAATGTGAGATTTGCCTAGATTAAAAAAAGAAGAAAATAATGCTCATGTTTTTATTGGTTCCTACTTCCTGGATTGTTAACTTATTAATATTTGTATTATATACTAACCTTCAAACAATCACTTATTTTTCACAGACAGTTCACGTTTGAGTCAGTCCGACAGTAGATGTATTGAGTGAAAACGTGATTATACATTTTAACGACCCAAGAGTGAAAACGTGATTATACATTTTAACAACCCAGATATGGTGATTATTTTATAGTTTTGTACATGAAATATTATGTGGTTTTGTTTTAGTGTAATGTAATTTAATTGTGTAATGTAAAAAAAAAGAATTTCTTTTCTTCGACAATGACAGTGTGATGTCGAAACTCCAGTCAGACGTATCTGAAAATAAGTGATTGTTTGAAGGTTAGTATATAATACAAATATTAAGAAAATAAAAAAATATAAAAATGCCTCGAGTCTTTACAGTTATAATGATGGTTTTGTAAGTAATAAATAATTCACATTTGCGTGACAAAAAAGAAAAGAAATATTCTGTCATTGTAGCACTTTAGAATAAATATAAAGCCTGGAGGCCTGGATATGGTTAACAGTACTCTTTGTTACTATATAGTACAAATTCCCCTCCCTCATACTATAACACTTACCACAAAACTGCAAGTGTCACTAGATAGATTGAATAAAGAAGAAATAAGCAATCCTTAACAAACTTGTTACTCGGTACCAGCCAATTTATGATGCTCATTTCCGTCTTTGCTACCGGATGCTCCACCGACTGCAACAAGGGATCTGTAACAAAGGAATTACTCGAAGGAAGCTAGAAAACTAACAAAGGCAAACACAGCAGGTCTAGCATACCCGTCAGATAATTCACATTGTTTTAGCTTGTGATGCAAGCAACACTGGAATGGGATCCACTCTACAGCAAGAGGAAGGAAGCGAAATCCGCCGCTCGGATTTTTTTCAAAGAGTTTTAATGCAGCACAAACAAGCTATAACACTTACCACAAAACTGTGCAAGTGTCACTAGATAGATTGAATAAAGAAGAAATAAGCAGTCCTTAACAAACTTGTTACTCGGTACCAGCCAATTTATGAAGCTCATTTCCGTCTTTGCTACCGGATGCCCCACCGACTGCAACAAGGGATCTGTAACAAACAAAATTACTCGACTAGGTCTGGACGCATTATTAAAAGAGCAGTCTGTTTTTTGTTAGAATAAATTGAAACAACAAACAAACATCTCTTATAAAATGACAACTTTTAACATTATTTACATATATATGCAAAATGACAGACGAGCAACATCAAGCTACACCATTCATTGAGGAATGATTGGTGTCTACTCCTAAGTAGCCATGAAGCAGCACCAGCAACCAAACACCTGCACAATGGAAGTTGCTTACTTCAAAACCATGCCATATGGATTTAACTTTTGAAGACACGCTCAGCTCAAAGAAATACAACGCAGACAACTAGCATCAACTAGGGGTGAATGTATGTAGCAACATGCTATCTCTTTGTCATCGTTAATGCTAAATTAAATTGTTGTACAGATAGATGTAGTTATATTTAATTATCAGTTGTTTTGTAGTCTATACTCTTTGTAAATAAATAACTCCAGTGAGAGTGAGAGAGAGACCACAGAGAAGGGACAAGGTCGTGCAGAGTGGGGCACATGCACACACCGGTCCAATGTTGTATAAATACCATTCTGGCTAGCTTAAAATTCATTCTGTTCCACAGAGTCACCTGCAACACTCCTTTCTCTTTCTCTAGATGCCTATGTTACCTAAATTCTCTGTTTTCTTTATTGCTCCTTACTGACATTTCTCTGTGGTCTGTTGGCTGATCCCGGCAGCATGGACACACCGTTCGTTGTCTGAGGCCTGATCCCTTCTGTACGAACTTTCCTTCTAAATTCTTACCACATCATTCTTACTGAATACGAATATTGTAGAAGCCCTTCTGATACCTGATAGATAGTACTTCTATCCTCTTTCACAAACTATCAAATTGTGACATTCTGAAAGTCACTTTAGGGACATACTTGTTATATTTGAATTAAAATTTAAAAACTAAAAAAATTGACCACTTCATGGAAAAATAACACCTTGTTTTAAATATGAATTGCGTTTCCTCTTGTTTACTTTTTTAACACAATGAAAAAAGTCAAGAATACTGTTTAAAAATTCAAAATTATGACTACAATTTTCAACTTTTGAATTTACTAATTTTTTATGAGACTTAATTTCTCCATGTTTAGAATAATTAAGTTTAACCATATGTGACAACCACAAAATTGTAACAAATTTCTAGGGGTCGGCGAAGCTTCGAATTTATTGCTTTTTATTGGATTTTAATAGATATTTGATCTCATTTTTTAAGTTCTTTTAAATAAGCAAGTTATTAATTACTTTGAAAATAACTTTCTTTTTTCTGAAAGTCAGTATGGATTTAAACCCAAGAAATTAACGCTGTTATAAATTTTATGAAAAATTATATCTATGGTATTGGTGCTGTAAGTGTGTTTGAGTTAATTTTTGTATATATCAATCATTAATTATTTAATTTGTGAATTTAATAGTTTTTACATCATATTTCAAGTTTTAAATAAAGGAATTTAGAGTTCAGGCTCCAATCTGTACTTACCAGGCAGATATCCGTGACACGTGAATGATAGGATATACTCAATGATTAGTTTACTCACGCATATTTAAAATTCTAAAATCTTCTTTTAATTCCAGAAATAAACATATGTTATTATTTTGATCAAGAATTTTGATAAATATTAGTTTACACTCTCTAAAGATACATATCAAAGAATTAACATACTTATATACTAAGAGCCAAATTCAGTCCAAAGTTCTGACACAATTATATCAAAGTTATAGTATTTTTACTCACATCTTAGGTCCAAAACATATTAATTAACACCTCACTTCTTTTATTAACATTGTTATTTAGCGATTTTTTAGTTACAAACTTTTTTAAAATGTTCCATGTTGATTTTAGTTTGGAGCGATCCGAAGATGCGTCCTGCCTCTAAGGCATGCTAAGTTGGAAGAGAGCGTTCTCGGTTGTGAAACGGAACGCTAGACTGCTTTGCCTAGCTAGCATAGGGCAATTCCTAGAATTTTTGTATTTTTCCGTTCCTAAAGGTTTCGTCGTTTTAGTTGTTTTGCAACATACGCGCTTTTGTCAATTGTAGCCTAGAGGGTGTACATTGCATTCATAATAGCGCTTAATTTAATTTTATTGATTTTTAATAATTTGGTTAAAATGTTTTTTAATCAAAGTTTTTTAAATTTGTTATTAAGCATTGCACTTTTTATGTTAACTTCTTAATTATTATTATTATTAATCTAATTCCTTAATAACTTAAATTATTACTAATTTATACTTTTATTGGTTGGAGATGTCCCAAGCTTACAGTGCTAAGAACTTATTATTAGGAAAATTTTATAACATGTCAAAAGGCCTTAGAGGTAAGGGCATTCTAATTCTCTCAGATAGCCAAGCGGCGATTAAAGCCTTCAGCTCCGTAGAAATCTCATCCAAATTGGTATGGGATTCTCTGCGTTCTCTATGCGTCCTGTCCACTGTCAATATGATGCACTTGGAAAATTAGCTAATTTATCATTTAACATGATTTAATTATTTAGTCTCTTAGTAGAAGCAAGTTTTTTTTTTTTTTTACAATCAAACATTATGAATAAGGCCTTATAAAAGTGAGTAAAATGCATAAGCTTTCACTTTGTGCACTCATTTCTGAGTTTCCAACTCATATATTTTGGCAACGTCGTTCTCTTTTTTTAATTGTTCTTAAAACTACAGATAAGGCATCGATTTTAGGAGACCCAAAGCCAAAATTGAAGTTTGTATTAAGAACTTCATGAAAGTAGGATTATTTGGCTCTTAATCCTAAATCAACAGATCCATTGAATTGTACATAGCATTGCAATATTCAGTTCTGGTGAAAGGTATGTTCTATAAGTTCCTCTGTTGTAGTGTGACTCAATTACACTTTCATTGATTTTACAAACTCAATGATTTTGGCCTTTTGTACAGCTTTCTGTTTCCACCTCTTCTTTCAGTAGCTATTGCCCCACCGCTTTCATGATGTCTCCTTATTACGCCTAAAACTCTGTCATTTTTAAAGCTTAGGATTGTTAAAAATGCTTCTTGACATATCCTGACTTGAAAACCATCACGTTTTCTAAAGTAATAAAAGAAAGAAAGGTTCCTTTCTGATCAACTTTTTGTCTTTCTGATCCACTAGTAGGCCTTTGTCTTTTTATTGGTAGTGATTTTGTATGATTAATAATGAAATTGTCTTGTAGGATTTTATTTTTAGAAGAATAAAAGACAGAATGAATCATTGAAATGTCTACTAGAGAATTGTATTTGTAAGTATTTTCCTTATTATGGTTCTACCATGGCATGCCAGGTGGTTCAGTTTCTGAAATGAAAATGTCTGTATGAGGTTTTATGTTAGTAAGGAAAACCTAAAACCCCTTTGTAGCACCATGGTAGAAATTAAAATAATATTAATAATAGCCACTTTGGAATTTATTGTAATGATTTTTGTAATATTAAAATTTGTTGTAGACCTGCATGTAATATTTGGTACAAGTTTAGAGTAATATGGTAACCATACATTGTGAACTCGTCTTTGTAGGCTCTCTGTTTTGTACTATTATGGTTGTAATTGTATGGTTGCTCTATTCTAATTATTAAAAACAATTTACTAAATACTCACAGCTGAATCTGTTTTTTATCACGTTTCCATTCTTGTGTGTTAGAAGTCTTCTTTTTTGCGTATTTTCCAGAACAAGGAGTTAGAGCGGTACCTTCATTTCAATCTTTAAAGCACTCTTTATCGTAGTCCTAGTCTTAAAAAAAACTTATTTTTGAACCGAAAACTATGAAAAGTTATCACTGCATTATATCAGTCATACAAGCTAACCAAAACAGAGTCTTACAAGAATTATGAAACAGTAAACAACTTGCGGAGCATAATGAGAAGTCACATGACTAAACTGGGCGTTCTCATTGGCTGACTTGGATTTGGCGAAGTTTGAAACCAAGCATGGAAAATTCCCCATTGAATTTGGCAGAGTTTGAAATTGAGCCTCATTTTCAACTTTATTTTACAGTGGGATGTGACGGGTTTTGATACAAAATAATGTTTTATTTGAATTCAAGATGTTAAAAACTATAAGAAACTATGTATAACTCAAATTTCATTAAAATTGGATTTAGCGTTTTTGTCTCATATTTTTTGGATGCAGTTTCTCTTTTAATTTTGTGTTTGACACTTTGGACAAATATAAAACAGTTTATTTTATATATTAGTAATTTACACCAATTCTTAATTGATAACTTCACTCTGATAATATTTTTTGTTAATTTTTACCTATATTAAAAAAATGTATTTACTTGTTTTGAAGATTTTTTCTGTTATTGGATAGGGATGAAAAATATATCAAGCTTTTTATTAACTGTGTTGTAGTTCTGGTTTTATTTTGTTTTGTAAGGTATTAATTCTTACGTTTAAAAAATCAATAACCATAGTATTTTTTTTAAAAGTTTTACTCTAGGGCGAATTCAATATATATATTATTTACTTTTCCCGTAAGATAAAGGAGATAAAAATATACCAATTTGCCAATGCAAACTTAATGAATGGTGTCACAGTATTACTTGCTAATCGAGCTCAGTAGTAATTCGTTGTATTTTTTCTTCATTTTTACATTAATATTAGCTGTTAAGATCAATGTCTAAGGAGTACTGTGGCGAAATTCACAATAAGTAAAACAAAGAATTTCCAAACCACAAAAACTGGAAACAGTAATTAAGGCTGTGAATAATCCAAACTGTGTAATAAACATAACTGGATTATTCACAGTCTTAAAGGTTACTATTTCCTGTTTTTGTGGTTTGGGGATTCTTTGATTTCTTATTAGCTGTAAAATTTATTTCTCCTTTCAGTAATTTATCATATTAGTAATTTATGAATTATATTATTTTACAAGTTGGATGATGCAAATAATAAAGATGGGTGATCCTATAAAAAGCTAGTATTTGACCAATGGGATTCGGGAGTATCTTCATCTTCATGGTTTTCCCTTGGAACTTTGGACTCCAACAGACTCGATTTAGGTGTACATAAATTTATTTTATCTTCACTGCTGAATTTAGTCCAAAAGCCAATCCATGAAGGTCTATTTTCTCAAGTGGTATTGTTGTTTCCATTGCTAGGATCATTTTATGCAACTGTTTATGAAGAATTTTTTTTTCTGAACAAGTGGCTAAGCTCAAAATCATTATTTCCTCCACTTCTTTGATATAACCAAACAATCATTCCAAATCAACATGACTTATTTTGTACGTGAATATATACCTCAGTAATTTGTCATGTTTTACAAGTCTGTCATACATATTGCACATACTGTTGATGCAAATAAGAAAACCCATAAAACCAGTTTTCCAGGAGCCGTTGAGTAACCAGTCTGCCATTTTTTTCTCTTAGGCATCGGATGTAATATTCTGCCTTCTCTAGCATGAGAAAAACACAATTTCATTGTTGATGGATTGTTTCCAATATTTTCCTTTAATATTTCTTGTATTCAGAACGTCAAACAAATAATTAAAAATTGTAATGAATTCTATTATATCATCACAGTGTTTAAAGCCGAGAATGGTCTTTACTTTACAATACTTCAAAGCAGCCGCCACACTTCTTCTTAGCTGTTGAGCTGCTATCTTGACCTTCATTTTTCGATTCTTGATCCAGACATGTTGTTTTTAAATTTTATTACCTAAATTCATACCTTCTATTTCTTGCAATTGCAGTAATTTTTCCCAAAAATCCAACTAATCTCTCCAATCCGAATCCGTGAACTCTTTCAAGTCATTGAGGGAATTTCGAATTAACTATAGCAATGTGGGATGAATCTAAAAAATATTGTCATGATGGGATCCAGTTGTGTATTGTGTTAGCAGTTGGTTCGGTTCTTTCAAATTCGATCAAAATCTTACGAATGAAGAAAATTTGGATGACATCATCGCAAGTGATTGAAGCAACTTTGATGTTTACCTCTGATAGAAGTTGCAAGCATTGCACAATCCGAGAATAAATTTGCTCACCTGTGGTCCCCTTAATGAAAAAGTATCCCAGAGGTATTTTCCACAACGTATTGACACAAATGAGATGTATGACAAACACTTCATTAGATGTTGGAGCTCCGTTGTCAGTGTTTCCACATCCCAGGTCCATGTACCCATACAATTTGTTTCCATTGCAATCAATATGCTGCCGAAAGGCCATTGTATCGATCATTTAACCGCACACCAAACCATGTTGATTTTGGCACTGTTCCTTGAGCAGTCGGAAAAAGTCCGAGCTAAAACCGGGTTTGGCATTTACTGAAGAAAACCATTTTGCTATTGTTCGAGGATGGGGGAAGGTAAGTCTGAAAATTTCGTAGGCGGTCATTGTCAGTTTCTTCAATTTGGGGTTGATGTGCTATTATGAAATTTTGTATAATACAGAACGATGTTTTTGAAATATTGCTCAATAAATCACAGTGCTCTGATTGAATAAGATTTTAAAATTTTATTTCTTTTAATTTAAATTAGTCAACTTTAATTTCAGTTTCTTTTGTTTCAGTGTTATGTTCCTCAATTCTTTTCTCTTGTTTCACTTAGCTTAGTTTCTGTTTTTTCTTTCTTTAAGTTCTGTAGTTATTTCCAAATCTGTTTTTGGTATTTCTACTAATTGAAGACGAAATCTTTGAGAGAACATGCTTTAAAACTCTCCTTACCTTTGAAGTTGATGGCTGTAAATGTGATGGATATGTTGTAAACTGATGGAAAGGGCATCTTTTTTAACCCTGCAACCGGGGTATGTTAAAGGTTTTGTAAATGTTTTGTTTTCTTAAAGAATTCATAAAAAATTATATTTTTATACAAAACGTAACTTATAAGACATAATTTTTCTCAGAAAGATGCATAGAATTCATCTATGTAATAATTTTTTTTTGAAACGGTTTTGGAGTAAGTATGTTAGATGTCAAAAAATGAAGTTAAAAATTTTCAGAAAAACCTGTATCATCTAAAATCAATAGCTTACCACCTTTTTTCAAGATATACAAAAGTTTTGTATAATATTTGTTAATATATTTAGGAAAAAAAAATTAATTTGTTACATTTTCAAAATTATTTTATGAAAAAAGGGAATTTGTTACGCTTATTTTAAAATATTCACCAAAAATAGTAAAATTTATGGAAAGCACAAATTCAATATATCATTATATTCAGAAAGATGCATAGAATTTAGCTGTGTGGTGAAAAAAATGTTAGATGTAAAAAATTTCGAGTTATATCAAATAGCAAAAAATCGGAAAGTAACGGAGGGAAGAATTTCACAGAAATGGTAATGTACAGTACTACCTCGTTTATCCGGACCTCGTTCAACCAGATTTCTGGATTATCCGGATTGATCCGGAACGAAAAATAAAAAATGAATGTTGATAAAAACGTGATTTCCTGATCTCTACAGTGTCGCCTTGAGGTAGTAGGGTGGGTTGTTGATGCGCTGGGAAGAGAAAGTGGAGGAGCAATGACCTCCGCGCCACCATCACCCTACCCCGATGCGGCGCGACAGTGACTTTGTCTATTGTCTATGCCGGCGGGTAGTCTGTCACGTGCTAGCGACCGGAATACATCATTACCATAGCGTGCTGTGCAGTGTTTAGTTTCTTTACATTTTTTATCGGATACAGTTAATAGTATTATATTCATGTGTTAGCGCCCAAAAGTTAGACGCATTGAATCCTATAGACAGGGGGAATCTTTAAATAAACTTGCTGCAGAACTCGGCGTAGGGACATCAACTGTGTCAGATTGGAAAAAAAATCGTAAAAATATTGAAGACTTTTGCTTTAAAATGATTGCTAAAGACAGTTTAGAGGATAGAGGAACTATAAAAGATGCAAAAAATGAATCGTTGGACAAGGCAATATTTATGTGGTTTAGTGCTCAGCGAGCACGTGGTGTTCCGATTTCTGGACAGATTTTGGTTGGAAAAGCGGCAAGCCTAAACAAAAAATTACTAAATCCTGAAAAGCCTAAATCGGCATGGCACAAGACAATTATCTGTGACTGGTGAAAGCCTGTCTAGTGATCAGGCGGCAAGTGAAAAAACTAATTATTTTGTCTGAAAAACTTTCTCCTGACCAGATCTACAATGCTGACGAAACAGGAGTTTTACCGTATTTTACCGAGCAAAACCTTAGCTTGTAAAACTGATGAGGCAGCCAAGGGCTACAAAAAGAGCAAGGATCGCCTAACTGCTATGGCTTGTAGCAATGCTTCTGGAAACCACAAAATTCCCCTAATGATAATTGGCAAGGCAAAAAATCCTCTATCACTTAAAAATGTAAATCGTGCATCCTTGCTTGTGGTTTATCTAAATCAAAAAAGTGCGTGGATGGACAGCTTTATTTTAAAAAAGTGGTTCTTTGAAAATTTCATCCCAGATGTGAAAAAATTTCTCAAAGAAAAAAACTACCAGAAAAAGCGATTTTGTTTCTTGACAATGCGCCATCTCATCCTGCAGAAGAAGATCTCATCAGTGGGGATATTAAAGTTAAATTTCTCCCCCCCAAATGTGACTCCAATTTTGCAACCTATGGATCAGGATGTGTTGGAAAGTATCAAGCGTGTTTATCGCAGGGAACTTTTAAGCAAATTAATTGAAGAAGAAGGCGAACAAAGCTTGATTGATTTGTTAAAATCTGTAAATGTCAAAGACGTGATTTACATGATTGCAGACACTTGGGATCATGTTCCAAAAAGTGCTCTACAAAAGTCTTGGAAAAAATTGTGGCCAGCCATATGCAATATAATTGAAGAAATGAAACCTACCACTCCACAAATAAGTGAATCAAATGAAACCACTGTTACTACAGAGCAATTGTTAGGCATGTTGTTCCGATGTTAATATCAACGATGTCAATGATTGGTTGACAGACAACAACGAAGGAGGTTATGGAGTCATGACAGATGAAGAGATAATTGTAGCGTGTACATCTACGCAGGGAGCAGACGACAGCGAGAGTGAGGAAGAGGGAGAAAGCACACAGCCGGAGATTACGCACGCGGATGTGACGACACAGCTGGACAACATCATGGCGTACTTGGAGCAACAGCAGGATACAACACCAGCTAAACTAATAATGGTGAAACGTTTACGTGATCGTGCCGCATTGAAACGTCACACCAAATTAAAACAGAGGGAAGATAAATGACTTTTTTGTAAATAACAACTAAACCCTGTGTAAATTAAAAGCATGTGTAAATATTTCAGGTGTGTAAATAAAATGTTTTTCATGATTTACTGTATTGTGTAAATGGAATGACTGTGTAAATATTGTGTTTTTTCATGACCAAAGGAAATTATAAATGGTAAGTTATCATTTTATATCTTGTTTTATTTATCTTTCTATAATTCCGGATTATCCGGATTTTTGATTAACCAGATCACTTCCGGTCCCAATTAGTCCGGATAAACGAGGTTGTACTGTACACCATACAAAATTTTGTTTGAATCTTTTCAACTATTACTACAGATTTGTAATATATTTGTGGATAAAAGTTGCTAAAAAGAAAAATCAATTTATAAAATTTTCATTAGACATGTTAATTTTTACTTAAATGTGAATATTTGGTAACTATTTTCAAAAATTCACCAAAAATATAATTATTATTCAAAACCCAAGTTTTTATTACCCATGTTCTCACAAAGATACATAGATTTTATGTGTGTAATGCAAAAAAAATTAGATGGAAACATTTTGGAATTATTATGTACTGAATCAACAAATTTACCCTGTAACCGAGGCAAAATTCCACAGAAATAGGTATATAAACCATATAAAAAATTTTTTTAGAATTTTTTCAAAATATACAAAAGTTTTGCAATATAGTTGTGAATAAATGTTGGTAAAAGTCTAAATCAATTTATACATTTTTTATAAGGAAATATCTATGTTTATATAAAAAGTGGGAAGACAAGGTTAGGTCATTTTCCTGGATGCCATTATTTATATTTTGAATAAAAGTACAACACTTGATAGGCCTAGAAAAAAATACAGATAATATGATAAATCACTCTGAAAACACACTCTACGAACAATAACACATTTATTACAACTTGTATATACAACTTATAAATACATAATTTGATAAAAATCTAACTTCACAATACATGTTGAGGTTATGCTAGGCTAGGCCTGGGAAAAAACCAATAATATGAAATATCACTCTAATAAATACACTCTACAAACATTGACACATTTATTATAAGTTGTATATACATTTATATATTATGTATATACATATTATAATAAATAAATGGCTTCTTGAAACAATAAATTCATAAAACACATGGAGGCTAGACTAGGCCTGCAAAATACGTCGATAATATGAATTATCACTCATATAAATACACTCTACAAAAAATTAACAAATTTATTTTAAGTTGTATAAACAAATTAAAATTTAAAAAATTGCTTCATGAAACTATATTCACTATAAAAACTGTACCGTTCGGGAAGGGAAATTTTGAAAAAGATTAAAGTCGTGCTTAACTCTGAAATACCAGAAAATGAACGGTCATGTTCAGTGATGGAACCTTTAGGTTCTGTCGATTCCTGAGCTTACCTGAGTTCACTATTTACAGAAAATAAATGACAAAGCAGATTAACAAATAACAAGCTAATTTATTTTTCTTGAAAAGTTTATAAGTTTAGAAAAGTTTATAAAAGTTTAAAGTGAATATATTTAAAAATTAATACGCCCTTAGGTAATAAAAAAAATTTATTTAATGAAACCCTTAATAAAAAAATTTAACAACAATGAAAAGATCCCACCCCAAAAAGAAAATTTAACAAACCCTCCCCTTTTTTTATTCAAAATTACAAAATATCTTATTTTCACAAAAATGAGTTTTAATTAAAATTTATATTATATATAACAAGTAAACAAATACAAGTAGAAGTAGTTTACATATATTAGTTAATTAGTTGGCCAACAGTAAAAAAAACTTATCTGTATAAAAAAATTTCAAAAGGTTTTGATGTCAAGTGTTATTAATTTAGAAAACTAACCCCTTTGGGGTCGTTTAGCCGAAAAATTGCTAGCATGTCACATCCTATGACAAATAAAAAAAATATAAAGAAATTAAAAAAAGAGTTTGATTTGCTTTAGTAATAGTTTCACATTTCACACACAGTTAGTTTTTTTTTTGTTGGGCGAAGACCAAATTTCACTCAGCTTCTTATAATGGACGTTAATGTGGCCTCATTCTTCGACCAGTTAAGAACTGTATTCACAAATACAAAGGCAGACATTAGTAAGACAGACAACTTGATTTTTCATGTTTTAAGATGAAATTTAAGTTCATGTTTTTTACTCTTTACAATAAAAAAAAAAATACTGAAGCTACTTTACAAAATTTTGATTAGGTTGTATGACAAAGATCTATTATAAATGTATAAGAATTTTAAATTGAACTTAGGATACAAATTTTACATGAGAACAAAATGTAATAAAAGAGAACAAAATCTTACAGCCTATGTCGGAAATACAATTATTTAGAATAATGAACTCAAGATGTAATTTTTAAATATATTATGGTTATGAATTTAGCAAGAGATATTTTGATCACATGGAGCAGAGAGAGAGAGAGGTGATTCCTGACGGCACTGAGAAGTTTAAGCCATTAGAAATTTTTTTGAAAAACCTGAACTTCTTTACATTTATTACAATTTACAATTTATTACATAATTTGAAATTTTTTTTGGCACCACTTGCATACACATTAAAGTCAGGTTATGCTTAACCTTAAAACACTTTTAAATTTCATATTATGCACCTTTCAAACTTTTTAAATAAAAAGATCACCGAGAAAATAACATGTTTGTCGGAGTACGTGTTTCAAGACGTAGAAAAAATGAGAGACCAGATCAGATGATTCATGCGGTGCGTTAAGCGAATGCGCTGGGCGAATGCTTTGGGCGAATCACATGTTGCCCTTGTATCTTGCCTTCGGGCGTGTTCCAATGTTCATATGTAGGACTGGTTTGCGTATGATTCAGTTTTAAATTGATGTTTCGTTATTTTTATGAGTAGAAATACATAGCGGATTTAATAAACGCTACAAAACACAAGAGGTGTTAAATTTACAACTTTCCACGTCGGCAAAAAGGTTGCAATCGAAAAACAAAATGACGATTTCTCTACGTTTTCTAATGTCTCACAGCCTTTGTATTTTTTTTCTATAGATGTGTTTCATATACAAGGTTAAACATTGAAACCTCCTCTTTACAGTTATACAGTTATACCAAAAACGACAAGATTGTATAAAAATGAAGAATGGGTTCTTCAAAACTGTCTAGACACTACAAAGCGCAAACCGGTCAGAAAATTCAGAGGATCATTTCATAGAATGGTTATAACTCATAACCTATATAACTTAGAATAATTTCCACTTCATAGTTCGAAAGAGAAGGAAAAATACTATATAATATTGTCAACTTGTAACATTTGGACAAATATTACCATTTCGTTAAATCATAGGAACACAGAGGTTACAATTTCTAAACGTTGACGTGACAGACTGAGACAAACCTAGCACAATGAACGCCTACTTGAGTCAAGTAGTGTTTTTCTACTGTTAGCAACAAAAAATTTTCTAAACATGGTTATGAAAGATTGAAACATCACCTTTAAAGTGATATATAATTCATTTCGATAAAATAATATTATTTTATAATAATATTATAAACAATATTATAATAATATTGTAGAAATGCGTTAAAATTCTTGATTTTGTTTAATTTTTATATAATACCTATAACACGTAGAAGCATTTGAAAACCACAGATTGGAAGAGAAAGATGCGATCTAACTAAGTGTTATGTGCGATCTGTTTGACAGAAATGTCGAATTGGGAATATTAGACAAACATGACGTTAGTTTTGTTTACAGCTTGTCAGCTCAAATCTTTGGCGTTACGTATCAAATATATATGCAAACTTTAGCAATTTTTGGAATATTATTTATAACGTTTTGTGGTATTTTTTTTTGCATGCTTATGCATCTACGAACATTAGCTTTTCAATGGTATATTATTTATTGCGATAGGACGATTCTTAATGGGAAAATGTTGAATTGCAAAATACATGTTTTAGAGTCGGTGAACACCAACCAAGCGAAATCGGGTCGAGTAGCAACTATAGGGTTAAATATCTTCGAAAAAGAGACGAGTTATCATAATCATCTTCTTTGAACTCGTCACTACAGATACGACTGTGATTTGATGGTTTCCTATTGTCCCTTCTGATTGCTTGAATCCACTTTTATTTCAGTTCTCGATATTAGAAAAACGGTGGAAAGAAATTCTTATTCCCTTCTACATCTTCTGTTTTCTTTTTTCGATTATTGCATCCATACGCCACACACATTCCCATTTTAAAGCTGGATAACTGTCCACGAACTATAACTGAATACTCAGAATTACATTCAACTTGATCAAAAAAAAAAAAAAAAGATTAAAAATGAAACACACTAGTCCGTTTACTGATTGCGTGAAGGGAAAAGACTACAGGGTAACCAATGGGAACAAGGGAGAAGAAGGCAGATGGCACTTCGTAGGTAACCAAAGGGAGGAGGAAGTTGGCACATCTCACAGCACCCCAAGGCTCCTCTAGTAATTTCTATACTGAGTGAATAACGCTCTTGAGATCCGAGGTTCAAAAATTATCTGATCCAATATCAAAATCTATGATTCACCTATCCCTACAAATGTTGCTACGAAAGTTTGTACAACCAGATTTGTTCTTTGAGTGGTTTAAAACGAAAGGGTCAACAATATTTTGCAGCATTTTAAGCATCTACAACAATTTTTTAATAAATATTTAAACAGCTAGTAAACTATTATTTAGACACTAGTAAAATAATTAAAGAAATAATAAGTTAGCATTATAATCTAGACTATTAATAATACTTGTCATATTAAATTATTCCATTTCTTCCATTAGTCCAATAGAGACCTTATTCAATTGTGTATATTTTTTGGTATGCATAATGATAAACAAATAGTTTATCTTTGATTTTCAGCTGTGAGCATGGTGCTAGATTCATTGGATGATATCCATTGTTTACAAGAACCCCCATTAGATGATAGAGATTTTCTTCATTCCGTACTAGAAGACCGCCAGCTAAGAGCTTTGCTAGAGGTAAGTGTGACATTCTAAGATTTACAGAAAACTGTTTTGCTATAGAAATAATTTTATGCATGCTTAAGTCATCTGTATTATAACAAATCTTAGTATTATATTTATTTTATGCATGTTATCGCGCCCATGTTAACAAAATAAATAACTTGTAGGTTTTAACTCTTTCTTTAATTGTAAAATTAAAATTTAAAAAAAATCATTTACAATAAAAACAATTATCTTTTAAATTTGATGCACCTAATAATTATAAAATTAACATCTTAATCTACCACTTATTCTAAGTACATAGTTAAATACAAGTTACTTATTCTACAATGTCTTAATCTAAAATAAAGAAATAAGAGTGCATCAGAATTTTTTTACTTTTAATTATTTTGATAAAACGCTCCGGCTAACTGAAATTTATTAATTTAATTTACTTTCTCTTTACGGGTTCGTTAGGTTCTTTGGTGACTATAATTTACTTAAAATATGGAATAAAATTTGGCGGTAGTTTGTTTAATTGAAATTGTCCATTAATTTGTATTTATCTACTCTGAAGTTCAATTACAGCTCCAATGTTCCCGGTTCCTTGAACTTAGTTCCCGCATAGACTGCTAGTAGATGGATTGATTTGCCTTATTCTTTTTCGACGAATCTTCTTTTCTTCATACACTTTTATTTTCACACACTTTTGTGACGACGATTACTTTTTAATTTATTCGATGATTTTTCCTGTTCAAACACTTGTAGAATGACGCTATTACTCACACACTTTTATGACGATGACTCTTTTTAACTTATAAACGACGATTATCTTTTAATTATACTTCGAAGATTATTATTAAACACTTGCACAAAACGACGCAGTTACTATTTAATTTCGACGGCAAAAAGTTCTTGTGCGACCATCATCAGGCAAAAGTGGGAAACTATGATTGGTACCCCATTCTGGTCATGAAAGTTAGAATGACTGTAGGAACTTTATGCACTGACAGCAAACGAGCTATTACACAGCATTGTTGATATCAATGCCTTCTTTCCTGGGCGGAAAATTGGTTCTTATCAGTGAAGTCACTGAGGAGTTACCCCTGGTCTAATTGGGATATACATAGACTTGTTGGCTCTCACTTTATATATGCAACCTCTGAGTGAATAAAGTCTCGAGCCTGCAGATTCTCAAAACCCATAACATGTGTCAGCATAATAAATATATGTCATGTTTTCAGATATTTCTGTGTAATGAATTCATATGTATTAGTATGATTAGAGGTACTAATATAATATACTAATATATATATATATAATATATAGTATTCAATATAATATATAAGTTGTAAGGTATGTGATATTGAAATCAAGAATGGAATCATAAGAGGTTAGATTCATAATAAGAAAATATGAAAATATTTCTTATTATTATTTTACTTCATAAATAATTTTACGTGTTTTTGTTTAAATTCATTGTAAATAAATAGTAAAAGAATACTTCAAATAGTTATAATGTATTGGAAAGTCAGGGTTATGTTATTGCGATGTTTAAAATGTGAAAGATAGATGAACAGATTATGACAGACTGAAAGTATAAAATAAAAGTGAATTATCTATAAATATAAGTAGTTATGTAGTTCCGTAGAGTGAAATGGATTCTATGAGTAGCTGAAATCTAATCTGTGAGACGTTTACTTACGAAAAGTGACAATACATAGAAAGCAGGAAACAGAAAAGCATAGGAAACAGAAATCCAGTTTTACTAACGAAGACGATTTCCTTTTTCAAGTCAGCAATACTACTAGAGACTGGTAGGTAAAGGGTCGCCGAAGTGTTCGAAGTGCAGGTAAAAAGAAGTATGTGTTCGCTAGGAAAAAGTAAAATGTGGTGATGTATGTGCTTCTAAATGGATAATTAGTCTATATAAAAACAGATGGTACATATAGACTAAATATAAAGTTTTTCCTTGCAAATAACAAAAAGTGAACAATTAATTTGTAATCAAAATTAGACTCTGACCATTTTGAAAACCTATAGACCTACTTTTAATCTAAATGCTAGAAACTCTTTGTTTCATGGTTTTCCATAATAGTTTTTGAATGTAGTAATTATATGTCTAAATTTAAGTTAATAGATGTTTTCTTTTAAATCAATAAATGATAGGAAAAATATGTTAAAAATAAAAAAAAGGGTGCTTGATCATTTTTTGTTATATAACAACTCTCCAATGTGATCAATACTTTAACAAAAGGACGGATTCAGGAACCCCAAGCTGTACCGGTAATTAAAAAAGTCAGCTTCAGAAATTAATAAAAATGTATGTTAGTGTTGGAGAAATAATTGGATTCAATTTATGTAAATGTGATAATTGAATTTTTTGTATGTCTTGACTTAGATATTAACGTTTACTAAAAATTATCTCTTCAGTGCTGTTGCAAATATGTAGGACACATAACAACCTATCCACAGATTATAATTCCTCTGTAGGCATTATTAATTTACTGTTTCATCATAATTCACATTAAAACCGTATTTTTTAAAAAGCACTTTTATAGGGCCTTACATTATGGAGCTATAAAAGGGGGAAAAATTGATCCCCCAACATTTGCTTTAAATTTGTTCTCATTGATTCAATATGTCCTAATCTGTACAAGCAATTAAACTGGTGGCATATCTATTATAAATAATAATGGTAATTGATCATTGACTCAAAAAACCACTAGAATTCTATCTTGTTATATTTGCATTCATGCAATATCCTAGTGACTCATTGTCTAAAACCAATATATTCATGCCTTCATTTATTCAGTACTCCTTAAAGATCTAGCAATTTTTACAAAATGTAAAAAAAACTTGCTTTGTAGTGCACAAGTAGACTCATCAAAAAAAGATTAGTAAAAATAAGATGATAATTGGTTTAGCCATTTAGACAGTAGAAATAATGGGCATCTGGTCGTTTGGATATGCTTTGATTTTTTAATGAATTTGGCCTTACATAGTTTTGAAACAAGATGTTTTTTTATTTTTTATTATTATTTTTTTTTATAATTTCATCTACAAACTTTAAACAAACAAACTTATAATTAAAATGAAGTGAAAACTTGCAATGTGATATAGTCATATAGATTGTTTGAAATTGTAAGTTGAAATAAAGTGTGGTTATGGAAACTTTGAATTAATTGTGAAAAGTTGATGTACAGTATTTAATAAATGATATGTATATATTGTAATAATGGAAATTACATTAACCATCTTAATTTAAAAACAAATGACTTCTTTTCCTTAATCTATTGGCATGTACAGTTTATATTGTAATGCAGTGGGTTTTGGAATAATAAAGAAACACAATTTGATGATATAAGAAAGTAATGTGACTGAGAAAATAGTTTGGAGATTTTTATGTAAATATCAGTTTTGAGTTTCATAAAGTGTTTTTTTTTTTTTTAGATAAATGTTAGCCTATTTCTTGCTCTATCTCCTCCCTAAGTGCACCTAACTATAGCCTAATAATTTTGATCAAATGTGGGCATATTTTTCTTATTGCCATGCCTTAAAATGCTTCCACTTTTTAGTGAGAAACAAACTTCAATATACTTAAGCCAACTTACCTCGAAAATTACCGATTTATATACTTTAAGAATCCACAAAGAAATGTTTTGAGCTTTTATGGTTTAACATAAAATTAGAGTTATATTATATTTTTTAATATAAAAACAATTAAAGTTGATCATAAAATTAATAATTATCAAACAATCAAAATAATTAATACCTTATGTTTCGATTGTTTGATAATTATTAATTTTATTGAGCATTAAAATTTGATAGGTAAGAAGTTTAATACACCTTATTTTATTTTTACATGAAATGAAGTGTTTAAATGTAAGTAAATGATTTGAGATAGATGTGAGGTGTTCACCATTGATTTTGTCTTAAAATTCTACATTAAAATGACATATCACATGACCACCTTCCCATTTATAAAAATAAAGTTAAATTCAAAATGGCAGATCCAAGATGGTTGACCAAATTTTTGAAATAATAAAATAGGGCAGATTGAAGGTCACCTTGCTTGGTTTTTAGGTTATATTTGAGTTCTTTATAAAGGAATTCAATTTCCGCTTCATGAAATTCAATATCTGGAACGTTGAATGATATTTATACTCTATGATGTTAAAACTTAAATTGTCCTTAACTGATGTGAATAATAGTTAGGCTTTATATATATTAGTGGTAGACTTTATATAATTATATTAGTTTCAAGGATAATTGTAGTAGGCATCTGAGATAAATATTAAATAATTGTGGATATCAAAATAGATTGGTGAGGATTAGGGTACCAAATTGCAGAAAAAGCTCTACAAAGCGTACTTTGCATGAGATAACAAGTTTTAGTTAAAGTTCTAAGACATAGATGACTCAAACCTACGTCAAGCTGTTGTTTTAACAATTTACCTATATATTAACGATAATACTGAATAAATACAGATAGAGCTACGGAAACTTCAAATAGTGCTTTTATATGGAGGCATTGTTTATATGTCCACAACTACCTTAATTTCCTAAAAATAAAAATGATTATAAACCAAATATTATACTTTTTCCGGATTTCATTTAAGATTCCACATTTATTTTGAAGGTACCCTTATGCTATTATTTGATTGTTATTATGTCTTACTGTGTTATATTTATTCTACACTTAATGTTCAGCAAATACAATAATGGTTTTTGTTGATACAAACTTCTGACAGAATGTTGCCGTCTTCACCATCTTGACTTTGATACTTTCAAAGTTGTAGTTGCTTCTACTATGACTACAAGGACTAAATTTGTCAAGTAGCATTGTAATTATTTGTTGAACCTGGTGTGTACATTGTTTTGGAGTGGTATTAGATACAGTACATAATAGACCATGATTGTAGAATACACTCCCGTAAATTAAGCATTTGACATGTAATGCTTTTATTTTAAAAGTTGGATCAAAAGAAAGCTTATGACTTGATCAATCATCCATACAAGTATCAACTTAGTTTAATGTGTGGTTCTACAAAATATTTTTGAAATACATCTTGTAGAGAGAGTATTCGAAAAATAATTCAGAAACCATTAAAATGTTATAATTTTTTTAAAGATATAGTTAAAGTTATTAATCAATGTTTTAGCTTTTGTACCCAAGTTTATTAATTTTTTAATTTTTTTGTTGAATCAAATTCATTGTTCATTTGTTCAGCCTTCTTCACAAAGGCAAAGTTTGCAAAATTTTGTATTACATTTGTGTGTTAGAGTTATCATGAAGTTAAAATTGTATAATGTATAATAAATAGTTTCGAAATAAAGTTTTACTAAAATGATGTTTTTAAAAGTAGGCGTTTTTGAAATACGAGAAGTACATAATAGAAGTAAAAAAGCAACTAAATTCATTCCTCTGTAAGATAAACATCAGTTTAACATAATATATTCTTAAGTCTCCTAATGTTGTGTCAGAAGTAAAAAAAATAGTGAAAAATAACTTTTACACTGAACAAATAAATAAATCAATAAATGAAAGAAACAGGATTTCACAGTTTGTCTACTTATGAACAGCTTAGGATGAAGACTTTTAGTCATTCAACATATTCTGGTTATTATTATTGAAATAAATATGTTATAATTGTTATTTAATCAAAAATAATATGTTGGCATATGACTTTAGTTGTATGTATTGGATAAGAAACTTTAGCAAAGGCCCTATGATTTAAAACTACTTATAAAATAAATTTAATTTAAATATTAAAAATAAATAAATTTGATCTAAAAATAAATTATTTTAATGTTTGATATAAAATATATTATTAAATAATATATTATTTAAATTAAAAAACTTAATGTATATTTGCGTACTTTATGTTAAGTTTCTATTGTTTTAAATAATTTTGTGGATTTATTGTTTTAAACTGATAATGATTTGTTTTAATAAAAAGAAACAACTTGTTAATTAGAATTACTGTATGTTTTTGTTTTTTTGGATGATTGAGCTGAGGTGGCTTTTTACCACACTGGCAAATGTGCATGCTTTTCTTGATCCTAGAAAATATATCAAATTGCTCAGATATTTGTGATTGAAAACATATATTTAGTATAGGCACAAGCAAAACGTATGTAAACATTTAATTTGTTTGCTTAAACAAATATATATATATATCACCACCATGCCTTAATAAATTTTTAAGTTATTCTTAATATTTATTTCTGTAGGTAATTCAATTTGAATTTAAAAAAGAAATCCAATTCCTACAAAATTAAGTTTTTGTTTAAAAATTAACGGATATTTTACTTTGAAGTTATCTTTGGTTGAGATCCTAACTAGTGTAAATATGAGTTTTTAAACATGAACCGATATAATGTGAATTATTTGTGATTATCATAAACAGCCAAAACAAAATCCTGAAAGGCCTCTTTTCTCACTGACCTTTACTTTGTGTTTTACAACTGAAATAGAGCACATTCAAAATTATGTACAAAATGTGAAGTAGTATAGTATATCAATGATATAGTCCTCAATTTAAATGATGAAAACCCTTAAAATTTTGGGCATTTTAGGAGAAAAAAGTCTTAAAAACCTTCATAGATTGGGTAGTTTATAAAATTAATATAAAGGAAGATTTTGCTTTGTTTTTGTATAGTATAAAAAAGTAGCTTTTTATAAAGGAAAAAAGTTTATAAAAATGAAGAATGGTAGAAAGTCCAATAAATTACTTGAAAGCAGACTTAAACTATGTTTACATACGTTTTGCGAGTGCTTTGTACTATATAATATATGTTTTCTGTTCCAGATACCAATTACGTGGACCTTGAATGTTGCAAAATTGTACCAACATAACAATTCAGATTCATTATGCAGATGATATTGTCAGATATGTGTGTGGCAATATAATAAGAAGATCTCAATATTTAATGTTTAAGCTTGTATTTAAAGGTTATTTTTTCTGTGAATTAGTTCTTTATAAGATACTTGGTTGACACTGTTACATATAAAGTTTCTAAACATCTCAACTAAGTCCACTATTCTGTCAAAATTAGGAAGGGCAGACAAATTTATTCAAACATATGGATATACTAGAATGAACAATATATTATCATAATATGTATTCATAATTTTTATATATTATAAATATTAATTATCTTTTGTAATAAACATATTTATACAAAGAATAAATACAATTTT
This sequence comes from Aphrophora alni, assembly GCA_963513935.1. Classification (NCBI taxonomy): domain Eukaryota; kingdom Metazoa; phylum Arthropoda; class Insecta; order Hemiptera; family Aphrophoridae; genus Aphrophora; species Aphrophora alni. The sequence goes on along the minus strand of OY740767.1, from coordinate 63,060,516 downwards.
AATATTCTGTAATAAATGAGTAGCCCATTTGAAAACCTGCTGTGTGCTTTGTAAACAAATTATAGGTATTCATAAACTGATGAAAATATTTTACAAACCAAAGAAGTCTTACCATTACACAGAATTAGTTATTTAGGATTATATTTATCACATAGCTGGATTTGCATCTGTATATTTAATTTCGCAGGTTTTTCAACTCAACATGAAGGCATTTTGAACTTCCATTGACTTCCAAAACCTGCCATTTTGTAATGCCATATAAGTAGGCTTAAAGTAAAAACAAAATTGCCACTAACAAAATGAGTTTATTATTATGTTGCACATAGTAAATTAATGTGGCATTATTATTAATACTAAATCAATTATTTTATCACTTTAATCTAGGAAATAATGTAAAAAATAAAAAAATACAAAGAAAAACAATTAATTTAAGTAAAATTCACATCATCCTCTTCTAATATTTTAAAATCACTTTTTGAGTCACTACCACCATCCTTTTCACCCACTATATTGTTATAATTATCACGGTTTTTACAAAAAATTGTTTATGGCATGTCAGCTCTTCATCGCCTACCCAGTTTTCACCAGAGTGGAGAGACAAAAGTCTTTTGATGTCCCTCAATTTAGCTGGTTTCACTTAAATCCCTTTCTCAATGCATCCAACTTGATTTTTTGTAAAAGTCTTATCTCTCTTTAATAAACTCTTACGTTCACTCATGTCAATATTGTAAAATAGGTCTCATTGTAGGAGCACATAGCACATACTTACCATTCTTGTTACATTTAATTGTTATTTTTTTTTGCCTTCTGCAGTTTGGAATGCCATTTGTCTGGGGTGCTTAAACATGTCATCAGAATATGATTTTCAATCCATAACTGCATAATCATCCCCTAGGTGTATTAATGTTGCATACTATTGTATTATATCCGTATATCCCTTGGGTCCTTCAATTACGCTCTTACTCTTAAACTCTCTTTCCAACTTATCAAAAATCTTATCAGGTGGAAGAAAAGACTGCCCCATTATTCGAAACCAAACCTTAACCTTCTGGACATTTGTTGATGCTTCAATAATTAGCCAATGAGACAACATTCCTAACACTCCTTTATTTTTATTTTGCTCACCACATCCATCGCAGAATAAACATACAACTAAAATATTAGAAGAAATTTCTGAATTGCACAATCGATGATGAACAGCATAAGCTATTTGACAAGAGCCTTTGCTATACTCATTGTCAGTCCAAGTATAGCTGAATGTAGTGTTTATTTTCTGTAGTGAAACTGATGAACCTTGAAAACTTGTGCAATTGTAGTAAATACAGCTGCCGTGCATAATATGGTGCTTGATCAGGGTTTTAGGCAAAATTATATTTCTTTTACAATCGTAGCTTAATGTTAATGCATTATCCAACTCAAGACGAAGTTTACTGTAAAATGCATATGCACATGTTTTATGTCCTTTCGACTGGTACTTTAATTTATCTTTAATTTGTTTATTTTTTTCAAATACAATCTGATTTTCCAGGCAAGAAAAGGTTAAACATTTATCTGAATATGAGCTGTCAAAACTGTTATTGAAGTCCTTATAGAAACATTTTCCAACATATTAATATTCAGTATGTAAGTCATCAAGATGCTTGTCAATGTAGATTTCCCACATTTTGTTTTTCACTTGCAAGGTATTGTCGTGTAGTAGTCTTATACAATAGTGGCTTCGAACTAGCCGGAAAGTTTTTATAAATGCTTTAACTGCTTCACTTTTGTCTTTATATTTTTCAGATCTACGGTTTCCTCCTCGTGTTTCAGGTGGTGTACCACATTCCAGTCATTTCTGACAAAGTCAGTTGAAACGGTCATGTGTTTCTACTAGAATACCCAAAAATGCTGTTCGGCAGACTCACATTTTCAGTGACTCCATTTATTTGTTTAGGAAGAATAAAGATGGTGCAACACATTTTTTTCTAGGCGAGGAAACTTGTACATGCTGTTGAATAATTTTTATTTTCATTGGAGATCGGGGTTCTTATAATAAATACCTTTCGTGTATTTTCCCACATCTTGCATTGAAAGTTAATTACATTGGAAGGTTTTTGTCATTTGTGTAAAACTTGGCTTTTTTGGTAAACTTTTAGATTTTTCCCTGGAAAAAAAGAAAATAAACAACAACAAAAAGAACATCATAAATTTATAAATTATTTATAGGTTGATAGTTTATAATCAAATACATTAAATTTATATCCTAGGTTATGCTTAAGTAAATAGGTTAGGGTTATGTCTTATTTGGATACAAAACAATAAACAAAACAACTTTTTCTCTATATGACAAAACTCAGTTACAAAATATCTTACCTTGCTATTTTAGCAACATTTCTCTTCCACAATTCTGGGTATCTTTTCCTCTTTCTGGATATACTATGCTCAGTAAAAAATATTATTTCTTCCGCTTCAGGATCAGTAGCTATCATTATTTTTGAAATTGATGAATAAAACTTTAGAATCAGTTGCAATGATAACTTGATAACTAAGTAAAATTACTAACAAAATAGACAAATTTGTCTTTACAGACGTACAATCTACATTCAGCTGGTAAAACTAGAAAATAAACAGAAGTAGTCAGTTTAGCCAACCTAAAAATACATTTATGTTTTATAAAGTAATATTACTCGTATAATATACATTTATTTGCTGTTAAAAAGAAAATAATTTTGTTTTCTAAAGGCTCTAGTGCATATGATTACCAAAGTTAAAAAAATAAAAAAATAGCAGGTTTTGCAAATATATTTGTGAGTTGGTCATGATTATTGGATGTAATATAGCTGGTCTTGCATTTGTTTGAAATATAGCTGGTTCTGCAAATGAACACTCAGAACACATAGCTGGTTATCCAGTTATGTATGGAGTTTTCTTTCTTAATTTTGATATGATTATTTAGTGTTTTGTAGCTATACATAGTTTGGTTATCCTTGAATAATAAATCCATTGATACCAACACCTCAAAAACAATTATTTGGTCATATAGCAGATTACACAATTGAGCTATCAAAAACAAACATAGCCTACTTAACAAAATAATTTTTATAAATTAAAATCATTTTTTGTCATAATTTTCTGTTATTTGTCATTTAGTGTCAATCAAATAAATTCAGTTTAGATATAATTTTATATCTGTGTAAGTTGTTTAACTTAAAAACTAATAATTTGTCTTTGATTAAAACTTGAAATTATTGGAATTCCAGTATTGAATGTTGATGGTAAATCCTTCTCTATATTGTTTGACATTTTGATCTAGGTAAGGATTAAAGAATCAAGCCTAACAGCTGATTGGAAATGAGGAAATAAAGAAATGAACTAAATTTGGAATAGTGGAGGGCTCAGCAATGGTAATACAAGACGAAATAACTCGGGAGCTTAATTACTCTAGATTTAAGTGTTTAAGGTGAGGGTGGATTTTGAAAGATGATCCATGAAGAGTTTGAAGCAGTAAAAAGCAGGAAGAAAGAGAAAAGTTTTAAATCTAGAAATAATTTTAAAATGCATTTGTGCACTTGTCCAGTAGTTTATTTTAGGCATTTACAATGTGCACATTCATGAGGAAGAGGTATACTCGAGAGGCGGATATAGAAAACAGAGAAGCAATGTAGTTCCTTTGAGTCAGTAACCTATATTGATCTTATAGTACATTTATCAAACTATAAAGAACTAATTCTATACTTGAGTCTTTACTTCTTTTAACTCCTTATATACATTGTTGATGTCTTTTATATCAATAGAGAATAAGACTTTGACTGACTGGGATTATTAAAGGAAATATTTTAGAAAACCTTACAACCCATGAACAACTGTAGAAACACTTTGGGTTATCAAAAGAAGAATTGATTTCAAAAACTTTGTTGGGGAATAAAAGAAAAAAAGAAAGTTCTTAACACCTGTTTTTGTTCGTCAGAATTTCTTTTTCTTCTCTTGTCCACAATATCTAACATTACGGAAAAGAATTTAATAACACAAGTATTAACCCTTTGCACGCGTATTACGTGATATCTCGTAAGGTCAACATCTCGGTTAAACACGTATTACGGGAAATCTCGTAAAATTGATATTTGGCATCATCTGTTGACTAATTTAGTTCACCAAAATTTCAATAGATTGCAGGGCGATGTTGTTTTGGTATAGGCAGACAGCTGCAGTTCATTTATTGTGTAAGATTGCCCGCTATATATCGTCATTTGGTTGTCATAGCAACCGGGCGCCATTATTTGGTCTGACGCGTATGACGTGATTTTTCAGAACTGTATTTCACAGTCGACTTCTTAGCGTGAACTGTGTAATATCTTGCGCTCGCATATTGTTTATTCCAACTGGAACACTGTTTACATTTATAGTGTGTGTTCATTACAGTAGTTTATAAAAATGGCAAACCCGGACGATATTAATTTTGATGAGTTTGTCAGTGAAATTATGAATGCCTCTTTTTCAACTTCATTTGGACCAGAAAGTGAACCTGATGATGTAGATGCGGACGATGTAATTTTACACAATCTTAGTAATAGTGCTTCAGATAGTGATCATAAAGAGAGCGATGAAGTATGCGTGTCTAATGCAAACATTCCTCAGAGTCAAGATGCAGGTAGGTTTATACCTACTAATTTACAACAACTTGATGATGACCAATGGGTAGACGTAACATATTATGATCCTGGGCCTAGCCACAAAATTCCAATATACAATTCAATGAGGGCCCTATCTTGCCAAGTTTTTTTGATGATGAAACTAGACCCATTGATTATTTTTATCTTTATTTCAATGACGATTTATTGTTATATATGCAACGAAACCAATCATTTTGCTAACCAGAGAAGAGGTAAAGCAATTTCACCCTGTGCAAGAATAAACAAATGGAAAGATATCTCTGTATCTGATCTAAAAGCGTTTCTTGGGGCCATACTAAACATGGGTCTTATCTCTCTACCTAGTATCGAAGCATATTTTTCTACTAAGTGGACAAAAAGAATACAGTTTTTTCGTGATATATTTTCCAAGCATGATTTTTTGAATATTTTTTGGAATGTTTACTTTAACCACGGCCAGGGCCATATGGCAAGGAATAAAGGCTTTCAAATTAGACCAATAGTTGATCACATGAAAAAAATGTGTAAACTATTTTACTCACCCAATAATTTTGTTGCAATAGACGAGAGTACCATTTCCTTCAAAGGGCGGGTTAGCTTTAGGGTGTACAACCCTCAAAAACCTGTAAAGTTTGGGCTAAAAGTTTTTGTTGTTTCTGACTGTAGTAATGGCTACATTTATGATTTTATTCCATACTTTGGTAAAGAAGTATTGATCGCTGATACAAATTTATTGAAAACCACTCAAATAGTGAAGGGTTCTGAGTGAATTTGTGCTAATGCAGGATATACATACACCAAGATCTGGACTTTACATCTACACTGATTGATACTATACAAGCCCAGAACTACCTTTAGAGTTACTAAAAAAATAATTGTTTCATCACTGGGACAGTAATGATTACTAGGTCTGGCATGCCAAAGAATCTAAAAAACAACAGTGTAAAGAAATTGAAAAAAAGGTGAAGTAATTTCCCATAGAATAGGGAACATTTTAGTTTTGTGATGGAAAGATAAGCGTGTTGTAACAATGCTAATCACAAAAAGCAAAGGGGACAAGACCATGACGGATGTCCCAAATATGTGGCCAGGTAAGCAGCCTGTCCCAAAACTTGATGTAACTCTTGATTACACTAAACATATGGGAGCAGTTGATAGGTCAGACCATTTTATTTCCTCCTATCAATTTATGCGTTGTACTAAAAAATGGTACAGAAAGGTGTATTTTTGGCTATTGGAAGGTGTATTTTTGTTGTGAACTCTTATTTATTGTATAAAGCCACACAAACGCAGTACAGTAAGAAACCACTGACCCATGAGGAATTTCGTGAAAGTTTGGTGCAGGATCTCGTTGCAAAAAGATTTGCCCAGCAGAAGAAGAGAAAACCAGGACGGAACCCCAAGGACCTCCAGATGAAATACTTGAAGGACGGCATTTCTTATCAAAGAAAGTGAGGTGCACAAGATGTATTGTGTGTTTGAAAAAAGGATTTCGAAAGGAGACTGTATATTTTTGTAAGACATGTGTATCCAACCCAACTTTGCATCCAGATGATTGCTTCGAGGTATACCATACCCAAAAAACATTTTGAGCAAGGCATATTTTTCATAGCAGTAATGTTTTTTTAACTTCAGTAAAAAAAAAAAAAAAAACCCTATAGGTTTCTAAAAGTGTAATAAAAAATATGGCCACTCTAGTTATTTGCATCTAAGTTACAAGGAAATTTTCTAAATCTTTTTAAAAAATATAAAAACCTTTCAAAAAGCTAAGTTCTATTTATTTTTTTTATCTCCTTATAACTCAAAGAATTAAAATAAAAAGTTAAAAAATCTAACCTAATAGCGCTCTAATGTAAAATAGACTATTTTATTTCAGCGCTAAAAGGGTTAAAATAGTTCCTCGACCATTGGAGATCTGCATGATATTTCCTGATGCTGTTTTCATATATACTCTAACTATTCCATATCTCCTGGCATTGATCCTGTTATACAGCCCTTACACCAAGTTTGTGATGGGGTATTTGCTTCATGAATTAAGACTATGTCTTCTACTTTAAGATTAGGCTGATCTTTAGTCCATTTACTATGCTTTTGAAACTGCTGTAAAATATCTTTTTGCCATATATTCCATAATTGCTGAGTCATTCATTGTATCATCTGCCACTCTTTTAAGCAGTTTATAAAAATATCAGTGAGGAGTTGTTCAGGCAAAGCAATCAATTACCATCCTATAAGAAAATGTCTAGGTGTAAGGACATCTAATTCATTGGGATTGCTAGATCATTACATTGGTCTAGAATTAAGTATTGGTTCAATTTATATGGATAAGGTGGTAAGCCTTGTACCTATGATGTTTTATAGTATGGACTGTTCTCCTCCAGAATCCTCTCATATGGTTTGCTGCAAGAAAGATGAAGTCAAATTTAATTGCATTATCTAGTTAAAAGTGATGAAGTTTATCTGTGTTTAAGGATCGTTCACAATTCTTTTTAACTTATAAGCACCAACAAAATCAAGATAGCGTTATCAAGATATAAGATCTGCGACTAAAAAAGTATTAGCTGATAGATCTATGACAACTTCTATGTGTGATACTTGTCACAAAACAAATGAATAGGCATCTGCTTTGACAATTTGAGGTCTGCGTAACTGATGTATGTTTATATCAAAGGGTCCAGCATAATCACAATCAGAGGATTTGAAGACAGATGAAGGCGATAACCGAGTTGCTGGTAAATTTCCCGTTTTAGGTTGCAAAACTTTTGGTTCATATTGATAGCAAGTTTTGCATTTATATATACAAGAAAAATGACTTTGCAGAAAGAGTCGAATTGTGTTGTTCGAATTATTGATTGAAGTTTTTGTGGACTGGCATATGTGTTTCAAGTGGAGATAGTTAATAATAAGGTTTGTATTGTGGTGAGTCTTTGGTAAAATCAACGGGTGTTTTATATCATATTGCACAAGTGCATGCTTTAACCTTCCACCTATTTTTAGTAATTCATCACTATCAGAAAAAAGTTATAAATGGAGTCAGCATTGACTGTAAGGTTTACCTTACATTATGTAAGAAATGTCTTCTGGCATACTACTCTGTTGGTTTAAGCGTATAACAAATTTTTTGGCATCATTTAGTTCTAGTATAGTTAGTGGACATACATACTTATCTTATCTTTTGTATGTATGTTTTTTAACAAAGCGTTTTATGATCACAACAACTCTTATTAGTTTTTACCATGAGGAAAATGTATGAAGTAAATCCCATTCATGGTTGATTGTCACAGTACATATATTAATTACAACAGATTTAATTTTAGTTATTTTATCTTCCTTCAGTCCTTTCATGGATTTAGGCTAATATTCAGAAGATAATAAAAGCAGATCTGTCAAACCATGTTTTATTTGTTACCATGGATTTAGGTTAATATTTAGAAGGTAATAAAAGCAGATCTGTCAAACCATGTTTTATTTGTTACAATATCTGAAGCATATAAAGCCTCAGGTTGAATGATTAACTTTTTCATTAGGTGTATTGGTATGTATCTTATGTGGGGTATAGAAGCAAAATAGGTTGAATGGTTTGAATTAATATTATTGGTATTCACTTAACTGTTGGATTGATTTATTATGTAGACGTGTGTTATTTCTCAAAACAAAATAAACTACTCCCAAAGCTTTTGCAGTATAACATGCTTGGTTTTATAAACATTCACACAGTATTTTTTTGATTTAATGAATTCAAATCCCCTATTAGTTAGTATCAAGTTTATGAAAATCACTGCATTTATATATTATATATTAAATGCCCATTCATGTTACAAAACAAACATACAGATTCATATTTATTAATTTGGTTAGAACTAAGACATGCATAGGCCTAACATTTTTTGTAAGCTTAAACTGTAGGCTATCCTATTTCTTTAGGCTGTTTAATGTCATAGGATGGTTGATAGATATGTTTCTCTTGAGACGAAAATGCATTTTCTGTAATGACACATTCCCCTTTCAGAAAGGAAATAACTTCTGTAGAGCTAGAAAAGGGATTCTAGAAAAATTCTGTTTCACTCAAAATGAGTTCGAAGGGAGTTATCAAATTTGTGCAATAAAAGAGTGATTAAAAAAGGATTGTCTTTCTCTACATCAATTCCTAATCCAGTTAATGCTGCACCATGTTCATAGTTTGAAATAAAGTTACTTAAATGTCTTCCACTTAAATCTAAACAATTAGATACTATAACGAAATAGAGGGCTCCCAAAAGGTCAGTGCTCAGCAGGCCATAAATAGTAAAGAGTTAAATGGGTTGACAGCTAGAAAAACTATTCTAACATTAGTCACAGATCTCAAGAAGTCAAATAAACCATTCCAAAAGCCTTCAACTGAAAATGTTTGAAATGGACCAATGAAATAAATTGCGTCAGTCTCGAAATAACGTACAAGATTTAAAATAAGCCAATGAAGGAAGAGGATCGGAAGAAAGCATTTGAAATTAGAACTGATAAATTCGGGTGGAAGAGAAGCGCAGGAGGTTCATTCTTTTTGGTTGTTACTGATTGAAGGAGGGAGTTCTGGAGCAAGTGTTTCTTTAGTAGAAAAGAAGATCGATTGTGAAAGATTTAACCGAGATCAAACTTCAAAATAAAATAGTATCTGCGTCGTTTTTTTTTTGTATAAGAATTAATAATAATCTCCGAAGAATAGTTTAAAAGATAATCGTCGTTATAAGTTTAAAAGTAATCGTTGTCATAGAAGTGTGTGATAAATTGCGTCGTTATAAAAGTGTTTGAACAAGAATATTAATACAATGAATTAAAGTAATAGTCGTCACGAAAGTGAGTGAGAAATAAGTGTAAGAAGAAAAGAAGATTTGTCGAAAAGATAAGGCAAATCGATCCATCTACTGGCAGTCTACACGGGAACCACGTGCACGGAACCAGGAACATCGGAGCAGTGAAAAACTTCCAAGCGATAAGTAAAAAATTAATGGACAATCTCAATTAAATAAACTACCACCAAATTCTATTTTATATGTAAATTATAGTCACCAAAGAACCTCACGAATCCGTAAAGAGAAATTAAATAAAATTAAATTAATAGAACATTTCAGTTAGCCGGAGCATTTTATAATAATAAATTAAAAGTAAAAAATTTAAAAGTAAAAATATGATGCACTCTTATTTCTTTATTTAGGTTAAGACATGGTAGAATTAGAATTTTACTTTAACTATGTACTTAGAATAAGTAGTAGGTTAAGACGTTAGTGTATAAGTATAAAGTGCATCAGATTTGGACAATAATTGATTTTTATTGTAAATGATTTTAAACTTAATGTTATGAATAATTAAAGAAAAAGTTAAATTCTATTAAATGTGTCCAAGTGTAATTTGTTATAATACCTTATGTTAATTAAATAATTAATATGTATAGATTTCAATGGTCTAGAGCAGGGGTAGCCAACTTCTATTTACCAGAGGGCTACTTAATTATTTGAAGTAAGGGTAAGGGCCGCATATTTTATTAAACAAATACATCTAAGAAGTATATTCATTTAAAATTTAAAATATTTAAACATATTTAAAATACTCATCAATAAAGGGGGGAAGTATGAGTATAAAAACAGGAGAAAAATGAAGTCTTACAGTAAATTTTATTTTGATGAAATTTGGTTAATTCTAATACACATATAAATGATATATTATAAAAAAAAAGAAAACCAGTTTCAGTGAGAAAACTGTGGATAGTTATATTCAGTTTATCAAAGTCAATTTTATTGATGTTTTTGCAACTTTCAGCAAATCTTGGAGATGACCATCTGTAAGTCTGCTTTGGTGGGTTGCTTTTACAAACTTCATAGTTGAGAAAATGCTCTCAGATATGTATGTCGTTCCAAACATTGATGACATTCTCCTGCTGAAGTCACTTAGCTGGGGAGACCTCTTGTCAGATACCATCCTCCAAAACTCAATATCAGTTTCTTGCCTTAATAGGAAAAAAGGGTCACCTTGCAAATTGCACAGCTCCAAAATGATACCTGGGGCATCATCTGAACCAAGTCTTCTGCCAAGCCGGTGACACGCATCTACCATATCGTCTGTAATAGAAAAATCCAGTGCTGTACCGATTGACTTAACAAGCTCCATATTATCTTCATTTGGCTCACGCGGTATACCAAATATTTCCACAGTGTTTATTCTTGAATATTGTTCACACTGGCTTAGCCGGTCCTCTAACTGCACTACACGTTCTCTTAAATTAGAATTTTCCTGGTTCAGTGCTTCAATTATCTTCATACTCTCTTCCAACTTGATAGTTTGTTGTTCAATAATTTTAGAATTATTGTTTATCTTCAAATGTACAAGATCTATTGACTTCCCCAACTCTCTCTCTCTCCATCCTAATCCTGTCTTCCTTTGCTTCTTGAAGCATAATTATAACTTGCTCAATATTTGTATTTTCTGACAGAGGTACAGTCTTCATACTATCTCTTCTCTCCTTGGAACAAGCAGGGCAGCGTCAAATTTGTTTGTCAGAAATAATCCATTCAATATCATCTTTGCTCATTTGCACACATTAACCATGGCAAAACCGACTGCACTGAGCACACACAATCTTGATTTGTCTGCCGCTGACATTCTTATTACACATTACACAATCCGACATTTTAATTTGAATATGCAATGCCTGCAATAACTAAAATAATTTAAAACACAAATTAATACTTGTAAACACAAAACTCTGTACTATAAATTTAAACTCTAAACTGAATATTACTATCTTAGGTACACAAAGATAAGAGGGCACCTGCTCATGTCCGTACTGATCAACGTCCAACTCATAACTCATATGTGTATTTTGTCTCTCTGTTTTGTAAGAATTGTGAAAATAAAATAAAACATCTTTTATATACAATTTTTTTACAGAAGGTGTAAATTTAAAACTACAATTTAAACAAAATTATGCTTAAATATAATGATGATCTTTTACTATATTAAAGAAGTAACTACAATTTAAACCCACTACAATTTCCAAAATAAATAACAAATCTTTCGTTACAAGTCCGATCAAGAAGATACATTTTTAATGCCAAAGAAAACTTGTAATTAGATACAAATATGAACAAGTTCCAAAAAAAATCTATACTCATTACAACCAAGTAGATTAAATGTAATAAATACTTAGTAAACATGATAATTTAGTATAATATCATAGTTGAAATTTTTCAATATGTTATCTTCTTCACAATTTGGTTTTAAGAAGGGACCATCAACTATTAAATCTTTAGATAATTTAGTCTCGATAATACTATATAATTTTGATGCCAAAACTAACTTATGTGTTACACTCTTAGATTTAAGTAAAAGCTTTTAAATGAAATCCTTATTGAAAAACTCTAATACTAAGAGTGTTAGAGACATGAAATTCTTCTTTTTTTTTTTACAGTCTTATTTGTGGGAATGGTAAGGTGGATAAACAGATCTCGGATTTAAACATGAATATGGAAATCACAACTTCTATATATCATTATATTCAGAAAGGTGCATAGAATTTAGCTGTGTAGTGAAAAAAAAGTTAGATGTAAAAAATTTAGAGTTATAATGTCAAATAGCCAAAAATCGGAAAGTAACAGAGGGAAGAATTTCACAGAAATGGTAATGTACACCATACAAAAAGATTTTTTGGAATTTTTTCAACTATTACTAGAGATTTGTAATATATTTATGAATATATTTAGGGGGGAAAAAAATTGTTACATTTTCAAAAATACAGAAATTGCTTTACGAAAAAAGGAAATTTGTTGAAAGTATTTTCAAAAATTCCCCAAAAATTGTAATATTTATGGAAAACCAACTTCTATATATCACTATATTCAGAAAGATTCATAGAATTTAGTACTGTAGTGTAATGAAACAAAAGTTTGAAAAATAATTTTGGAGTCAGTATGGCAAAGAACAAAAAAAAAACACAAAAATAGAAGGTTAAATATCATTTAAAAGTCCAATTGAGCATCGAAAATTTTGTTTTACATTTTTTTCAAGTCTTACAAATGTTTTCTAGTATAAATGTGAATAAAAATTGGTAAAAAAAATCAAATTCTAAAATTTTCAAAATAGAAATTTTTTTTCCCGGAAAAAGTGGTAATCGACAAAGTGAGGTTAAGTTTGTAACTTCGACAATTTAGGCCTAACTAGTAACAATCTAAAGCTAGGCCTAAGACAAAATCACTAGATTTTACTAAAGCAATAAACTTTACAAATAATAACACATATATACACTTGTATAATCAAATAAAACACTCCATATAAGAAAATTTGCTTTTAGGCCTACGCTTGTAACATTTCTAGAGGTTAGCCCAAATATAAACCATTCAAAAACTAGAACTTCACTCAAAAAAATAAACTTTAGAAATAAAAACACATATATTGTAACTTGTATACACAATTTATATACAATTTGTATACACAAACCTTCAAAATAACAAGCATTTAACCCCAAAACAATATGCCACGCCTTTCCATTTCAATTTATGTCACAAACTTTAGCTACATTCCGAGTTGAAAACAAAAACCTCAAAGTAACTCTAGGATATATCAAGTAATACCAACTTGTAGAATGAAATCTCCTCTACAATATACTGTAAAGATCGGTTACAAAATATCGTTTGATTAATCGATTATCTTATTTAGTAAACTGCTCCGAATGCCAAAAGAAATTCGTTCCGTTAGGTTACTACTATGGTCAAGTAGAAATATCTTGCGATATATGGCACATAGAACAATTTGTAAACCACGGATAGAAACAGAAAGATGTGATCTACAGAACAGTGTTTTGGTCGACCTGTTTGACAGAAAAATGAATTTGTGATCATATGACAAATGGTGTCGCTTTTAATAAAAGCTGCACAGTACATATCTTTGATTTTACGCATAAAAACTATGCGAACTTCAGCAATTTTTGGAATATTATTTATAACGATTTGTGGTATTTTTTTGCATGATTATGCATCTACGGAACATTAGCTTTCCAACGGTATTTTATTTATTGCGATAGGATGATTCTAAGTGGGCGAAATGTTGAATTGCAATGACGGATGGGTCGTATCGGGTCAGTGGACGTTTGGAGGGTTTTAAGGGGAAGAAAAGTTAATATGGTGTATTTCACTAATGTCTAATTTATAATATATAAGTACCTAACAATTTGTGTAATAGATTTTGCTAAGTAATACTAGATAGTTTAAATAGGTTCATAATAAAATAACATATATTTCTTTCAATCACAATATTTGACAACAAGCCAATTAATGCTATAATTTCTTGGCTTATTCTAAAGATTTTTGGTGGTACTTAATGACATGGAAATTTGAAACCCTTTTTATTAACATTCTTAAGGCACCTTTCATCTAGTATGTTTAGTATGTCTAACATATGATTGTAATATTATTTATAGATGAATTTGCTAAGACGAACCAATCCCAAGGAACATTGCTCCTCCTCATGGTAAATAATGTGTTAATAAATATCTATGGCATTTATATCTCCAGCTAAGTCAGCTCATCTCCCATAAATTAAGGAATAAATGGGAAGAAAACTCATTAACAAAGAAATTTTTTTTTCTTTTTGTTGTTCAAGTAGTACTGAAACATTATTGGCGAGATAGTGATGACTTTGTTTAACAATAACACATTTGTGTTAATACCTCTGGACGTAAAAGCAGCCATAAGGTTATCTTAGGCCTGTAATTGCTTATACTCGTATACTGTAGTTGCAATAATTTATTGTAAAAAGCAACAAATTAGTAGTTTATTTGGATACTTAACAAGCTATCAAGTATATACCTATCATACGGTATATATATATATATATATATATATATATATATATATATATATATATATATATATATATTCTCGGTTGTCTGCATTTGCACTAAAAAGGTCATATAGCTAGAATTTCAAGAATAAAATCGTAACTTGTATATTATACACTATTCTTTGATAAGTACTGTAATTCAACAATTAGACAATTCTAATTAATCATACAGGGTTTGTTTTATATCTTGTACTACCTGCTTGCTTATTAAATACAAGACCATGCTCACTTAGTGACTCTACCAAAGACACAAACTAAATGACAAAAGTGAAATCAATGTCTAGACATTAAAAATTTCCTTCGTTTACAACAGTGATGACCGATTTTAATTTGAAATGATAAATGACATTGTAAAAACTGGGTCAAAATTTTTAAGTACTCTTCTTATAAATGTGTACACTGTTATGCAGGGGTGTAACTTGGCACTGCCCTTAAAAAGAATGTTTGAAATTTTTACTCTCACAAAAATTAGATTATAAAAAATATTATATAATGTTTTGCATTCATTTAAAATTTTTGGAGGTGTAAATATTACACAATTCCACGATTTCCTAAGTACTTAACATATAAATTAACATCTATTTTGTATACTAAGAACAGTAGACTTCGCTCCTTGGAAGTTTTAACACGTTCAATAAATCATTCTTGTAAAATCTAATGTGACTTTTACTACCAAAGTACTGTTGATGTGCAACTTACTACTTGATATGCAACTGTTCACAAACCAAGACGTAATAACCTCACCTCTTGAATAAATATTACTTACAGAGAAAAAAATTAAATACATTATAAACTGTTGCTTTATTTGGTACACAGTGACAGTAAAAACACATATACATTTAAACAGTTTCAAGGTTTATTGTATTTAAATTTAACCTCGAAAACAAAGAAAGTTCTGTTACATAATG
The DNA here is from genome assembly GCA_963513935.1 of Aphrophora alni. Taxonomy (NCBI): domain Eukaryota; kingdom Metazoa; phylum Arthropoda; class Insecta; order Hemiptera; family Aphrophoridae; genus Aphrophora; species Aphrophora alni. The sequence goes on along the minus strand of OY740767.1, from coordinate 63,045,116 downwards.
TTGACAAAATGTGGGGGAGGGGACATTAAAAAATTGTAATGATTAAACAGCCATTACTTAACTTACAGTGAAATAAATATAATTTCTATGCTTAACAATTATTAAAAGAATAATTAAGTCAAATCAAGAAACAGGTCGCTTCTCCAACTAATAATCCAATGAAACATTGAATTGGTTTCATTTATTTAATAACCGTTCAAATAACTATAAAAATTTAATTTTTCATAAAATGAAAAATGTATAAAGTCATAATTCAGAGTAAGTCAAAGTGACGAGTCATGCACATAAACAATCTTAAAGTTCATTCCTGTATGTACAGGCAAGGTTTTAAACAATAGGATGATATAATGCTATCCTCTCAAACTTTTCGAGAATGATGGATGATGGAGGACCCATGAATGGCCTGCTAGGTCACCTGACCTGTCCCCTTTAGATTACTTTTTTTGGGGACATTTAAAAAGCATAATTTATCAAACCCAGTCCAATGACATTAACGACTTAACACACCAAATACTACATACTGTCATACTTATACTAAACTTGTTCTTATGAGAGTGGGACAACTCTCTGCATGAAATTAGATAAGCTTTCACATCGGTGCGTTAATTTAAAAACATACATAAATGAAGGAGACCATGCTTCCAGGATTTTAAAGTGACTGGTTCAGCTCTCTGCATGAAATTAGATCCGTTTTCACATCACAGTGATAATTAAAAAAACTTATCCCTTAATACGGTGGATGGCCATCTGGTCCAGTGTTGCGACTGCGTCTGGAACAGTTTTTTTCAGGAAATTAGATGCGTCTTCTCATCGCAATGATAATTAAAAAAACATCCCTTAATACGGAGGACGACCATTGGGTTCAGTGTTGCGACTGTGTCTGGAACAATTTTTTTACAGGAAATTAGATGCGTTTTCACATCGCAGTGATAATTGATAAACTTATCCCTTAATACGGAGGAAGACCATTGGGTTCAGTGTTGCGACTGCGTCTGGAACAGTTTTTTTACGGGAAATTAGATGCGTTTTCACATCGCAGTGATAATTAAAAAACTTATCCTTTAATACGGAGGACGGCTATTGGGTTCAGTGTTGCGACTGCATTTGGAACTGTTGTGTCAGAGAATACGAGAATTATTCTCCTTCAAAGAAAAATAATTGATTAAAGGTAATCAGCTAGTTTGTTAATTAGATGAGAAAGAGTATTACTTAATGAGTAATTAGGAACTGGATTAGTTAGCATTATCCGGAGTACCAATAAGTTTTTTCCATTTATTAAAAGCTAATAAAAATGATAATACAGCTTGTGTACATATATTATCCCAATTATAACTAAGTGATTTATGTTAATATTATTGCCACAGTACCTCTCAAAGTTCGTTCTGCTTGTGCTCCAGATGGTGTCCCCTTTGTGATGTCCAAATGATAATGGATCCACTGGAAGATGTTGGTAGAGGTCATAAGTTTCGTCGAGCTAGCTAGCTTAAAAACACTTAATTATTATCTATACACAAATCATTGTTCAATGGTTTATATGTACACAATAGAGAGAGTGTAGTACATTGGAGTTAAAATAACGATTTAACACAATATAATTCATTAATGAAAAACACATAAAGGTTGTTATGATACACAATATGCGCACTGCCTAAAACACTGAAGTTTATGAGTTTATAAATAGTTTATTCTATTTCTTTTAGAGATGCTTCAAATGAAACATTTTTTGATCGACTTAGCGTCAAGTCACGGCGTCACTACACCCCATTTCGCATGACTAAAAACATTAAACTTGAGATTGAGTAGTTTTTGTGGAAAGTTACACAATTTATTACCATCAGTAACTTTGAACGAGAGAGATTAAATGCTTTTATTTTCGGATACTGAGAAATGAGTTAGAGCGATTTTACAAGACATTAGAGGGTCTCGGAGTTTACACGTATGTTGCGTTTAGCGTTGAACGGCACACTAACTGGCGTTGGGTCTATTCCATTTCCGCCAAGAAAGAGGTAATTAAACTTTTGACCAATGGAATTATAGTGTCATATGTCACCTGGGTGGTGGAAGAGCATTCTGGTCCTGTCGACAAATTAACCTTCCTTTTTCAGGGGAAGGAGTCCCAGTGTTTTAACGCGGGAATAACACGAGGCATTTTACTATATGGTGAGGAGAGCGAAAGTTTGACTGAGTGCTTTATGCACTTAACAGGAACAGTTTTTTTTACAGAAAATTAGATGCGTTTTCACATCGCAGTGATAATTAAAAAACTTATCCCTTAATACGGAGGACGACCATTGGGTTCAGTGTTGCAACTGTGTCTGGAACAGTTTTTTTACAGGAAATTAGATGCGTTTTTGCACCCCAGTGATAAATAAAAAACTTATCCCTTAATACAGAGGACGACCATTGGGTTCAGTGTTGTGACTGCATCTGGAACAGTTTTTATACTTGAAATTAGATGCATTTTCACATCGCATTGATAATTAACAAATATTTACTTCATATGAAGGACAGTCTTGAACTGTGACCGGGTCAGCTTTCTGGATCCAATTAGATGAATTTTACATCGTAGTGACAATTTAAAAACATACACTTCGTATGGAGGACAGTCTTGCTTGCAGCGTTGAACTGTGACTGGGACAGCTTTCTGGATCCAATTAGATGAATTTTACATTGTAGTGACAATTTAAAAACATACACTTCATATGGAGGACAGTTTTGATGCTGCGTTGAACTGCGACTCACAACTTTATCGACACAATTAGATGCGTTTTGACGTGTAGTGACAATCTATAAAAATATATTTCTTGTATATTTTGAATTTATTATTTTTGTTTTTAGTTATGAACCTCTTATTTTGTATCATAATTATATATTTTTTACGGACGTCGTTCGATAAAATTTTTTAATCATTTAAATGTAAAATTTGAGAGTTTCAGAACATTTAAATTAAATTTCTTTATTTATAAAAGAATTTAAAAATTTTTGAAAATCGGTCACTATATATTTTTCTTATACGAAACTCATCCATTGATTCTTAAAACCGAGACTGTGTATCATATTTGAGTAAAATCAATATTAGTTAAAATTGCTATATGTAGAGTGGTTACTACATAGCCTAAACCTACAGTTAATCAAAATGGAACCAAATAAATTCTATGGGTTAGGAATAATTATTAGATAAAATTATAAGAACTATCAAATATAATTTTAATTCTACGTCCCAAGACAATACACAGAAGACAGCCTATTGTTGTGAAATATATCATAAAGTGTCGCAATAGCTGACTCTAGACAATATACCGGGTTCAGTAACCTGGCAAGGTAGGCATATAAACCCACCATGATCTAAAAAGAGGGTCAGTCTTTATCGAAGAAACTGACAGTGACAGCCGGATACTCTGCTCTTCGATTGGTCAAGAACTTTGTTCGAGACAGCCAACGGAATTCATTAGAATCAACTTTGCGAACATTACGGTCAAAAACACGGTAGCTGATGTTTTCAGTAATAGAAGTGAGCAAACCGACTGTGTTTTCTTAAATGAATTTAATTAGAGATGAAAAAAGTGGACTCATTTGAATTTTTGGTATTTCACTATAATTTTTAGCTTGGGTCTATCTTGGGACTTATTAATAAAGTTTGCAATAAAGGTTTATACCAGGGCTATCCAGAAAGTAACAGACGTTTTGAAATCAAATATAAACAAAGTGAAAAAAAAAAAAAAATTTATTATATACATTTTGAAGGTAAACTCTTAAGCAATTTTTTTACATAATCGCCATATAAATTAAGCCATTTATCATAACGTGGTGGTACAAGCTTTTCAATGCCCTCTTTGTAGAAATTTGCCGCCTGCGAGTTTAAACCACTGGTTTACACCGGCATAGAGTTCAGCGTCAGTGTCAAAGCGTTGCTTAGCGAGCCATGTCTTCATCACTGGGAACAGATAGTAATCGGGCTGTAAGCCGGACGATTGAAAACTTCCCAACCAAAACCGTCCAAGAGCTCTTGGGTACGCTTGGCCGAGTGTGGATTGGCGTTGTCGTGGAAAATCAAAACTTTCCCGCTAAGTTTTCCCCGACGCTTGTTTTGTCACAAATCTGGCGATAAATTTCAGTTTGTTTGTAATTTTTTACCAACAAAACCTTATCACACCACGCACTTCACAACTGGCGGGATTTTCAATCACAGCGCTCATTTTAAAACTCCACTGTATAAAAAAATACAATAGGAACGATGCTCGGCTGGTTGCGTACTGAGTGTAGAAACATTCTGACGCCAAGATGTCGGCGCTAGCCCCGCCCACTGCCGCGCCACGACAAAACGTCTGTTACTTTCTGGATCGCCCACGTATATAATATGTTATATATCAAATATTGACTTTTAGGATTCAATTGTTGAGATAAACTCATGTCTTTACTTATCATATATAAAATGATAATTAAAGACATGAGTTTATCTCAACAATTGAATCCCAAAATTCAATATTTTGAATATTTTAAATTCAATATAAGAAATACATTGTCACATCTATTCCCCTTCTTTTTTAATTCGATTACAGCCTCTAATATAGTCTATATAGATGTGATAATGTATTTCTTAGAATTATAAAGAAACTGAACCACTGATTGCTATATTTATTTTATTTAACCATTAATCGCTTTTTCTCACATAAATACCTCTCATTTATAATAAAGGGTACAAATTTCATTTGGACCTAAAATTAGGTATTAGATAAAACTCGTTTCTAACAGTAGGATCAGTATCAACGTTTTCATGAAGGAAATAACGTAACATACACTTAGGCTACTGAACTAATCTTTAATACCACATCATTTTAAGTCGCCTCTGTCGTAACTAAATAGTAAAAGACATGTTGCTAAATTCATCAGTCAGTCAATCGATTTACTTGGAAATCCATTAAATTGAACGCAAAATATTAATTAGGAAATAACCCCACCACGTTTCTAAAGTCTTGGGTGAATTATGGTGAATCGGTCTCACTAAGGGCTAATAGAAAATTAAATAGTAAACATTTTTTAATAAATCTATGTAAATTCATTGATTCTATCATTGTGTTTTACGACTTCGCCAAACGCATCTCTGTATGGCTATACCCTATTGTGGTTACAACTACCGAGTTTTTATTGTTCTACAAAGGCAATAAAGTATTAACGGAAAATAACCTCTACTCAATGAAGCCATAAATTGTGAAAATATAAACATAGGGTACACGAAGAACATTTACAAAACTACCGGAATTAATAAAGGAAAAATGGTCCAAAAAACATTGTACAAACTTTTTAATTCACCCATCCCCAAAAGCAAATAAAAATGAACTAAAACTAATTGTCATCAAAAATTTCAGTTCAGTAGTTGTCAATCAAAAAGTAAACATGAACCATTTGTTTGAAGAGTTATTTTTTAATAAGGGCCTAAACTTGCTTCGCTTGTGCCATCAGCGTATATTGAATTTCATTAAAATCGACGGCAGCCGTCATGGTCCATTTGCATTTTTTGCCAGTTATTCATGAACCGTAATATGTTTGTACTTGCGAATTTGTACACAAGTTTGTATCCCATGGCCACATGGCCGACGTTTTGGTTTTTGACGGATACGTTGACTCACGAATTGAAATTTTTAGAGAGATGGTAATTAAAACGTCTTGTTTGGGTCCTTAGAGGCTACACTTAAGCAAAATTTGATCTAAATATATATATTTTTTATGGCAGATACCTCTAAGTTTTGAGTTATACAAAAATTAAAGCAAGATATTCAAGAAATGGTCAAAATATGTCTATAAATCAAATTAGATTAAAATCGGTTCGTGCGTTTGGGCTGTAGACCACTGAACATAAGGCGGACAAAAAAGAGACATCATTCCTAAAACAACCTGAGGTCTTCAAAATGGATATATTTGCAAAATACTCCACATCGACTTTGACTTATCGCATATTCTCTATACTTCCATATGTGAGAAAATAAAAACATACAAAATTAACTTTTCTGATTAGAATAAAAGAGTCATTATGTATCACTTTGAAAATAAAACTTTAGTTTAATACAAATTATCAATATATATTAGTTGCAGTAGTATAAAATGTTTCAGTATGAAAATTATATTTCTACAAACATTAGAGTAACTTTGTCACACACAAAGCCATATGGCTATTCATAAAATGATATTCGTAGCTTCATTTCCCAGAATGTTTGTTCAAAATTTAAAAATGAACCATGAGCACGTCTTTAAAATGTTGAATGTATCAAAATCGACTCAAGCTATAGGCCTAATGATCAAGCTTTGCTTGAGATTCAGAGGCCAACCCGATTTAAAGAAAACTACAGTTTGGGTGTTCATTGTAAAAATAGACGGTGATCGGGATTTATTTCGTTCCCTCCATTATTGACTCGTGAACCGTAATTTTCGTTTACATACGGCTTGGAACATTGGTTATTGAACATTGAAATAAATTGTAAACATTTTCCATGTAAAATATTTTGTATGGCCCTTTATATGTTATAATCCATTCGATCATAAATACAAAACAATGAAATCAGCATTTTAAAAAATACGTCAGCTAAAAATACCATTTCGAGTTTTCGATTTTTTGTTGTTGTTACTCATGGGTAAGTAGTTTTCTGTTCAATCAAAATGTAAAATCTGCTACAAAACCAACTTCCGATTTTTTAACGGTCAACTTTTTACTCGTATTCATGCATATTGTACACAAATTAAATGTATGGTATTCTGAATGTAACATATTTAATAGTCACGGCACAGGTATCCAGTAAGATCGTTTTGGGTATTAATTTTGGTCTTACTGGGTAAAACAAAGTCTTATCTCAAAATTACGACCTCTCTCCTCCCTCCCAAACTCGTTAGGTAAAATTATATACTCTTGATTGCTACTAATACTTTTTGATTATGTGTATTGTCTTGGCAACTGTTATAACAGTTTGGCTACATTTTCAATTTCGAAATTAGATCAAATGTAAATTTTTTTAAATCGAAAAATTCATTTTCGTGTGATAGGCCTACTTGCATAACAAATTAATCTATCCATGCATAATTGTGTCGCCATACTTAATAAATTTTCTTTATTTTAATGGAAGTATTTTATTGTTCTCGGTGTAGACTTTAAATAATTCTATAAATGTTTAAATGGTCTATGTAATGTAAACTGATAATTAGTATTAAATTCAAAATGAATGTCCCATGCCTCTTGTAAATGGAGGCAGTTGGTGCCGTTGGTGGGGATGGGAATTGATCCAAACACAGGAAGGATACGCGCAGACTCCACCATGTTTGTAGAACAGTGACTGACAATTAGACCGCTACCAACAGGTTTTGAAACAAAAAAAAATCACGTGTTTTGTAGTCTTATAGTTCTAAACGTTGTGTCAATTATTTGTAGTGCAATTACTTGAGAGCGCCTGTAAATATACATATGACTTGTGCCTAAGTGTTTAGGGTCACCGCTTGAGAGAGCTGCTGTCGTCAAGTTTTGTGTTCTATCCCTACTATAATTATAATTTCTGGTTATTTTGCAACATATTTAACTATAGATTATATAGATTTTGTTTCCAATCAGTTTATTTCTTGTCTTTCTATATCATAATTCCCTTGTAGTTATATGGTTTATTCATAAATTTGCTCAGACAGTTTTTTTTAATTAGGTTAGAATCACGTTATCACGTAATGTTTACAATGAAATTTATAACCTTGACTTGAGAAGCTATTGTGATACGAATGCATAGAATTTAGTGGGAAGGAGGCTTAAAAAAATAAGATAGGTTGGATACCAAACAGGTTGATTTTGGTTTGTTTTAATTATCCTTATCATTTATCCTGTCTTCATTTTTCTCCTTTAAATAAAGAAAAAATTACAATTCCTATATGAAAATTAGGCTACAAAAAATCTTAAAAAACAAAATATTTTCTCTTCTTTGATAAAATTAACAATTAATTAGGTTAGTTTCGTCCTTTATCTAAATAATAAACTATTCATGCCGTACAGACCTCAATCCAAATATTTAGGCTCTGTTACCGCTTTAATTTATCTAACCATTACTTTCTAAATTAAATTGTGTTTAAAATTAGTAAACCAAGAGTTGTCTCTTCCCCATAGGATATTCTTATTTCACAAGTGCCTGTTTATGTAGGCTATATAAATTTAAGTCTCCGCTTCATAAATTAAGTTAATCAAAGTAAAGTTTAACATATACGAGTAATATTATTTTCGAGTTTCTTAAATGTTTATTACTGAACAATGTCACCCTAAACTGTTTGAGAATTGTCGCGGAAGTCTTTGGTTTTGTTGCTTAAGTTTTCCTGTGATGTAATTAAGTTAACGAATACAAAGTTTATATAAATAATTTTAATCCGAAATCCTTGTTTTCTATCTAAACAATGTCGTACTAAGATGTTTGAGAATTGTCCGTTTTCTGTACTACCATGGAAGTCTTTGTTTAGGCTTAAGTTTCCGTGTGATGTAAGTTAACGAATACAAAGTTTATATAAATAATTTTAATCCGAAATCCTTGTTTTCTACCTAACCAATGTCTAAGATGTTTGAGAATTGTCCTTTTTCTGTATTACAACAAAAGTTCCTTTAGGTAGTCCATGTAGTTTTAATTCTCCGTTTCATATATTTAGTTAATCAAAGCAAAATTTAAACAAATTATTTTACTTCTAAAATTCTTGAATGTTTGTTATCTAATTAATGTCACCCTTGGTGATTAAGAAGTGTTTTTGTTTCTATACCACCAAACAAGTCTCTCTTTATATGACTGTAACTCATGTAGTTTTAATTCTTCTTATCGTATATTCCAGTTAATCGAAATATGTTTAAACAAATAATTTTATATCTAGCTTCGTTGAATGTTTGTTATGTATATGGAATGTCATCCTAAAATGTTTGAGAATTGTCAGTTTTCTATACTACCATGAAAGTTCCTTCTTGTGTAGTTTTAAGTCTTCGTTTTGTATATTCAAGTTAATGAAAACGAAGGTGATATTATTTTATTTTTATTTCAAGCTTCCTTGAATGTTTGTTATCTAAACAATTCAATGTTGTTATTTTGAGAATTTTCCTTTTATAATAAATTGTTTGCTTGATTATAAGTCTCCATTTCATATATTCAAGTTAATAAAAACAAAGTTTATACAATTTTTTATTTCACTCTTCCTTGAATGTTTATTATGTATACACTGTCATCCTAAGATGTTTGAGACTTGTCTGTTTTCTATAGTCTTTGCTTGTGTAGTTTCCGTTTTATTTCTAACTTTATTCAAGTTAATAAAAGGAAAGTTTAAACAAATTATTTTTTTCGAATTTTGTCCTTTATTTATCTCTATTATTTTTTGGAATTGTTTCGTTTGTTATTTACACATGTTACCCATACTGTCTGAGAATTTACTGTTTCTATCTATACCATCATACAAGTATTCCCCCCCTTCCCTCGGAGGAGTTGGGAGGGGTTGCACGATACGAGGACCGTACGTGCCCTCCCGTGTGTGTGACTCTTCATAAGGTATATCCACTAAACCCCACCTCCATTTCTTCAGGGGGTCATCAGGACCTGCATATGCATTACTTCAGAGAGGCCCGCCTGTAGTTTTTCTAACAGTGTCTTGTGGTTCTAAAATTCTAGTTTTGTTGTTGGTTGTTATATTGATAGTGTGGTTAATTATTCTATTGGTTTGTTTTATTTGTGGTTAATTAATTTCGATTGACTTGTTTCTTAAGTTACTTGATAGTCACGGTTGTCTCCGCTCCTTTGATTTGTTTTTGTTTTCACGTTAGCACATTCCTTATCAACAGATCTATCGCCAGCCACTTTCTATCGCTGTTTAGCATTTGAATAGCAAAGTGTCTAACCTGCAACGCACAGCCAAATTTCTTATTTAGCTCCTTCTTCTTTAGACTCCGGCATTGGAAAATCTTATGTTCTGCACTATCAATTTCTCTGTAGTACATTAAAACTGAATTTTTACTCAGTTTAAACTTGTATACATACCTGCAGAAAGCAACCATCCCCAGTCATAGCTTCCGTTATGAAAAAGTTGACTTCTCCGTGTGACGGCTAACTCAATTCCTCCCGACCGCCTCGTCCTAGAGCCTGTGTGAGATTTATTTAGTGTTTCCTGTCTGGCGTCTTTTAACTGCATCTGCATCAACTGCATTTGAGGGGGCTGTGCTATATTTGCTGCAGATACTTAGTGTATAGCAGATACGTATGTCTTCAAGTGTTATACTCCTTACGGAACTTTTAGCCAGAAGTAACACCACCTGTGTTTTTTATGTTGGTAGACACAATCTCTTGTGACGCAACCACATATTGATTGCCCGGTTAATGTTTGTTTCAGAATACTACCCCCTGTAGCCTCTGCCACAATAGCCCGGTCGTCGACGTATGCAACCAGAATGATCCCCTTAGGCATCCTTAGTCTAAGAACGTCGTCGTAGTACATGTTCCATAACAAGAGGCCATGAGCAAACCCTTGACGAACACCACAAGTCATAGTGATGGTTTCATTTCTTTTAATTTTTACTTCCTTATCCTAAAACTTAGGCTACTTTACTTTTTTTAAACTTTTTCTTTTTATGGTACCATTTCAAAAGAGAGAAAAACAATTTTGTTGGGCGTTAATTCCTTAGGGACTGTGAGCCGAACAATTGTTACATCACCCATTTAGAAAACAAATATTCATAGAAATAACAATAATACCATAACATAAATTTAAGTTTATAATTACAATTAAAAGTAGTATTCTTATGGTAATGTTCTTTGTACTTTGTTCAAGTGTTTTAGTTTTTTATATTCCTAAAGAATATAAGTAAAGATTGTGAAAAGTAAAAAAAAAAAAGACAGACTCTAATTTATGATTCACAAAATTAATATTTTTATTCAAAGTGAAAAGAGAGATTTTACTAATCTCTAATAATTTGTAAAACTTTAATGAACTGGTAAGAAATTAATTTGAATAATGTTTAGAAAACAACCCTTTTTTTAAAGAGTTCAATAAAAGAAATATTATTTAAAGAACAAATATTGTTAATTTTTTACATCCCACAAGTTTTGAGCTTGCTAGATAAAACATATTTATACAAAGCTCTCAGGTACACGGTTTAGTTGACAATTCTTGAATTATTTTACAAAAAACGCAAACGAATTTTGACCACTGTCATCAAGAACTTGATATGAATTATATACTATATATTATATACGCTTAAGACGCATTTATGGCATAAAGGAAGCAAGTTTAGACTGCATTAAATATATAAATATCTGACACGATAACAGATAATAGGAGATCGTTTTAATATAGTATGCGGAAATAAACAACACTTTCGCCATTTGTTCTAGAATATCAATAGCCTAAAGTTTTGAACATTGTTCTAACATTAAAAGGCTATTAAACATTTACCTCGTGACATAAACAAATTGAAATTACGAAAAGTGGATCGTGTTCTAAAGTTTTTATGTTTTACTACAGACAAAAATTCCAGACTGACTGATTCGATGATAAATAAAATAGAGTAAATAATAATGGTAGTGATATATAAATATATCCTCGTTTTGAGGTTTTCTGAGTGCAAAAAAGAAAAAAAATGTGAAATGATGTCCCGACTGCCGTATATAACCCAAACGAGTGTGGCTATGTTTATGAATTTGGAGAGCGGCGTAGTTCAGTTGGCAGAGCGTGCGCTTATCTCGAACTAATGAATTGTCACAGATTTACCCAGTTTCAAGTTCAGTGGCTTTGCGTTTTTCCTTGTGTCTACCGTCTTCTTTATTCTAAAGGGTAAAAATAAAGACGTTAAACAACAATAATAATTATATATTATAGAGAGATAATTTGTTGAAGGTATTCATTTGTTCGATAACTCGATTTTCACATATGATTCTGAAAATCAGTTTTAACAATTTTGTTCAAATATAGCTTCTAATAAAACCAAACCACACTTACTTGGTTACCATCTCTTGAAAGGTTGGACCGAAAGTGGGCTAAAGTTTAAAAAATCGATAAACCACCACGACCCTATTTTCTCAAAATCAGTTCTAATAATCTAGTTAAAATGTTTGTGATATGATATGTCAAAATTAATAGCCCCAACCAACGAGCAAAATCACAAGTAAAAGAAAATTGACTAGCTTCAGGCATAAATTGGCCAAAAAGAATGGCCCCTGTCATTAAATAAATCTAATCTATTAAATAACATATACATTTAGGACAAGTGTTGTGACATAAGAAAAGTTTCAGATTTTTTAAAAATATGTAAATATTTGTTCAATGTTACTACTTTGTATTTATGCAAAAGTTTACAAAAGTTCTATAACAAATAAATAGTTACCGCCCATATGAAATGTGTAGAGAAAACCTCGATAATAAAGAAAATTAAATTTTTAATGTGATGACAAAGATTATTGTTGTTAGTAATTTGATTTTGTTAATAGGTTTGTGAGAAAGTTAGTGCAATGTTTTTATACTGTTTAATTATATTTAATAAAAACTATTTTATAAACTTTTTTGTTTCAAACATTACATTCTACGGGTTAACCATGTTTGAACTTCATAACTTTTAATTTAAATGATATTACAAAAACGTGAAAGATTATTGGAATTATTAGTAACAACATATTAATTCAGTGAAGGTCACAGCTAGCCGTGCCCTAACTTGTATAATGTGACAACACTGCGTTCAGAATAAATGTCCAATATCTTGACATATATTGTCATTCACTGTCAAGAAAAATTAACTTATTAATTTTCGTATGTCGGTTGACCGTTCTGGTATACTCTCTTATCTGTCGTTTGAACAACATAGTTCGCACTGTTTAAAAATTGTGAAAGATTATTGAAATTATTAGTAACAACAACACAGATAAATCAGCGAAGATCACAGTTAGATTTACTTCCCCCTCTTGACTTGCATAATGTGGCAACATTGTGCGTTCAAAATAAATGCCCACTATTCTTGACATCTATTGACATTCACTGTCAAGAAAAAAAAGCGTATTAATTTTCGTATGTCAGTTGACCGTTCTGGACTAATTAGCGATATTGATTCTCGGGTGAAATGGATAACCGAATTAATCGGTTTCAAATGATTTCAATATTCGTATTATTATTTCGAAATCCAGTAGCCTATCTGCCCAGAATGATTTTGCGCATCGGATTCGAACTCAGCTTTACCAATCAGTGAATTACTAACGAATGTTATATCGTCTCCTTGTTCCTAGTTACGAATATTTTATTTCGAATCCGAGGGTTTTAATAATCGGAAAGTTCCGAGTATTTTAATTCGAACTCGCACATCACTTCTGTTATTACACTCTTGTTTGTCGTCTGAGCAACATAGTTCGCGTTTAGTGTTGACGTTCTGTTCGGAAATTTAGACCTTTAATGCCAATTACGGTCATGCTGAACAGTTTGAAATAGGCTGTCTTTTTTTATGTAAGTAAAGTAGAACAGATTTTATGTAAAATTCCCTTATATCTAGATTTCTATATTTTTTAACATCTTATCCGATACATACCTCCGAGGCTTTTTCATATCTGCCTTTAAATCAGCTTTATGGATTATGAAAATAAACTAAACAACGTTTTTCCTGCGCTACCCAAGTTTATTCCAAATTGTAACATTGATTTACGATCGTGTTAAATGCCTGATTTAATTTATATGTATTTCAAATGTGAGAAAATTGCGCGAAAACTTATATTAATTTTTGAACTTTACTCTTGATATATAATAATATACTAGGCCCACTTCAACCGGTGGTCGAACATGACGCCCATGTATTTGAATTTCTTGACTCCCTCCTATCTATCATAGCTGAACTGTGTGTGTTGGCCGAGTTCCCACAAGGGTTTAGATCTATCAACTCACTAACAACTATCATTTCTTACAGCTTGTACTTTCTTTTTACAATATTAAGGGTTTAAATTGTGGTCAAACCATTTTTTTTTTACTACAGTTAAATCTTGTACCGCTGAGACTATGCCTCAAGCATATTAATTTCGTAACTAAATGTTCAGGGTATCTGCCAGGAAATGCAGTGGTTTTTTAAAATTATTTTTAATTTACTTAAACTTAGCGCTAGTAAGTTTGTATATGTCGTTATTGCTCCGAGAACTTCAAGGGGAGGAAATCAGACGATATTCATTAATTGCGAGTGTACAATTTTGTAAAGATTTTGAACATTAGTCATTTTGAAATTTGCTGGTTATTGGTTTTAATGGAAATATTATGAGATGCATTTTTAATCGACTTTAGAGAATATTTTTATAGGAAAGATGAAAAAAAAAACTTATAAACCAGGTGTTAAAAAAGTCCCGGTACAGTTTATAAACTTTTAAAGTTATGGACAATGGATTTTATTACTGATTTCTGGTGGGAGTATGCCGATTTCACTATGGAATTAAAAAAAAAATTGATTTCGCAATCTGCAACACGTTAAAACTATTTGAAAGTATTCTTACGTTTTTTCTTTAACAAAATTTAAAAAGTAAAACTCGTATATTTTGCTTTTTTATACTGTATGTTAAACATATCTTCTTTGTTTTAAAAAAATTAGAGATGTTCAATAAATAAAAATACCTGTGTACAAACTTTCTCACTATATATTAGCAAATTTTATCTGTTCATAAAATGTTGCGTTATTATCATAATTTGGTGAAACATTCTGTTTCATGAATTTGGTAATCAGCGATTTTCGTTTATAAGTTTCAAAATGGCGGCTGTTCGAAATCGTAAAAAATATCTAATTTTAGTTAATCTGTGAAAAATTTTGATTACATAGTTTGAAAAAGCGTTAAAAACATAATATATGTAAATATATTTTGAAGTAAATATTTGCCATTTTGTTTTAGTTTTTGAAAAAATATAGGCTATAAAATTTAGTTCTTCAATTTCATTTCTTAAGAGTTGTTTTTTCTTCCACTCTAACTTCCTATTGGAAATCGACTCTAAATTTTATAAAGGAAAATCAACCTTATTTACACCTCACTATTAGATTAATTTCCTTAATAATTCTGTTTATGAATTCAAAATGGCGCCTATTTAAATAACGGTTAAACTTCAATAAAAACGGTTCTACACATTATTTTTTCAAAATAAAGATTTTATTTAGTGATCCTAGAAAATTTGTTTTAGGGAATATATAGCCTACAGAGTCAAAAAAAGTTCTACACTCCCTTAACCTTTTTTCTGCTACATATGTCAAAATTTTGTTTTTTATCTAATAGCTGTGAATACAAATGAGTAGTTTGGTACATTTACTCCACACTTAGGGGAAAAGGATATGGTTAAATAAAAGTTTTCAAACGTAAACACGTGTTCATTGTTGGCCATCATCTTGGGTTAGGAATACAGATTGAAATTTGATTTCCACTAATGAGTTTATTTTTAATAGATTGAAATGTTGTAGTGAAACATTCCTTAAAAGATCTACTAGAAGTCTACTAGAAGCCTACTAGAAGTTCTCAGTCTGGTAATGTGTGATCAGTACATCGATTTTCTGTCGATCTAATTCTATTGTTTGTAACCAGAATTTTTTACCAATTATAGCTCTCTTATTTCAAAATGTTGGATCAACACCATAACTATTTCAGTTTACACATAGACCTGGAAAATACACTTTTTTTTTAAATATGAAATTTGATTTTTGATGACAGCGATCAAGGTTTATTTTTGGTTTTGCATTTAGGCCTACTACTCTCAATCTAAAATTTCATTATTCTTACTGTGGTATTTAAAACATTGGTCTAGTTATTAATTTTTATATTATACAATATTTATCGAAAAAGGTTGTAACTTGAGATTACTCAATGCTGGGTGAACACCATGCTTTTTTAACCCATTTTTTTAATGACACTGATCAAGGTTTATTTTTTACTTTTGCTAATTAGACTGCTCTCAAACTGAAATTCTCTTTAACTTACTATTTGAAACATTGGTTTAATTAATAGTATTTTATTGTACAATAATTTATCAAAATTGGTTGCAACAACTTAAGATTACACAATGTCGTGTCAACACATTGACTTTTGGAACGTGGATTCAACATCCAGGTTTGTTAACATTTGGAAAATGTTAGCAAAAAATCCTTCTTTTTATGATAATTAATTTTAAATGAAAGAGGTCAAGGTTTTAAATTTTGGTTAGACTACTTTTGACCACAATTTACTTTATTTACTATTTAGTTTAGTTAATAATTTTAATTTTATTCAATAGTTTATTGAAATAAAGCAGAAAGTCTGATTTTTATGATGTCACTGTAAGTCCTTTCTAACCAAATCTATCAGGAATTTTTGGGGCGATAGTGTTCAAAAGTTTTGTCACTATTCTTAGAGGTTAAATTTGAGCAAATATTGATCAACATTATTTATAACATTTTGAGGAAATGTAATCTTTATGTCCTGATCTTTTTACAGGTAACTTAAAAAAAATATGAGTAATACAGATTCTATTTTTCATGCTTAATTAGAGTAGCCATAAAAGTACAAATGTTGAACATAATTCGGTAAAGATTTCTTTGTCTAGTTTTGAGAAATACAGTTAACGAACATAGAGAAAACATTTATTTTTAAACTCTAGGGCATTCAAAATGATGTTATATATGAAAAGTTTCAACATCTATATTAGTTTAATCATCACAGTATTTTACTTTATCTAGAGAAAGAGAAATTAAAAAGAAGAACTTATTTGAATTAAATTGTTACTCTTGAATATTAACTATTTCATAAAGCTTTTTTTTTCTTTCGCGAAATTCCTACTTTTCAGAAATAACAACACAATTATCCTTAGAACGTTTTATAATGAAATAATTACATCGAGTAAAATGTTCTTATTTTCTGAAATTTTGTGTTTTGTAGAGTAAAAGATGTGTTCTTATACAAATATTGCTTATAATCATAGTCCTATATATTCATGAGTTATTTTGGAAATAGCTATATTCAAAGAGCATTGATCTCACATCACGTCTGTGCTCAAAATACTAATGTTGCCAATGTGTTTTCTTGGAACAATTTCCTTCTCTGTTTTTACACATTCTCTCATCTGAATTGTAAAATGCTTACATTAACAATACTTATCACAATAAAAGTCTTGTTTTATTTCCGTTAGGCTCAAAATTTCCATTAAAAATACTCCTCCAAATTTAGGATAGTTATTAGAAAATGTCTAATGTAATGTGGTCAAACAACATATCATTTTAAAAACATAACTACAACTTTTGCTCTTGATATGATAAATACATTTAAGTGTATCTCCATAATAATTATAACCAAACAAAAAGTTTTTCTAACAAACATATAAAAATGTTTTGTTTTCTGTGATAAACTTTTAAAAGTAGTATGCAACTTACATTTTATTTTGAACTTACCCCTTGACCCCACATTGTGGGGGGGGTTGAGTTTTATGCCCTTTCATCAACAGATTATTCTCAATTTTAAGAAAAATTTATAATTTTTTGATGTTATGGAAAATTTATTACATTCTATATAGTGTACCATAAATTTTTTAACAAATTATTTATAGAGAGTTTGATTTTGTATGACATACTTATTTCTGTAGAAATGTTTTGTATCACATTTTCATTTTAATAGAGAATTTATTCATGTGAGACTGTGTTCTCATGGCAACAGACATTGAGAAGAGAAACTCTCTAGCTTAGGCTTAATCTGTCACACTAAGCTTATGTTCACAATGGTGTCCACTTTGGTTATGCCTTAGTTATTAAGCATAATAATAACTTCAAATGTTCTATAATTTTGTTTTTTTATATAGTTCAACAATTTTTCAAATCTTTGTTTCTACTTTGGAGTTTTGTGTGATTCTGTGGACCAATTATATACAAACCAATGTTGAAAAGTGCATAAATAATTTTAGTTTCATCATAGAAAGATGAATAATACACATTTAAAAATCATGAAATGTTGTTCCATGAAATGGGCTTGTTCCATGTATTAAACTTTTTTAAGGAAAGATTTATTTTTGACAC
Organism: Aphrophora alni; assembly: GCA_963513935.1. NCBI lineage: Eukaryota > Metazoa > Arthropoda > Insecta > Hemiptera > Aphrophoridae > Aphrophora > Aphrophora alni. The sequence continues at coordinate 63,027,109 of OY740767.1, read as the reverse complement.
AGTTTGAACCAATATGGGTAAACCATAGTTTCCTCCCCTCATCCCTAAGGGGGAGAGGTGTGAAAAGGATAACATTGTTTTTTTAATAAGGAAAGCTTCAAAAATGAACTTTTTTCTTGTAAAGTTTAATATTAAACACATTTTGTTCTTAATAAGTTTATTTTGTATTGTCATTAGTGATGAAGATATCTATAATTTTAAAGAAGATTGTAAAAGTACAAACTATTAACCTACTATTTTGTTATAGTGAAACAATTTTTTTAACGTAAGAACTAAAAATTCTTTAAATCAGGTTTTAAATAATAATTTATGTAAAAATAAATAAGAAACAAAAAAATTCACTAAATGTTATATATCATATTCAAAATGGTGGACTGCTTTGTCAATTCTATTGTAATTTGAAATTACCTTATTTTTTAAATTTTAATACAACAGAAAATTATCAGCACTTTTTGATATAATATTTTCTTTGTATTTTTCTCGATAATGAAAATATTAGCAGCTTTATATTTTAACATTGTTCACCTAAAATGAACAACACTTCTGGAAAATAAATCACCAAAGGAAGCATATGTTTTGTTGTCGAAATTTGTGTTTCTTTCATTTGTAGATATAATATATATATATATATATATATATATATATATATATATATATATATATAATATATTAATGACCAATAGAATTGTCATTGTTGAATATACAAAAATGTTAATGAACAAAATGTGTTAAAATTAAATTTTATCGTATAAGCGTCATTTATATATTGCTCTCTATTCATATAACAAAGTTACCCTTCATCTCCTATGTTTCCCTGGGGAAGGAACCACGTTTTAATCACATTTGAATATTAAATTATGTCAAAAACAAGTCCATAACTTAAAAATATAACTTATATATATTTTACATTAAATTTATGGGAGTACATTTCGTGAAACATTCTTTATTTCGTGTATACCCCTTTTTCATTTCTACTCCTAAAATGGTGTTGATCATAGTATAATAATTCTGGGACACCCACCTGGAATCAAACTGTAAAATGTTTAGTTATTTCAACAACTTGTTTAATAGAGAACAACTGTGAATATCATATTTCACCCTCATCCTAACCCTAATCCCTATTGTTAATACAATATTGTCCAAAATCTAATTATTTCTAAGGGACATCCAGCTCAAATCAAACTTTAAAATTTTGAGTCAGTCTGACTGTTACAGTTAACGCTTAAGATGGATGGAGAGAGAGACAGACCGGCATCATTCCGAAAATGGGTTCAAAACATTAAATACAACGGGATATGAAAATTTTAGCATAATCACAATACTTTCCTTACTAGATAATCGAAAAGTAAAATTTGACAAAGAAATATTGTTTGTTTTATATAATACTGATAATAAGAATCTATTAGAAACAGCTTAATGCCATTATATAAGCATTTTATACATCTGATTTACGAGATGAAATATTAAAATTTTGAAGGCAACTTAGTGTTTTAGGTTCACAGTTTTCTAAGCTGGATGTCCGTTTGTCCAAATATTTTGCTACAATTTTGTGATTATCACTACAACCTCAATTTTGAATAGATTTTAATGTAGCTTTCACACTTCAATTCCTTCTATGGTTTAGTTGTGAAACTATGATATAAACATATGTGAAGCATGGTCTAATGTTTATGAAGTGTCAAACATTTTTCGTAAATATTAAAATGAACTAGAATAATACATGGAGTTTTTGTTAAAATCTTGGATTTCTCTGTATTCAGAAATATTTAATTGTAATTATACTTAAAAGTTGGCACAGAATTATTGAATTCTGTAACTTAAATGCACTTTGATGTGAACTTTAATAAACAGTTAGAGACTAAATATTACGTGAAGTTAAGAAGACTGGGTGTTATGAAAACTTTTATGAAATGTCATGTGATTTGATATTAGTGTATATAGAAACTTTTAGTAAAAGCATTTTATGAGTTCCTATTGTACATCGAGTGCTATACTATGGTGCGTAATTTGTGTATGAAAGTGTTACACATCAATTCGTCTGTTGCTGTTGATCTCATCAATGTTGTGGCTTTTTTGGTAAGATTTTGTAATTAATGTTCATCTATTTTGTGCTTTCCTTATCTATCAATCAATCTGTTTATAAATTTGTTAAAACCTAGTAAAAATTGAACTCCTTATTTTTCTGCCATATGACCTTTTTATACTTTTTCGTGGGTACAAAATGGTGGTATGTAGAAAATATAATTCCAAATAGATAAAAATTAGTTGGTTATAATGGAATTTGTAGAAATTTTGCCTGGAGACTTATATGATGATATTTTTTAAATTATTAAATTCAAGTAGTTGATAAATCGTTAGTAGATTTGCGAAATTTTACTACGTAAACATAATATTTAAGGAGATGGTTTCTTAAACATCCTTACATTGTATTATAGAGGCTCATAATAACTACCTGTAAAAGTATGAGTCAAAGGTGTGGGACGAGATTAAATTGGCTTTTTATATAAATTTGTTTATACTCAATATTTAATTTATGAAAACCCAGCCCGATTCAAACTAATTTCATGTTACTTGTTCAATTGCTTCCCCCATCAAACATGACTTGGCATAATAGTGTTATTAATATCGTTACCAAATAAATTTATTTCATGCTGCACAACATTTAACTGGTTGTTGATAATTTTGTGAGATTATTAAAAGAGTGTTATGATAGTATCAAGTAAGTCACATTATGTGTATAAAAAGATAGTAGAAGAGTGTCTGTATAATTTCTGGTTTCTTTAAGGAAAAAGTTACATTTTTAATGTTACATTTCCCTAATGCTAACATCTCTACTCAAAGAACAGCAAGCAACAGTTTCTGTTTTAAATTCAAAATTAAGTCGTCTATTTACTATTAGGACCTTAGATATGGAGGTAATCATTCAACAAGGAATTTCACTAAGTCACAGGAAATCTGTCATAAGTTTGTTATTGTAATGTTTCGTGTAATTTATTTCCTCAAATTGATAACCTTTTCACATTTAAAGTGTTCATGAATTACAAACAGCTGGTTTGGATTATTGTGCTTACTTTTTTAAGATTACAGATAGTAAACTAGATCCTTTACTGTATTTTATGATTAATATTGCATGTATGCATCTTTATGGCCATATGAGTTTACAGGGCTCAAATACTGTTGTGTCAATAATTTTTACAAGTTCCTTGGTACATATGCAGAACATTCAATACACTAACATTGAGGACATTAAAAAAACTGTTTTTGGTATAATCTGACGGTCTTTCTGATAGTTTTATTGAATGATAGCATCATATCAGCATGGCCAATCACTCTCATATTTTTGTTTTAATTAGGCCTAACAACACATTTAGGTTTTTTTTTTATAACTGATGTACTTTCTGAACAGGAATCATTTCATGATTATGTATGATGGATAGCATAGTGACTTGACAGCAGTCACATTTTTTTATTGTTAAAAGTTTATCATTGCATCTTACAACTATCTTACCATTTAAAAAATTTTATTATATATTTTTTTTGTCGTAAACATTGCAGGTTTTATAAATAAATATTGAGCTTGCCTTATGAGATGATATTAGAAAGAATAAAACTCAAACACAAGATCATTGGCGTGTAAACTACAATATCGTTTTAGAATGATGTCACTCCTGCAAGCGCAATCTTGGCACTAGTGAAATTTTTAAAATAATAATTTGATCCAAAATGAAATGTAGCTATAGATCACAATACTCACTGACAAGCTCAACCAGTTATTTATAAATTTTCTTGTTATTTTTAAAAACAATCTGGTATTGATATTGTTTTAATATTATTAGCTCTACAATTTATGATTATCACTTCATAACATGTTTTGTCCCAATGATGTATTATTTAATAATTTTATTTTCTTATATCATTTTTGTTGCAGTTGTACGACCGAATTTCTAGCAAAGTTGTTAGTCCGACTCGTGCTCCACCGAGCGATGCCGTGCAAAAATGTCGAGACGCTTTGGACGCTATTCGCGATTTTGAACAGACAACTTCTCCTGCAGACTTGGAACTGGAGCTTAGTGGAGAGATTGAGGAGCTTCGAGAATTGTTATCAAGGGCTCATTTTAAGGTAAGACCTTATGTACAGTATTTAAAAATTATAACGGAAATTACTATTCAAATTAACTTGAAACAGTTATTCTAAATATATAACTCAAACTTTAATAATTCTTCGAACTTTGGTATTTTTTTGTTTAGAAATATTTTATGATAATTTGGTAGTTTCAAAATTTTTATATTTTAGTGACTTTCTAGAATAAATATTAACGTTATCACATTGGAAAAAGTTCCAAGAAACCACTCCTTGTCTACATTTTAAGGCTCTCAGAACTCAGAAATAATAAATTTATGATTTATATACTGAGTGTTAAAAAGTATAGGAATTGCTTAATTACTTTTGAATGAACTATAGCAGAGTTCTCAAAATAGGCTCTAATAATGATTGATTACTACTTGGTAATTTTCTTTGTTCATAATTTCATTTAGCATATTATTGAATATTGAAACAAAGGTTCAAACATCAGTGAAGTCAACATATCCTATCAAGTAGTGTGTGATTTTCACATCTCAATGTTTTGAACATTATACCTACTTCGCTTATTATCATCACTCATTTTGTTGAATCGTATAATTTCAATGGAAATTATATGTTTTCAATCCAGTTTTTGGATGATATACCGAAGTGGGCTTAACATGTAAAAAACTGTAGTGTTTACTACCATACACTATTTACCAATTGCATTTCATAATTGGATAAAACTTGCTATTTTATTAAAATATAGAATTTGATTATCCCCACGTGTGCAAATCTCATGTCTCAATCAGTAACTATTTCAGGAATATAAGTACTGGGTGAAGCAAGAACATAATAATTTCTTTCATCTAGCATTTGGTTACTATGGCAACAATGAATAAACAACTAAGTTCAAAACCTCAACCATGCCATTTTAGAAAACATGGCTGTTTGGACTGTTGAACAACATGCTTAGCTGTTAAATGTTAAAATAATTCTCTAATTACAACGCAAAGACTGTTAAGAAACCATTTCAATGTTGGACGACATGGTGCTAATCCAGATCGCTCTACAATAGCAAACTGGGTATGGAGATATAGAAATAAAGCCTCGACGCAGAAAAAAATTAGAGGAAGTGTACACACCACAATATGAATAAAGTAAGAGTTGCCGTTACTCGCAACAAAAAAGTTTACCAGGTAGCAAGCCGTGGCACTGCAAATTTCCAATAGGTCCTTACAAAGGGTGTTGCATCAATATTTTCCCTTTCACCCCTACAACATCTAAGTTGTTCAAACAATATTGGAACCTGATTACGCCAGGACATATAATAAAATACTGAAAATCGAAAATCAGAAGCCAAACCTCTCTGAACTATTGATTATATTAGATGAAGCAGAATTTTACCTTTCCGTTCATGTCAATAAACATAACATGCTCTATTGGAGTGCCAGCCATCCTCAAGACCCTCATTCTAAGCCTCTCAAGTGCCCATGTGAGTCACTTGTATGTTATGGAGTTTCAGCCGATCATGTTTATGGTCCCTATACCTTTGAAAATGTTAATGAAAATACAGTTTCCATGAACCCTCATCAGTATGTGGATATATTGAACAACTTTTTATCCCATTGTTAAATGAGTTGAAGGTTATTACAAACTCCCTCTACTTCCAGCAAGATGTTATGGTGGCACCCACACACTGCACAGAACACAATGGTTATGCTGAGAAATGTATTGGTGATCGCTTGATTTTTTCTATTTGAAGTTTGAAGTGTTTTAAACATGTCCTCAAAATTTAAATGAATTCAAGTTGCAGATCATTGAAGGAATTCTGGCGATTCTCCAAACCATGCAGCAGCGAATAATTGTCAGCTTTTTTTAGCGACTTCAAGAATGTCAGGATGTTCAAGGGCGTTATTTAATAACAGTTATTAGCACGAAATGGCATATATTGTCTATGTCTTATTGTAACACCCAGAAATATTAAAAATGCTCTTTTTGTGACATTGTTAAATTGTTGTGTTCTCATTGCCCCACTCCAGTATTATGAATACACAATCTTGAAATCTCATAGTCCTAAATTCTTTGAAACATTACATTTTTACAAAATGTATAACATTTTAAAGATTTTACGTATCAATATCTGAGGTATTCTTTTTATTTAAAATATTCGATAAGTAACCTTAATCTTTGGTTTTAAATTAAATTCATTTTATTTGTTAAAAAATTTATGTAAATTCTCTGTCATCATATGATTTTGATTAATACTAGTATTTCTAGTGTTGTTAAGGTCCACAGTTTATTACACAAGATACATAAGCAAAAATATTACTTTACAGTGATTTACTTTATTTTCATTTCATAATTTTTATTATAGGCATCCAATGAAGTAATCAGCGATTATTAGTTTTTTAAATAGGACAAAGCCTAATTGTCTGTGCTACAAATAAACACCTTAAAATGACCAAAGAGAATGCTGAACATTTTTGATTCCATAATCGTAGAATTGCATTTTAAATGTCAGCTGGTAAAAGCAATCATTAAATGATCCTCACTTTTATTGACTAAATATAATTTAGTAGCATTAGTTTTAATATAGAATTATTCATTGAAACTAGGGTGTTTTAAAATTATTGTTTTCAAAAATTAATTTTAACTTTGTTTCATAGAAAAATCCATCTCTTTTCTTTCCCTTCTTCCAAACACTCCTTACCAAATGATGGATTTTAATTCTTAATTCTGAATATTGACGTTGGTATTTCCTATAATAAATGCAGAGTCTTATAGTCCTGCAGCTCACTCCCCATTTTAGCATCGAAGTGGCAGGGTTGAGACTACGGGACCAAATCAATTTTAATCAAAAGTATTTAACGTGTAAAGCTTTCAGTTTAAAGTTATCTAAAATTACCCCATCTGAAGATATTTATAATTTGGAAAATTGTCATTTTCCACATTTTCAAAATTTAATGAAATCTGGAAAGTTTCACATTTTTAGATTATTTTGTTAAAAAGTTGTAAGGATTTAAATTTGGTGCCCACGTTGAGACGATTTGGATTCACATAAAACCACTCAAGTCTTAAATTATTGTAAAAATATCAAAAAGGGGAAAAATTCAAAAATTGTACATATTAAAATTAATGAGATATTTAGAAAACCAAGAATAGAAAAGTACAAGTTTTTGTTTAATGCAGTCCTACACTAGTAGTAGGCAGCAGCCTTGAATCACCATCAATAATTTCCTGTCCAGACAAGAAATCTAGTGTAAATTAGTTATTACGCAGATCTTATTTGACTGAAAATCAAAAATGTTTCTCAATTTATATATTCAGTAAAACTGTTGATATATAAATATGTAAAAAGTTATAGTCATAACACTACGTTGAAAAACTTAAAATAAAGCCTAAATGGGGTAATGTAATAATAAGTAGAAAAAAGTTAATAATTAAAAGTAATTTTTAATAAATTAACGATAAATTAGTTAAAGAATCACAGTTTTGGTAAGTATTTTTAGCTGTTATGATCTGTTGATATGTTGATATGTTGTATTTATGAATAGACTACTACTTTAGTAAGCAATGAAAGTTGGGAATTAGTTCATTTCTTTGTTACAAATTAAACAATATTTTATATTATATCTATTTTAGATTTTACCAAAGAATAAACAATTGAACACAATAATGGAATGTTATTAATTACTAAATTATTAAATATATTTGCTATAGAAACAAGTGTTTAAAGAAAATTTTTAAAATTAAATAAAGCAGTAATAAAGAAAATTTAGTAAATATATTAAAGAAGGCATTTTAAAATCTCAATGAAATCTTACTCAATGTTAACTTTCAATATGGTAAGGAAAAATTAGAGAGTTTAAAAACTAACGAAATCAGTATCCAACAATATTAGGAATATCATTTTCAGTTGCCTTTGTCGTAACTCTACATAGACGGTTTTACAAAGAGTACATCCCAGAAAAGGGTCTTATGAGTTTTATTTTTTTTAATATCACTTTCCACTAGCTCTTAATATTGGGAGTGTGAGTAAAATTTGTAACCAGACAAAAAACAATGAGGAAAGTGTCTTTGAAGGAGTTTATAGTTACGTGTGATAACATCGTCTTGGAGCAGCTACTATGAGGCAGCATTGGTGCTAAAATTACCAGTTCCTTGAGAAGCTCCTTCCCATCGATTTTAAGTCATATTCAGCTGTCAAAAGTCTTCAGAGATTCATGTAATATCATGGAGAAATTTGAAACTAACACTATTATTTTCTACAGTACCTGTTTATCTGGAACCTCTCAGTCAAAAAACTGATGGCTGTGTCCAAAACTGTATAAAAATAATTCACTTAAAAAGAGTCTTTCCTGCCTCAACTGTTCACCTACACTTTCATAGGAAACATTTATTTTTTTTCACTTTTCTTGGCCAAATTTACCTAACTTATTTTCAGCTAACACTTTTTTTCTTTCTTTTTTTTTTCTTTCTTTTTTTCCCCCTTTTTTTCTTCTCTGCCCTCATGTTCTCCAGAAAGCCCTTAACACCTCCAATCAAGCCTTTAGCATTCAGGATTTTAGTGACCATGTTGATTTCAAATAAAATATCATACCAAATGAATAAGTAGCAAATAAATCTGAAATATCAGCTTTTTAGCAATATCAATAACAGCATATCTTCCAAAAGCATCTTCTTTACAGTCGGTAGTGGTTTCATTAACTATACTACACCTGTTTAATACCAACGTTCAAGGGCATCTAGTCTGCTCTCCCTTCAAGTCTTGTTAAGGGGTTTTGCAGTCAAAGTAGAAATATGTTTCACCAAAATAGTTTACTTATGGGTGGATGCAAAGAAAATGTTATATAACTCCTGTACAGAAAAAAAGTCATTATATCAAGCATATCAAAGCTGCATCGTTAACTACTAGGTTTAACAAATGATTTCCACATGGCACAAAGAAAGTATGTGAGTTGGAGGTCATTGATTCATTTTGTAGTCCTGCATATTTTCTTCTCATGTTAGAAAAAAATATGATTCTCGTAGTCCTGGCCACACATGTTCCTAAGTGGGCTCTTTGAAAGTTTATTTAGTAAGTAATCTGTCAAACCTTAAGACACTTTTTGTCTCTGTGGCTGGGACAAACCCTTATTCTTAAACTGTTGAATCTTTGTCTGGCACTGCTTGGACAAACCGCACCGTGGTTGTAATTTGTTCAGTGTGGCTTGTAATAATAGTAAATGTAAAATCGGTAGCTTCTAAGGAATTATAAAATTAATTAAATGTATGTATTATAATTATGTATATGACGGTTGTCATAAAGAGTATATCATATAGCTGAAAATTCGAAAATTTATGGTAGAATGGTAGAAGGGCCACCATATTTACACGGATTAATAAATTTTCATTTTTTAATTCGTCTCAGCTATTTATAAATGAAAATCGTGTATAAAATCATGTGAAAAGTTATCATGACTTTACACATTTACTACAAGTTTACCTCTATGCATATACGGAGAGTCCCACAAAGAGATAAGTAATTTTAAATGATATAGGTGTATGTAAATAAAACTTAACCATTGTAGTTATGTTTCCAAAGACCTGAAAAGTATTAAGCATAAAATTAATAGTTTAACCTTTTTTTTTAAAAAAACAAAACAAAAATTTTATAGAATCAGAGAATATTGCTGTTTTCTTATTTTACTTAATTGTTGATTGAATTCCAATTACATTAATAACTTTGTACTTTATCATCTTTCCATACAAGACTCTGGTTTTTGGTATCCACTTTGCGAATTTAACAATCACATGATTGCATGATGCCAGGGACCATTAAGACTACAAATTGTGACAGGAAGTCTAGATTTTGTCTTCCCTAACATATGTTATTGTTATAAATTATTTTTAAGATCTTAAACTTTTATAAGATAAAATATAAAAATAATAATAATGTTTTATTGTTGTTCCAGGTAAAATTATTTCTTTCATCTGCTAAAACATTTACATCGGGTAAGTTCAACACCTTTGAAAATTTTAGTAGTATGGTATTTAAAAAATCAAATGTATGTTAGTTGTCAGTAGCTTTGTTTCAAAATTTTAAATTTTAGTAAATATTTATTTAGGTAAAATGTACATTTTCAACAATATGCCCTTGTGATGATTTTATTGCAAATATACTATGCTGTAGTTAATGTTTTAAAAGAGTGTTTGATGTGGGTTTGGGGGTCATTTGTACTCACCCCTTCTCTTAAATTAGTAGGACTAAATATTTGTAACATAGACGGGTTTCCTCTCTATTAAATTTTCTGTTGGAATACATGGCTAATAGAGTTACTGGATGGTGACTGCAATATAAATAAGTCTGTAAGACAAACCAAATGGAAAGCCCTTTACATGATCTTAATTAATGCCATCCTAATTCCTAACAATTCTAAGAATCCCTTAGTTGGAGATATTCTGTGTTCAATACAAAGACTTCAGCTACGAGATATCGGAGTATCATTTTGCGTACCGGTACCTGGGCATTGTGAAATTTCAGGAAACACAAAAACTGACTAAGCGCCAAAGGAAGCTAAAAGTCAGATACCATTCATAAAGCGCGTTATGGTATCTGACTTAGTATCATCTGTGATAATCATTTTGCATAGGCAATGGGAAGAAGAGTGGTGAAACAGAGTCCAATAAGCTAAGAGAAGTAAAAGATACTGTCTGCTTGTGGAATACATCCATACAAGCCAATCGTCCAGAGGAAGTTGTGATTACCTGTGATCGTATCAGTCATTTAATGATTACTCATGGATTTCTGATGGAACACAGAAATCCGCCATAATGTCCATTTTGTCAAGGTCTGTTGTCAATTAAGCACATCCTCATTAACTGTGTTGCTTTGAGAAGTGTGCATAAAACATTTACATGTGTAAATACTTGAACAATACATATAAAATCATTAATATAAGAATAATACACAAAGTTATAGTCCATATGTTAAAATCTGATGTTATTTTAAAAGTATTATTAATTTTTGATATCTTATTTATATCAATTTTTTACAGTCTTTGTGTTTTAATGTAGCATTCCGGTTGTTGATCTTCTTCCAACTTTAAGTTCGTAGCATCCAGGATCCTTGGGGGTGCTGTTTAATGTCTATAGAATGAAGAAACATTTGATAATTATATTCAATAGAATCATCACTGTCCATGCATACTATAAAACACCATTTAAAGATAGTTCTTTAGTCTCTTTTGAATTGATTATTTTGATCGGTTTTCTATTGGGGAATATCATTAAATATTGTTCAATTTCAGGTATCCAATTAACAATATTATCACTAATTTCCAATTTCACATAGTTACAGTTTTTTGGTGTATTAGAGTTTATTACAGATTGTTCAAATTCTAAATATTGGTGGATAATTTGGGTGATTGAGCACATTTGGGCATTGTGGATTCTGTCATTACACTCACTACACTTGATCTCAACATTTTTACATTTGACATGGTTTTATGAACTAACACATATCTAACTGTAGGAATCACTGTTATATACATTATTATCTTACTGTACATTCCAGTCTTAAATAGTTTTTAATAAAGAAATCTTTGCCTGTTTGTTACTCATATATACATATACATTCTATTTTAACACATTTTTCAATTTTTAAATAACTTTAAATATAGAACTCTCTCGCTGCTTCTTACATTATATAGGCTACATTTTATCTTTCTACCTATTTCAATGTAAAATAACTTTTAATATAGAACTCTCTCTCTGCCTGCTTCTTATATTTATATATTTACATTATATTTTAATGTACTTTTAATTTTAAATAACTTTTATTATCAGACTCTCTGCATGCTTCTTACCTTTATATACATATACATGTTATTTTACAGTACAATTAAATCTTGAGTAACTTTTGATATAGAGTGCTCTGCCAGTTTTTTACATTTATATACATAATATATTTTTGTCTTCTTTTTTTTTCTTTCCCGTTCTGGGCTGTGAAAACCCTCCTTCAGAGGCCTCAGCGGCGTCGACCTGCAGATCTTTTGCCGCCCCAATTTCCTTCCTACACCCAACTAGTGATACCCGTCATCCTTATGAAGGAACAGATACTACCAATAGGGTCATCTAGGATGGTTTCCATCTCTTTCCCCGGCAGGCCTAGAGAGTATAGCCTGGCTCGTCCTAACACCTCACACTCTAAAAGAATGTGTTCTGCGGACTCTTCAGCCAAACCACATTTCCTGCAAGTATTATCTGCAGCAATCCCTATCCTGTGTAGGTGTTTTCTGAGGTGACAGTGGCTCGTTAAGAGCCCAACCACCCACCTCATGTTATCTCTTCTAAGAGAGATGAGTTGTTCAGCATGTTTCTTGCTTGGTCTAAATAACCTTTTAGCAAGTCTACTAGTGGTTGAATTCGTCCAGGCCCTATTCATCCCCTCCCGTATCCACATATCAACCGCTGCCCTGGCATGTCCATAGGAGATCCCGAACACCGGTTCCGGGCCCACGAAAGGGGATTCTGAACCTGACCTGGCTAATTCATCTGCTCTCTCATTATAATCAATACCTGAGTGGCCAGGAACCCAGCACACAGTGACCGTGTTCATCTGACTAAGCTTTATTAATGATGAGATACAGTCCCATACCTGCTTTGACTTTACCCTAGTCGTGTTTAGTGCCTTGACTATCTGTGAAGATCAGAATGTTCTTACCTATGTATTTCATTCTTTGATTCTCCTTGATACATTCAGAGTTAGCACCTACTTCTGCTTGGAAAACAGTAGCATGCTTACCTAGGCGCAGTACGATGGAACTCTCTGGGTTGAGCCCATTTATGCCACCGCCCGTACCCATCTCCGTTTTCGAGCCATCTGTGAACCAGACTATATCCTGCTCCTTATATAACCTCCTTCCAGACTCCCATTCTTCCCTAGAAAAGATCTTCGTCTTGAAAGGCTTGTCTAATAAAAAATTAGGTATCATGTGATCTGAGGGCATGTCTAACACTTCCCTGTTGACCACTTGATTTATCTTGCAGTGACCGATTGCAGGCCACCTCTTTCCCCAGCAACCCGTCTGTATGCACTCATCCTGGCCTGTCCCTGAATATAGACCCCTAGGGGAGGGGGATCCAGTAGAGCATTCAAGGTAACCGTTGGTGTAGACCCCATGGCCCCCGTGATGGCCAAACAGGCCACCCTTTGGAGACCATCCATTCTACTTCCAACCCCACCTTGTAACGTCTTAGTCCACCAAACTACCGCAGCGTAGGAGATTAGTGGTCTAATGATCATGGTGTATATCCACATCACCACCTTGGGTTGCAGACCCCATTGTTTACCAACAGCCCTCTTACATGCAAACATAAGACACTTGGCTCTGGTTACTACCCGTTCTATCTGTGGGTTCCAGGTAAGCCTTTTATCCAACACAATACCTAGGTACTTCACCTGGTTCTCCAGCGCTACCTCTTGCCCAAAGAGCTTAGGTAGCGACCTCACTCCCAGATTCCTTTTTCTTGTGAAGGGAATGAGAGAAGTTTTTCCAGGATTCACAGATAGCTGTTCCTCCTGACACCACCTTTCCACCTGGATAAAGGCAGCCTGCATGAGGTCACAAACGACGCTCATGTCTCTACCTCTAACCACGATGGCCACATCATCGGCATATCCCTGTGAAGAATCCTTGTTCGTTATAACAGGGGAGATAAGACTCCGCCCTGTGCACATCCACGTCTAGCCCTGACCGTGATAATTTCATCATACAGAGTAGCCTGGATTAACCTGCTGTTCAGCATGGCAGACACCCATCCTACAACAGTCTTGTTCACTTCACAATCCTCCAAAGCACTAATCATTGATTGTATTGAAGTGTTGCTGAAGGCTCCCTCTATGTCCAGGAACGCCCCCAGGGCTATTTCCTTTGCTTCCAGACTTTCCTCTATTCTGCTCACTAAATGATGTAGAGCAGCCTCAGTGGACCTGCCTGGTCTATAAGCAAATTGATTTTCGTGCAAGCCTGAACTCCTAAGCACGTTATCTCTGATATTTACATCCAGAATTCTCTCCATTGCCTTTAGCAGGAATGAGTTTAGGCAAATTGGTCTGTAGGCCTTGGCCTGAGCATATCCCTCTCTTCCAGGCTTTGGAGCGAAGACCACCCTCGCCACAGACCAATTCCTTGGAACATGGCGCAGCGCCAAGCTCGCTCGAAAAGCACCCGTGATAACCGGCCTGAGCACCTCCAAACCCTCCTTGAGGAGTAAGGGAGTGATCCCATCTCTCGAACGATCTTATGGCCCAGTCCACCTTATCCTCATTTATGAGTCTCCTCGAGCAGTTCCAGTCCGCTCTACGCAGACCTGCCCTAGTGTACAGGGAGGGATCGCTTCCTCCCTCTATCTCAGAATCCGGAAAGTGACATCCCAGGAGTACTTCCAGAGTCTCCTTTCCCGACTGCATATACGAGCCATCTGGTTTTTCCAGAGAGCCCACCATATTGGTATGTTCTGCCCTCAGGATCTTCTGGAGTCTAGCCGTTTCAGAGCACTCTTCCACTCTTTCACAGTACTTTCTCCAGGAATCTCACTTGGCTTTCCGAATTGCTGAGTTATACTCAGTAAGTTTTTTATGATATTGTTCCCAGCAACCTTGATGTTTAGAGGCCTTGAACAAAGTTCTAACCTCCCTCTCCATCTTTGCTAGTTCCTTGTTCCACCACCTTACCGTTTCGTGTTTTTTCCTTTGTGTGAGGGGGCAGTTGGCATGAAAAGCACCCTGAACCGCAGCCTGCAGCTGCACCGATACTTCTTCCAACTCCTCTACCCCCCTCACTTCAGGCCCTATATCTTGAACAGCCTGCCCCAAGTCTTCCCTGTACTTCTCCCAGTTCGTCCTTTTGGGGTTTCTGAACCAGATGACTCTCATCTGCTTCCACCTCATCTCGAATAGAATGTGCTGGTGATCTGCCAGTGATGGCTCCACCGAGACCCTCCAACCCTTGATGAGTTGAGCAGTACGTTCAGTACAGACTGTGATGTTGATAACCTCCCTCCTCACTCTGTTGATGAAGGTCGGTTTGTTACCTACATTAACTATATCTAAATTATTACTAGACAAATAGTCAAATAGAGACTTACCTCTTGCATTACAGTTCGAGCTGCCCCATGCAAGATGATGCGCATTGGAGTCCACTCCAAGGACTAGGTGTTCACCTTTCCTCTTCGCTTCTCCCACAATGCGTGTGCACTCATCGGTTGGAGGTGGATTGGCCGAGTCGAACGGGAAGTATGCAGAGCCTATGGTAATTTCTCCACACACCTCCTGGTCCTCCAATCTCACCTTAGCTGCCACCAGATCCCTGGAACAGAACTCATTTAGCAAAAAGACACTTAAATTCTTATTCACTAAAATGCATGTTCTGGGTGCGTCCGATGACGTATCGTACATCAGCCTGCCCCCAGAATCTCCCAGCCCCAGAACCTTACCTTTCACCGCCCTTGGCTCCTGAATCAGAGCCACATCGATGCCTTCGGCCTTGAATCTTCTGGCTAGGTTTAGGCTGGCCGCCTTTTTATGCTGAAGATTGGCCTGGACCACCTTCAGCACCTTCATTGGCTGCAACATCCTTTGTCCTTTTCCCAATGATCTGGAACTGGATCTGCCCAAGCCCGAGCCTCACCCTGAGGTTTCTCTTCTTGAGCATCTCCAGATCCTTCTCATTGAGACCAAGAACCACTGTTCTCCCCTGAGGGCCCATGGTTCTAGCGTTAATGATCCTCCAGTCTCTTGTCGAGATCGAGAGGTCATGTTGCTGGATCCTGGACAGTACGTCCTCCACCTTCATCCTGTCAAATGAGGGCGGAAACCTGGTGATAACCTTGCTAATGTTAATCACATTTTTCGCGTCCACCACTTCCAAGATAGCTCCTTTCCAGGGATTGCATATGGCAACAGCCTGCTATAGCCACCCCTTGGTTTCCAGATTGCAGCACTGCAATACCATAGCACCACTTTCCAGCCTAGGCGACTCGTTGAAGCCTAGTAGACATCCATCTGAGAGGAGCTTCATCTGCGCAATGAGAGCAGACGAGAGCTCCAGGATGTCCTCACTGAGTAGCGTTTCCGGAAAGTCTTTAAATACCACCGCAACCCTGAAAGAGGTCAGCCTTTCTGCATATGAGAATTCCAACCCCCTCCTGGGTTTCTTCGGTACCTGTTTAACTCCTGAGCTTGAAGGACTGCTGACATCGGACCTTTGCCTTTTTGGCGTTCCTACATCAGCAGCTGCTCCCCTGCTCTTCGGAGTAACTTTCGGGTATTCCACCCAAGTGCCCGGAGCCATCTTCTCCTCTCTACATCGCCTCTTCTTCTCCTTATAGAAGGCGGCGCCTTTCTTGGCTGGATTTTCAATGTGCATCCGGTTGATCCTAGATGCCGTTTGCCTCAGATCTACATCTGATGTACTTCCCTCAAAGGGTGGTACAGTGGATCGACTTTCTGCCGTAGCAGACCTGTCGCCTATGTCCCTTGAGGAAGTGGTAGCATGCTCAGCTGAAGCTTCTACCTTCCCTTCTTCTGCCTTATTGCTGGCTTGACCCTTTGGGACTTCCAAAGGCATTTCCTCATCGTCAAGATGCAGACTGAGGACATTCTCATCTGGAGATTCCCTCGCTGCACCTGACCGTCTGTGCGCTTCAGTTTATTTATGTTTTCCATGAAGATACTGTTTGGGTTTTTGCCCCATCTAGGGTCCTGAGCAACGTTCTCACCATCCTCGGTGAGGCATTCGCCAGACAAAGTCCTCCCGCGACTCAAGCTCTCCGTAGCCCAGCCACTGCCCCTCGACTGTCTATCCAGAGAACCTTCCCAGAACCGAACCATGGAAACTGGGTTGTTCCTCCTTCAATAAGCCTACTCACAGCAACTGCACTTGCCCCACTACGCATTCGCATAGCGAGAACCCCTGATCTGGGCTTGCCAGACCCGATCACGGCTCACCCAAGCCTCCAGAGCGCAAAGTGATGTGTTGGATCCAACCCTCCACAAAGAGTCTTCACTTCAATCACCAGCCACCCCTTCATCAAGGGTCACTGTATCGCCCAAGCAGGGTATACCTGGGCGCCCCACTTTCCCAGCAGGGGGGAGGATCCCCCTATCCAGGCCTATATATGTCCTGCTCTGGTCGCACTTCCCAATCATCTCTGTGTTGGTACTTGCCTGGGACAGAAAGAGATGTAATTACCTCTACCCAGGCTGCGGGGCGTCGGTACATTAGCCTGCACCCTCCTAGTCAAGACTAGAAGAGTGCAGTTTTGAGGTGACACTGCGTGGAAGAGTACCGTCCGACTTCGACTACATAATATCTTACTGTATATTTCAACCTTATATTAACTTTTAATATAGACCTTCATTCATGCCACACTGAAGTTCTGTTTCGCCATCAAAGCGCTGCGTTGCTAGCCAGGTCTTCATTTGCAGAAACAAATTGATGTTACTAGTTTTGAGATCGGGGCTATATGGAGGATGTTAAAATATCTCCTAATTAAAGCTCTGTAAGAGTTCCTGGGTATAATGGGTTGAGTGCGGGCGAACATTGTCTTTAAATAGCAGGATTTTCCCTTGGCGTTTGTTTCATATTGCTCTACACAACTTTATTAATGTTTCACTATTTTTCCGAGTTTATTGTTGAACCACATCGATTCACAACTTATTAAGTGGAAATAATTAATAAAGAACAATTAATCAGATAATTGTGTTTTATTAAGTTTCTAGTGATTGTGGTTAGGGGAAAATTCGAATTATTATTATTTCTTTATTGTCAATTACAAATCATAAAATTTAAATTAGTTGGATTGCCTTACTTTATTCTAAATGATTCACCTTATCTAGAAAATAAATGAAAATTTCAAAAATTTAGGTAGATATTGAAAAAATTTTAAAAACAAAACAATGTCTCTTAGTCATTGTGTGCGAGTGCTTGTGTCCTTGGGGATGGGTTTGTTTAACATAGAACAAAATAAAGTACATAAATTCCTTTGGAATTGAACTGGATTTAATAAAAAAATGTAAAATCAACCCATTTCCTACTTGTTAGGGTTATTAAGACCGGCATTCGAAGTAGCCCCCAATCTCTTCCTGGAGACGCAGTAGACATTCCTCTATGCTATGTGAGGGATTTCTTAATGTGTTGATATTTATTTCAGCTACATTTTGAATAATTGCTTCTTTTAGTTCTTCAACATACCTTCTCTTACAGTTGAAGGTCTTTCTGACCTCTTGATGTCTGCAATGGACCAGGTGTATTAAAAACTTACTAACAAGACTTTATACGCGACTACACCACATGGTCCATCCCTCAAATTTTCTTAACCCGACGGATATACTTTGTTCAAATTCATAATACAGTAGAATCTTGTTATGTCGGCCCCTTTTAATTCGGATCTCCAGATAACCCGGACCGGTTTGCAATAAATAACATAAATATAAATTAATATAAAATATGCATTTTGGATTTTGGTAGCGCTATTGCTTTATACGAGCGCATAATTGTAGCGCATTGCACTGTAATCGTGTTTCCGCCGAGTTCACGCAACCAAGTTTGTTTGCCGTGACTGTACATCTGATGCCTAATTGTAGTGCTGCATGCCTGCGTGGTGAGTCATTGTCACCTAGGTGATTGGTGCGCTTTGCGGGTTACCACACTTCTAAGTTCACCGTCAGACAGCTCAGTTACTGTTTGTGTCTTGTTGGACTCGTGTCGTTTAGTTGAGTATTCTGTACAGTTTTAGTTTGTTATTTTATGATTGTTACTGTCTTGTTTTGTTTGTTTGAGTTTCTGTAGTTGTACACAATGGACAAATGACTTGAAGCATTAGGCCAAATTGACAAAGGAGAGTCGTTAAAATCAATTGCTGCTTTCTATGGTGTCGGAACCTCTACAGTGGCAGACTGAAGAAAAAAAAACAGATAACTATAGAAGAATTTTGTTTTAAAATGATTTAGAAAGACAGTTTGGATGATCGATGCAAAACAAAGAAAGCTAAAGATGAAACATAGGATGATGCGTTATTTGTTTGGTTTTGTGCTGAAAGAGAACGAGGTTTACCAGTATCAGGGCCCATTATTCAGCAAAAAGCCCTCAGCTAGAATAAAAAATTGCCAGACGGAGACCCAAATTTCACTGCCAGTCAAGGATGGCTGGATAGATGGAAAAAACGGTACGGTATACGCCAACTTACTGTGACTGGAGTGAAGTTTATCTGGCGACATAAACACAGCTGACAAATTCAAAAAAGATTTTAAAGAGTTTGTGCAGAACGAGAAATTGTCACCAGAACAGATATATAATGCAGACGAAACCGGTTTATATTATCAAATGTTACCGAGCAAAACCCTGACCATGAAAATTGATGAGTCAGCAAAAAGCTTTAAAAAAAGAAAGAACCACCTTACCATAATGGCTTCTAGTAATGCGTTAGGTACGCATAAATTCCCTCTTCTTTTAGTAGGAAAAATCCCTGTACACTGAAAAACGTGAATCGTGGGCCGTTACCTGTTATTTATAGATCCCAGAAAAGTGCGTGGATGGACAGTATTTTTTTTAAAGAATGGTTTTACGAGTCTTTTGTTCCTTTCCTGACGAAACATTTAAAGGAGCGTGGCTTGCCAATCAAAGCTGTTGTGCTCATTGACAATGCCCCTATGCATCCAGCAGCTGAATCAATGGTCAAGAGCGATATTATAGTGAAATATTTACCACCCAACGTGACAGCACTGCTACAGCCAATGGACCAGGGTGTTCTTGAGTGCATCAAGTGTGTCTACAGGCGACACATGTTAGGCCTACTAATTGATGACGATGAACATGATGTCGTGGAAATTTTAAAAACATTTAATGTAAAACTGTTTTGTACATGGTGTCCAAATCTTGGGAACAAGTTGCTAGAAGCAGCATCATGAAGTCGTGGAAGAAACTATGGCCTAATGTTTGTGATTTGCCAGAAAACCAGTCAGAATCAGTGGTTGACAAAACCAAAAACGAAATGCAACCTCAGGAGTTTCTGGAGTTGTTTAGGCAGGTGGACGGTTGCTTGAATGTCAATATTAATGACATTGAATGTTGGTTGGAAGAAGATAATGACGGAGGTTATGACACACTGACTGATGAGCAAATTGTAGTTAATGTTTTAAAAGAGTGTTTGATGTGGGTTTGGGGGTCATTTGTACTCACCCCTTCTCTTAAATTAGTAGGACTAAATATTTGTAACATAGACGGGTTTCCTCTCTATTAAATTTTCTGTTGGAATACATGGCTAATAGAGTTACTGGATGGTGACTGCAATATAAATAAGTCTGTAAGACAAACCAAATGGAAAGCCCTTTACATGATCTTAATTAATGCCATCCTAATTCCTAACAATTCTAAGAATCCCTTAGTTGGAGATATTCTGTGTTCAATACAAAGACTTCAGCTACGAGATATCGGAGTATCATTTTGCGTACCGGTACCTGGGCATTGTGAAATTTCAGGAAACACAAAAACTGACTAAGCGCCAAAGGAAGCTAAAAGTCAGATACCATTCATAAAGCGCGTTATGGTATCTGACTTAGTATCATCTGTGATAATCATTTTGCATAGGCAATGGGAAGAAGAGTGGTGAAACAGAGTCCAATAAGCTAAGAGAAGTAAAAGATACTGTCTGCTTGTGGAATACATCCATACAAGCCAATCGTCCAGAGGAAGTTGTGATTACCTGTGATCGTATCAGTCATTTAATGATTACTCATGGATTTCTGATGGAACACAGAAATCCGCCATAATGTCCATTTTGTCAAGGTCTGTTGTCAATTAAGCACATCCTCATTAACTGTGTTGCTTTGAGAAGTGTGCATAAAACATTTACATGTGTAAATACTTGAACAATACATATAAAATCATTAATATAAGAATAATACACAAAGTTATAGTCCATATGTTAAAATCTGATGTTATTTTAAAAGTATTATTAATTTTTGATATCTTATTTATATCAATTTTTTACAGTCTTTGTGTTTTAATGTAGCATTCCGGTTGTTGATCTTCTTCCAACTTTAAGTTCGTAGCATCCAGGATCCTTGGGGGTGCTGTTTAATGTCTATAGAATGAAGAAACATTTGATAATTATATTCAATAGAATCATCACTGTCCATGCATACTATAAAACACCATTTAAAGATAGTTCTTTAGTCTCTTTTGAATTGATTATTTTGATCGGTTTTCTATTGGGGAATATCATTAAATATTGTTCAATTTCAGGTATCCAATTAACAATATTATCACTAATTTCCAATTTCACATAGTTACAGTTTTTTGGTGTATTAGAGTTTATTACAGATTGTTCAAATTCTAAATATTGGTGGATAATTTGGGTGATTGAGCACATTTGGGCATTGTGGATTCTGTCATTACACTCACTACACTTGATCTCAACATTTTTACATTTGACATGGTTTTATGAACTAACACATATCTAACTGTAGGAATCACTGTTATATACATTATTATCTTACTGTACATTCCAGTCTTAAATAGTTTTTAATAAAGAAATCTTTGCCTGTTTGTTACTCATATATACATATACATTCTATTTTAACACATTTTTCAATTTTTAAATAACTTTAAATATAGAACTCTCTCGCTGCTTCTTACATTTATATAGGCTACATTTTATCTTTCTACCTATTTCAATGTAAAATAACTTTTAATATAGAACTCTCTCTCTGCCTGCTTCTTATATTTATATATTTACATTATATTTTAATGTACTTTTAATTTTAAATAACTTTTATTATCAGACTCTCTGCATGCTTCTTACCTTTATATACATATACATGTTATTTTACAGTACAATTAAATCTTGAGTAACTTTTGATATAGAGTGCTCTGCCAGTTTTTTACATTTATATACATAATATATTTTTGTCTTCTTTTTTTTTCTTTCCCGTTCTGGGCTGTGAAAACCCTCCTTCAGAGGCCTCAGCGGCGTCGACCTGCAGATCTTTTGCCGCCCCAATTTCCTTCCTACACCCAACTAGTGATACCCGTCATCCTTATGAAGGAACAGATACTACCAATAGGGTCATCTAGGATGGTTTCCATCTCTTTCCCCGGCAGGCCTAGAGAGTATAGCCTGGCTCGTCCTAACACCTCACACTCTAAAAGAATGTGTTCTGCGGACTCTTCAGCCAAACCACATTTCCTGCAAGTATTATCTGCAGCAATCCCTATCCTGTGTAGGTGTTTTCTGAGGTGACAGTGGCTCGTTAAGAGCCCAACCACCCACCTCATGTTATCTCTTCTAAGAGAGATGAGTTGTTCAGCATGTTTCTTGCTTGGTCTAAATAACCTTTTAGCAAGTCTACTAGTGGTTGAATTCGTCCAGGCCCTATTCATCCCCTCCCGTATCCACATATCAACCGCTGCCCTGGCATGTCCATAGGAGATCCCGAACACCGGTTCCGGGCCCACGAAAGGGGATTCTGAACCTGACCTGGCTAATTCATCTGCTCTCTCATTATAATCAATACCTGAGTGGCCAGGAACCCAGCACACAGTGACCGTGTTCATCTGACTAAGCTTTATTAATGATGAGATACAGTCCCATACCTGCTTTGACTTTACCCTAGTCGTGTTTAGTGCCTTGACTATCTGTGAAGATCAGAATGTTCTTACCTATGTATTTCATTCTTTGATTCTCCTTGATACATTCAGAGTTAGCACCTACTTCTGCTTGGAAAACAGTAGCATGCTTACCTAGGCGCAGTACGATGGAACTCTCTGGGTTGAGCCCATTTATGCCACCGCCCGTACCCATCTCCGTTTTCGAGCCATCTGTGAACCAGACTATATCCTGCTCCTTATATAACCTCCTTCCAGACTCCCATTCTTCCCTAGAAAAGATCTTCGTCTTGAAAGGCTTGTCTAATAAAAAATTAGGTATCATGTGATCTGAGGGCATGTCTAACACTTCCCTGTTGACCACTTGATTTATCTTGCAGTGACCGATTGCAGGCCACCTCTTTCCCCAGCAACCCGTCTGTATGCACTCATCCTGGCCTGTCCCTGAATATAGACCCCTAGGGGAGGGGGATCCAGTAGAGCATTCAAGGTAACCGTTGGTGTAGACCCCATGGCCCCCGTGATGGCCAAACAGGCCACCCTTTGGAGACCATCCATTCTACTTCCAACCCCACCTTGTAACGTCTTAGTCCACCAAACTACCGCAGCGTAGGAGATTAGTGGTCTAATGATCATGGTGTATATCCACATCACCACCTTGGGTTGCAGACCCCATTGTTTACCAACAGCCCTCTTACATGCAAACATAAGACACTTGGCTCTGGTTACTACCCGTTCTATCTGTGGGTTCCAGGTAAGCCTTTTATCCAACACAATACCTAGGTACTTCACCTGGTTCTCCAGCGCTACCTCTTGCCCAAAGAGCTTAGGTAGCGACCTCACTCCCAGATTCCTTTTTCTTGTGAAGGGAATGAGAGAAGTTTTTCCAGGATTCACAGATAGCTGTTCCTCCTGACACCACCTTTCCACCTGGATAAAGGCAGCCTGCATGAGGTCACAAACGACGCTCATGTCTCTACCTCTAACCACGATGGCCACATCATCGGCATATCCCTGTGAAGAATCCTTGTTCGTTATAACAGGGGAGATAAGACTCCGCCCTGTGCACATCCACGTCTAGCCCTGACCGTGATAATTTCATCATACAGAGTAGCCTGGATTAACCTGCTGTTCAGCATGGCAGACACCCATCCTACAACAGTCTTGTTCACTTCACAATCCTCCAAAGCACTAATCATTGATTGTATTGAAGTGTTGCTGAAGGCTCCCTCTATGTCCAGGAACGCCCCCAGGGCTATTTCCTTTGCTTCCAGACTTTCCTCTATTCTGCTCACTAAATGATGTAGAGCAGCCTCAGTGGACCTGCCTGGTCTATAAGCAAATTGATTTTCGTGCAAGCCTGAACTCCTAAGCACGTTATCTCTGATATTTACATCCAGAATTCTCTCCATTGCCTTTAGCAGGAATGAGTTTAGGCAAATTGGTCTGTAGGCCTTGGCCTGAGCATATCCCTCTCTTCCAGGCTTTGGAGCGAAGACCACCCTCGCCACAGACCAATTCCTTGGAACATGGCGCAGCGCCAAGCTCGCTCGAAAAGCACCCGTGATAACCGGCCTGAGCACCTCCAAACCCTCCTTGAGGAGTAAGGGAGTGATCCCATCTCTCGAACGATCTTATGGCCCAGTCCACCTTATCCTCATTTATGAGTCTCCTCGAGCAGTTCCAGTCCGCTCTACGCAGACCTGCCCTAGTGTACAGGGAGGGATCGCTTCCTCCCTCTATCTCAGAATCCGGAAAGTGACATCCCAGGAGTACTTCCAGAGTCTCCTTTCCCGACTGCATATACGAGCCATCTGGTTTTTCCAGAGAGCCCACCATATTGGTATGTTCTGCCCTCAGGATCTTCTGGAGTCTAGCCGTTTCAGAGCACTCTTCCACTCTTTCACAGTACTTTCTCCAGGAATCTCACTTGGCTTTCCGAATTGCTGAGTTATACTCAGTAAGTTTTTTATGATATTGTTCCCAGCAACCTTGATGTTTAGAGGCCTTGAACAAAGTTCTAACCTCCCTCTCCATCTTTGCTAGTTCCTTGTTCCACCACCTTACCGTTTCGTGTTTTTTCCTTTGTGTGAGGGGGCAGTTGGCATGAAAAGCACCCTGAACCGCAGCCTGCAGCTGCACCGATACTTCTTCCAACTCCTCTACCCCCCTCACTTCAGGCCCTATATCTTGAACAGCCTGCCCCAAGTCTTCCCTGTACTTCTCCCAGTTCGTCCTTTTGGGGTTTCTGAACCAGATGACTCTCATCTGCTTCCACCTCATCTCGAATAGAATGTGCTGGTGATCTGCCAGTGATGGCTCCACCGAGACCCTCCAACCCTTGATGAGTTGAGCAGTACGTTCAGTACAGACTGTGATGTTGATAACCTCCCTCCTCACTCTGTTGATGAAGGTCGGTTTGTTACCTACATTAACTATATCTAAATTATTACTAGACAAATAGTCAAATAGAGACTTACCTCTTGCATTACAGTTCGAGCTGCCCCATGCAAGATGATGCGCATTGGAGTCCACTCCAAGGACTAGGTGTTCACCTTTCCTCTTCGCTTCTCCCACAATGCGTGTGCACTCATCGGTTGGAGGTGGATTGGCCGAGTCGAACGGGAAGTATGCAGAGCCTATGGTAATTTCTCCACACACCTCCTGGTCCTCCAATCTCACCTTAGCTGCCACCAGATCCCTGGAACAGAACTCATTTAGCAAAAAGACACTTAAATTCTTATTCACTAAAATGCATGTTCTGGGTGCGTCCGATGACGTATCGTACATCAGCCTGCCCCCAGAATCTCCCAGCCCCAGAACCTTACCTTTCACCGCCCTTGGCTCCTGAATCAGAGCCACATCGATGCCTTCGGCCTTGAATCTTCTGGCTAGGTTTAGGCTGGCCGCCTTTTTATGCTGAAGATTGGCCTGGACCACCTTCAGCACCTTCATTGGCTGCAACATCCTTTGTCCTTTTCCCAATGATCTGGAACTGGATCTGCCCAAGCCCGAGCCTCACCCTGAGGTTTCTCTTCTTGAGCATCTCCAGATCCTTCTCATTGAGACCAAGAACCACTGTTCTCCCCTGAGGGCCCATGGTTCTAGCGTTAATGATCCTCCAGTCTCTTGTCGAGATCGAGAGGTCATGTTGCTGGATCCTGGACAGTACGTCCTCCACCTTCATCCTGTCAAATGAGGGCGGAAACCTGGTGATAACCTTGCTAATGTTAATCACATTTTTCGCGTCCACCACTTCCAAGATAGCTCCTTTCCAGGGATTGCATATGGCAACAGCCTGCTATAGCCACCCCTTGGTTTCCAGATTGCAGCACTGCAATACCATAGCACCACTTTCCAGCCTAGGCGACTCGTTGAAGCCTAGTAGACATCCATCTGAGAGGAGCTTCATCTGCGCAATGAGAGCAGACGAGAGCTCCAGGATGTCCTCACTGAGTAGCGTTTCCGGAAAGTCTTTAAATACCACCGCAACCCTGAAAGAGGTCAGCCTTTCTGCATATGAGAATTCCAACCCCCTCCTGGGTTTCTTCGGTACCTGTTTAACTCCTGAGCTTGAAGGACTGCTGACATCGGACCTTTGCCTTTTTGGCGTTCCTACATCAGCAGCTGCTCCCCTGCTCTTCGGAGTAACTTTCGGGTATTCCACCCAAGTGCCCGGAGCCATCTTCTCCTCTCTACATCGCCTCTTCTTCTCCTTATAGAAGGCGGCGCCTTTCTTGGCTGGATTTTCAATGTGCATCCGGTTGATCCTAGATGCCGTTTGCCTCAGATCTACATCTGATGTACTTCCCTCAAAGGGTGGTACAGTGGATCGACTTTCTGCCGTAGCAGACCTGTCGCCTATGTCCCTTGAGGAAGTGGTAGCATGCTCAGCTGAAGCTTCTACCTTCCCTTCTTCTGCCTTATTGCTGGCTTGACCCTTTGGGACTTCCAAAGGCATTTCCTCATCGTCAAGATGCAGACTGAGGACATTCTCATCTGGAGATTCCCTCGCTGCACCTGACCGTCTGTGCGCTTCAGTTTATTTATGTTTTCCATGAAGATACTGTTTGGGTTTTTGCCCCATCTAGGGTCCTGAGCAACGTTCTCACCATCCTCGGTGAGGCATTCGCCAGACAAAGTCCTCCCGCGACTCAAGCTCTCCGTAGCCCAGCCACTGCCCCTCGACTGTCTATCCAGAGAACCTTCCCAGAACCGAACCATGGAAACTGGGTTGTTCCTCCTTCAATAAGCCTACTCACAGCAACTGCACTTGCCCCACTACGCATTCGCATAGCGAGAACCCCTGATCTGGGCTTGCCAGACCCGATCACGGCTCACCCAAGCCTCCAGAGCGCAAAGTGATGTGTTGGATCCAACCCTCCACAAAGAGTCTTCACTTCAATCACCAGCCACCCCTTCATCAAGGGTCACTGTATCGCCCAAGCAGGGTATACCTGGGCGCCCCACTTTCCCAGCAGGGGGGAGGATCCCCCTATCCAGGCCTATATATGTCCTGCTCTGGTCGCACTTCCCAATCATCTCTGTGTTGGTACTTGCCTGGGACAGAAAGAGATGTAATTACCTCTACCCAGGCTGCGGGGCGTCGGTACATTAGCCTGCACCCTCCTAGTCAAGACTAGAAGAGTGCAGTTTTGAGGTGACACTGCGTGGAAGAGTACCGTCCGACTTCGACTACATAATATCTTACTGTATATTTCAACCTTATATTAACTTTTAATATAGACCTTCATTCATGCCACACTGAAGTTCTGTTTCGCCATCAAAGCGCTGCGTTGCTAGCCAGGTCTTCATTTGCAGAAACAAATTGATGTTACTAGTTTTGAGATCGGGGCTATATGGAGGATGTTAAAATATCTCCTAATTAAAGCTCTGTAAGAGTTCCTGGGTATAATGGGTTGAGTGCGGGCGAACATTGTCTTTAAATAGCAGGATTTTCCCTTGGCGTTTGTTTCATATTGCTCTACACAACTTTATTAATGTTTCACTATTTTTCCGAGTTTATTGTTGAACCACATCGATTCACAACTTATTAAGTGGAAATAATTAATAAAGAACAATTAATCAGATAATTGTGTTTTATTAAGTTTCTAGTGATTGTGGTTAGGGGAAAATTCGAATTATTATTATTTCTTTATTGTCAATTACAAATCATAAAATTTAAATTAGTTGGATTGCCTTACTTTATTCTAAATGATTCACCTTATCTAGAAAATAAATGAAAATTTCAAAAATTTAGGTAGATATTGAAAAAATTTTAAAAACAAAACAATGTCTCTTAGTCATTGTGTGCGAGTGCTTGTGTCCTTGGGGATGGGTTTGTTTAACATAGAACAAAATAAAGTACATAAATTCCTTTGGAATTGAACTGGATTTAATAAAAAAATGTAAAATCAACCCATTTCCTACTTGTTAGGGTTATTAAGACCGGCATTCGAAGTAGCCCCCAATCTCTTCCTGGAGACGCAGTAGACATTCCTCTATGCTATGTGAGGGATTTCTTAATGTGTTGATATTTATTTCAGCTACATTTTGAATAATTGCTTCTTTTAGTTCTTCAACATACCTTCTCTTACAGTTGAAGGTCTTTCTGACCTCTTGATGTCTGCAATGGACCAGGTGTATTAAAAACTTACTAACAAGACTTTATACGCGACTACACCACATGGTCCATCCCTCAAATTTTCTTAACCCGACGGATATACTTTGTTCAAATTCATAATACAGTAGAATCTTGTTATGTCGGCCCCTTTTAATTCGGATCTCCAGATAACCCGGACCGGTTTGCAATAAATAACATAAATATAAATTAATATAAAATATGCATTTTGGATTTTGGTAGCGCTATTGCTTTATACGAGCGCATAATTGTAGCGCATTGCACTGTAATCGTGTTTCCGCCGAGTTCACGCAACCAAGTTTGTTTGCCGTGACTGTACATCTGATGCCTAATTGTAGTGCTGCATGCCTGCGTGGTGAGTCATTGTCACCTAGGTGATTGGTGCGCTTTGCGGGTTACCACACTTCTAAGTTCACCGTCAGACAGCTCAGTTACTGTTTGTGTCTTGTTGGACTCGTGTCGTTTAGTTGAGTATTCTGTACAGTTTTAGTTTGTTATTTTATGATTGTTACTGTCTTGTTTTGTTTGTTTGAGTTTCTGTAGTTGTACACAATGGACAAATGACTTGAAGCATTAGGCCAAATTGACAAAGGAGAGTCGTTAAAATCAATTGCTGCTTTCTATGGTGTCGGAACCTCTACAGTGGCAGACTGAAGAAAAAAAAACAGATAACTATAGAAGAATTTTGTTTTAAAATGATTTAGAAAGACAGTTTGGATGATCGATGCAAAACAAAGAAAGCTAAAGATGAAACATAGGATGATGCGTTATTTGTTTGGTTTTGTGCTGAAAGAGAACGAGGTTTACCAGTATCAGGGCCCATTATTCAGCAAAAAGCCCTCAGCTAGAATAAAAAATTGCCAGACGGAGACCCAAATTTCACTGCCAGTCAAGGATGGCTGGATAGATGGAAAAAACGGTACGGTATACGCCAACTTACTGTGACTGGAGTGAAGTTTATCTGGCGACATAAACACAGCTGACAAATTCAAAAAAGATTTTAAAGAGTTTGTGCAGAACGAGAAATTGTCACCAGAACAGATATATAATGCAGACGAAACCGGTTTATATTATCAAATGTTACCGAGCAAAACCCTGACCATGAAAATTGATGAGTCAGCAAAAAGCTTTAAAAAAAGAAAGAACCACCTTACCATAATGGCTTCTAGTAATGCGTTAGGTACGCATAAATTCCCTCTTCTTTTAGTAGGAAAAATCCCTGTACACTGAAAAACGTGAATCGTGGGCCGTTACCTGTTATTTATAGATCCCAGAAAAGTGCGTGGATGGACAGTATTTTTTTTAAAGAATGGTTTTACGAGTCTTTTGTTCCTTTCCTGACGAAACATTTAAAGGAGCGTGGCTTGCCAATCAAAGCTGTTGTGCTCATTGACAATGCCCCTATGCATCCAGCAGCTGAATCAATGGTCAAGAGCGATATTATAGTGAAATATTTACCACCCAACGTGACAGCACTGCTACAGCCAATGGACCAGGGTGTTCTTGAGTGCATCAAGTGTGTCTACAGGCGACACATGTTAGGCCTACTAATTGATGACGATGAACATGATGTCGTGGAAATTTTAAAAACATTTAATGTAAAACTGTTTTGTACATGGTGTCCAAATCTTGGGAACAAGTTGCTAGAAGCAGCATCATGAAGTCGTGGAAGAAACTATGGCCTAATGTTTGTGATTTGCCAGAAAACCAGTCAGAATCAGTGGTTGACAAAACCAAAAACGAAATGCAACCTCAGGAGTTTCTGGAGTTGTTTAGGCAGGTGGACGGTTGCTTGAATGTCAATATTAATGACATTGAATGTTGGTTGGAAGAAGATAATGACGGAGGTTATGACACACTGACTGATGAGCAAATTGTTGCGACCTGTTCAAACAAAGACAACATAGATGATACAGACGAGAAAAATGCTGAAGAACCAGAAGTCATCAGTCACGCAGAAGCAGCCTCTCACTTGGATCAATTGATGGTGTATTTTGAGCATCAGAGCGAGACTACACTGACCGAGCTTCTCATGTTAAAATGGATGCGCGACCGTGTGGCACGTAAACGTTACTCGAAGCTGACACAACAGAAACTTACAAGCTTATTCTTCAAAAAGTAGACATACCTGTACAGTCAAAGGAAATTATTGTAAGTACAGTATGTATATTTTCATTTTTTTGTGTTTTCAGCTCTTTCTCCGGCTTACACGGATTTTCGTTATGTCGGATTGGCCGCTGTCCCAGCTGGTCCGACTTAACGAGATTCTATTGTAACACTGAATCAATCCAATGTGTTTGTAAAGTTATGATGGATGATGGAATAACGGAAATATCTATTAATTAGTTGTAAACCACTACAAGTTTACCACCTATTAGATTCCTTTGTTTGAAATTAGTCAACAATGAGAAAACTCATTGCTATGACAACAAATAAAAAACAATGAAAGTAACAGGTGATGTTTTAATACATCCCAATTATATCTGCATACGATAAGAGTTTTTGGGGGATTGGACAACAAATAACGAAACCACTACCATTTAAAGTTTTAACTTAATTTTGTCAGACCTAATATATCGGAGTAGCTATCAAAACTCTAAATACAAATTTCTCAAAAACCGATTCTGATCATGTTTTTATGATGGCAACTAGTACATTTTGTTTATGCCCTTTGAACAATATTAGGATAAAAATATTACAATTAAATTATTTGAAGTAGTCATTATATTATAAACTTTTACAGCACATAGTAAAAATATATACAGTAAATAACATATTTGAAAGTGGAAGTTTCCATTGATTGAAGAAGAGGTAAGCAAAGAGGAGAAGATAATCCACACTTTCATTAAAACACTTGATTTTCCACCTTTAATGGCTATCATGTCCACATCACAATAATTCGAAATCAATTGATTTAAAGCAATCTGTTCTAATCCACCGTTAAAGTCTCTTATTTAAGGCCCTAACCAGATACAGTCTGGACTCTATTGCTATATTATTTACCTTCACATTTACATATGTGTCGGTATAGAAATAAATTATGAAAAACATTTTACTATCTTTTTATACAGACAACAAGTAGTTGATATACACTGCCACGAATTTTTTTCACTGTTTTACGGATCCAGTATACGAAGGACAAGTTAATTTTGGTAATCGTAAAACATTTCGTCTTCTATTTTTTTGACTGATCTTCGTGTTTTATGTCATTAGGAAACTGCAAAAGTGATTTTTGACATACCGTCCATCCGTCATTGTAGTCGTCAGTACGTAAACACGATATCAGCCACAAACAATAAAATATCATTATGAAATTTGGTAAAGGGGACTATAGTGTACTCATATAGAACCCTATTAAAATTCAGAAAAATCGATTTTAAAATCCCAAAATGATTGCAGTTTTAAACAATTTTTTGATTATATATCGTGTATTATTCAAATTATAAAACACACTAAATTAGATAGAAAGTTCAGATTTCAATTCTGCATATAATGGTACCAACCTCACCTTGTGGATGTATAACACTCTAAATGTCCCCATTTTGTAAAATTCAGTATGTAGGAATCAGTTTTATATGAATCGTTAAAAAAGTTTGTTTATTAGAGAATTGCTTAGTAAATTTCAAAATGACTTTGATTTTTAAAAATGGGGTTTCTGCAAAACGATTTACTTCTGTGTTCTACAAAATCCCACAATACTTCATTTTGTGCAATTTTGGAATCTTATCTAATTCTGACCAAACTTGTTTTGCTTTTCTAAAAATATGGGTGCTGTCACAAAAAAAAAAATTACCTGCTGTCCCTAGAAAAAAAAATTTAATCTGCTGTCACTACAAAAATTAATTTTTATCCGCTTTACATCGAAATTAGAAAATACATCTACAATAATAGCTCCAATAACCAGGGGTAAATTTGATGGGCCGAAAATGTTTGTTAACAAAGTTAAAAGTCTAATAATTTCGACATATCTGCAGTTTAAAATAGTCTTTTGTAATTCCTTTTTATTCAAACTTAGTTGAGTCTATAAGCTTATTTTGTACAGCTAGGAGATCTGTATTTATTAGTACCAGAGTTGTCATCGGTAAATGAGCAGATGCAGAAAAATAACCCCCTTCCCGAAATGTATCTTATCATGTACATTTATAAATATTTATCTGTTTCACAGTTTTACAAGAATCATCCATTATTATATAAACTCTTTTAAATCATGTTGTAGAAAATGTAATTTACTTCTTTTTTTTGTTAAAAATATATGATCTTTTATTATGTGTAAACTTATGTTGTTATGACTTATTCAACATATCTCTCATTGAATTCTATAATTTCTTAAAATGTAATTATTGTTTTTAAATATATGTGCAAAGTTTTTAAAGCTGTGATGTTGTTTTGTTACAAAATTTATTTTTTACTCTATTATTTATAGGAAGTAAATAAAAAAAAAAATCGAAGTTATGTAAGTTAACCATTTGTATACCAAGAGTAAGTTTATTCTAGTATATAGATAAGAATACAGATTTTAAATAAAATGATGAATATTGTATTTTGTACATCTCAGAATGGGTTATGACCTAGCTAACTACCACATGAAGCAATTGGGCCTATTTTTAGGTAAACACATTCATAGCACACTAGAGCTGAGCACATAAACGAAGCGAATGGGAGCCTACAGTTTTATTAAAATAGGATATATTCTGACTAAATACGAAAGCAACAAATAATAAAGAATACAAGTTTAAAATTTTTTAAATATAAAATGATTTTAAATTAATAACCTAATATTTTGTATTACTCAATAAAGTAATATACTAAGAATTTCCTAAACTGTATTAAAATCTTCATCCATATCAAAATGCATATAACAAACCATCTACTGTAAATAATACAGAAATTAGACAACAAATAGATGCCACAAATCCTTGTGCTAAAAACCGTCATCTTAACTTGTAAAATAATAACCTTTTCTATTAATTTTCCTAGTTGTCTTATAGAAAAAAATATGTTTATAAAATGCAATATTTACTGTGAGTCTAATAACGTTCTGTACCAACTCACTTGGAAATATACCAGAAGGATTATTATTAATTAATCTTTCAAAAATATGACAATTTTTATCTAATTTTATCGTCAAATAAATAATGGATTCAAAAGTAAATGTTAAGACAATAAATCTATTTCACCACACCTACAGATACACATCTGAATGTTAACACCCACATGACCTAAATTGACCTAAATGAATCTATCAGTTCTCTCTTGATTAATTCTTGTTCTCTTCTGACCCTGGTGTTATTAGAGTATTTAAAGGAAAAAAGATCGATAGTAGCTTATTTTATGAAGCTTAGTGGTCTGTATATATTATTAGCATAGTTGAGAATGTGTTCCAATGGATTACCCTTCACCACCAAAAATATTGCAAAAAAATTCGTGTCCTGTCAGATAAGGGTATCAGCTATGTGCCGAGTATTTTATATTATTATACTTCTGTAATTTTTGAAGAAGAAGAATTATTGAAAAATTACAAAATTATTATATTTCAAGTCTTATTTATGTGTAAGTATAAATTACAGATTTTCCTTATCTTATATTTACTAATTTACAGTGGTGGAAATGGTTTAATATTTTTTAGAACTCTTTTAGATAGAAAAATGTTTGACCTCTCATTTTAAAGCTCTTAGCGTGAGCTATTCACAGTACAGTACAAAAGTTTGATAGAATATAGGATGTTTCAAAAATTAAATATATATTTTTTTAAACTTTTAAATGTAACTGTTATTATTTATTATTAATAACCACATTATTTATAATAATAACCACATTCTGTCAAAACATGGTCTTAACAGATTACAAACTTGTTGCAAAACAGTATGCATTAACATTTCACGATAGGAAACTTCGGTTAAATTTTCATCTATTATGACTGGACTGATAATATTGTTGCCAATTATCCCAGCCCAAACATTCACTTTCTGAGCTCGTTGGGTGTAATTTTCACTAGTCCAATGTGTATTTTGATTACTCCAATATCTGCAATAATGTCTACATAAGTCCATTAGGCATGAAAGTGGCTTCATCCAAAAACAGTGTTAGAGTTCATAAATTACGGTCTTCATCACATTTTCCATTATTCAATCACAAACTCAACCCTACGATCATAATCATTCTCTGATAGTTCATCACTAGATAAACTCTACATGGATAGTGCTATGTTTCTCGAGAATATTGTGAACCGACTAAAAGCTTATACCATGTTGTAGTGCAGCTTGCTTTTCTACCGCTGTCTTGGGGTCTTTTAACAAATGTTGAACGACATCCAATGTGAGGTTTCATCATTTGTAGCAGACTTAGGTCTTCCGTATCCCTCGCAGTTTTGTACATTGCCATTTTCCTCAAACCATTGTACCATCTTTAATACGGTGGATTTAGCTATCAGCTAAATTCGTCTGTTGAAGAATGTTTTGTTAAATGAATTTGATACTTGTTGATATGATCACCATATCCCCGCATAAGCAATGTTATCGTCAGTAATTTAGCTTGTAACATGTAATACAAATTATGCAAATCCAATTACTCCCTACTAAATCAGAACGACACTGTCACAAGACACGTTAATTACTGGACAGTGGCTGCTTTGGAAATTCCGAAAGATAGATAAAATAGAACAAGACTAGATTAGATAAATCCTGTTCAAAAAGGTGAGTTTTAAAAACCTTTTTACAGCATAAATCAATATAATAGTACAATTATTGAACTTTGAGCCACTGTAACGTGGTTAAATTTGAAGATAAGATAAAACTAAACAGTCAGAAGAAGTACTGTAGGTTGAACCGCAGAGAAATTTTTAGGGATATGATTATTTAGCTAAAAATAAGATACACAGTTCATATGATCATAGGTTTAAATATGCTTAGATAGCAAGTTACGGCTAGCGAAAGTTTTAGATTTCTGATCCACAGGTTAATATTCGGCCATATTAAATTTATGTAGGCATAAATTACAACTCAAATTTGGCGGTCCTATATGTTGTGTGACATGAGAAAATTGTAAAAATAGGTGCCAGAACCGTAACTTTTGTAATTTTTAAGAAAATGATTGTAAAACCACCAAAAAAATAATCGAAAAACACTATTCGAAATATTTAATGTGAGTTAATTGATGTGAATAAAAACAAATACGATGTAAATTGGAACTTTTTTTAAAAATAGCTTTATTTGATTTTTAAGGGAAAAATAAAACAAATTTGGAGATAAAAATTATCGGAATTAAAAATTTTGTTGCAAACAAATTCTTGAACTTGTATTTGTTTTTTTCTTGGGTTTATTCACATCAAATAACTCGAATATTTTTTTTATAAATGTAGTAAAAAAATATTGTAGTTAATTGTCAATTTTAAAAAATAGTTATTTGTGCAACTATTGAGCAAAGTGGCACTTTTTTGAACGAGAGAAAAATGTTGACGCACGAGGATTGCCTCGTGCGTCAATTTTATCGCGTTTAAAAAAGACACTTTGCTCCCGAATTGCACATTATACTTTGTCTATAGTTGTTATTTTGTGACAAACAAAAAACATACTTCAGCAGTAACACAATTTAATAAAACATTAATTTAATACAATAGTGTTCAAACAAACAATCAATTACAATTCGATCTTTAATAACTGCATTTTTGAAATATTAGGCCTCGGCCTACTTGTTTACAAAAGTACAATTGGTGAAAATAGCATTTTTGTAGTCATAAATAGTTGTTCCTCCACTAGTAGTAGGCCTAGATGAAGAGGTTGTTGAAAGCTCCTGAAGTTTTGTCATTTCATGAAAATGTAGCGTATTAGAAGTGCCTGCAGAACTTCCAAGAATCTTTTTCCCGGTAGCAACTTTGTTTTAGAGGGATTCTTCTAAATACCCTTCAGCCACTGTGGTACTCTTACAGCCGCCATGCTGTTTTAATTAATCCTCTCCAGCGTCAACTAGTATTGTTGCCGACATACGTCTGAAACAGTGGCCCGTATAGAGGCTAGGCTCAGATAATTTCAAAAACTTTGCAATTTGAAAAGGCATCGTTGATTAGGTGTTTTTATACCCACAGGTTGATTGTAACAAACACCGTTTGAATATCTTAGAAAAAAAGTCTAGTAGGGGCATTTTTAGGCCTTAATTTCGATTATTTTCAAATAGTTTACTCCATCACCACCATCTTCATTGCATATGGTGAATGTACGACGTTTGTTACTTTTGGATTCAGGAACTTTTACAATGAGAACAGAACCTTTATCCTCAACATCCTCTACTGATATTTTTGTTAGTTCGTCCACTCTACAAGCACCAGACACCCCAAATATCAAAACGACCTTTCTTAGTAAATTTTCGTTTTCTGAAGCTAACTTCAAAAAGTCATTTACTTCATTTCCAGTTAGTACTTTAGATTTTTTAGGTTATAGGCTACTGATTGATGCTTTATAAATGCTATAAGTTTTTTAAAACATTAATATCAATATCATTCTTTACCTGGATAGTAGGAGATTGTAAAACTTTTGCCTTTTCTGAAAAGTACGCTAGCAAAATATCTTCAGAAATCTTGTTACCATTGTTTTCCTTTAGCCATGACAAAAACAGTTCATATTGGCGGTCGTACTTTTTCTTTGATTTGACAGGAAGGAGATTTAGTGCAACGTTGTTAGCTTTTTTCGCTAATTTAGGCGGGGTATTTGACAGGTTTTCATCCTCTGAACTGTCCATATTTTAAAACTAACTACACAATTATAGCAGTAGTGCTAAACAACACATCAACACTGAGTAGAAGTTCTCACGTCAAAACTGAGGTTATTTATGAATATTACAAATAACTTGGGTGTATTGTTGAGGAAACGGGATTGCCAACTTCAAAACTCGGCAAACGAAAAATACTCTCCGTGTACATACACGGTCAATCATCTTCATGAATAATTACTCCCTTTTTCAACTTTAAAACGTTGTTTTGTTGTTTATTTATGTTATTTTACATGTAAGAATTAATCTAACCTACATACAGGACATTTTCTGTATATTATAAATCAATTCAAATAAACCTAATCTAAATTTCGTTTTGTTCGGTTGCCATTCGGAGTGAGCAAAGTTGTGTGCAAAGTAGTGGGCAAAGTGAAACTGTTGAGAAATCAGCTGTTTTGCAAACTAATTTAAATTAACAAAATGCCACTTTGCCAACAACTGTAGACAAAAAATATTCTTGTACGTCAAGCATACAAAATTATGTTTTAGACTACATTTTTGGGGGTTTAACAATAATTTTCTCAAAAACTACAAGAGGCACTGTTCTTGGACTTAACATTTTTAGGTCATGAAACTTATAGGAACACTCTTCTATGTCAAACATACAAAATTATGTTTTAGACTATATTTTTGGGGGTTTAACAATAATTTTCTCAAAAACTACAAGAGGCACTGTTCTTGGACTTAAAATTTTTGGGTCACGTATAGGAACACAAAATTTTCGTCGCAATTTATGCCCCTTGAAATTCAATATGGCTGTATAGTATAGGTGGATCAGAAATCCAGATGAACTCTTTCCCTAGCTGCAACTCATTAACAAATCGTTTTGGACCTATGTTTATATGAACTTTTTATCATAATTTTAGCTAGAAAATCATTTGCCGAGAGAATCTATTTAATTCACAATATAATTATATTATT
Organism: Aphrophora alni; assembly: GCA_963513935.1. NCBI lineage: Eukaryota > Metazoa > Arthropoda > Insecta > Hemiptera > Aphrophoridae > Aphrophora > Aphrophora alni. The sequence goes on along the minus strand of OY740767.1, from coordinate 62,989,071 downwards.
TTCTGATCTGAATTGGAGAAAGAAAGCAGCAAAATCTTTAAAAAAATATCTGAAAAATCAGGACTGAATAAATGAAATTTTGCTACAAAATTGGTCTCTGGCTAATTTTTGTTAAGTATTAGAACCTAGAAAATTTAATCAAACCATGGAGTACCGTTTTTTAGAATTGGGTTTGCAAAATCGTAAATCCTCCACCCCCTTTATATTAAACCAAGTTAGCCACAAATAACAGCCCAAGTAATTAATGAATAGTTTTGAAGTTAGGTTATATAATGACGGATGGTTCATATTTTTGTTTATTGTTTATTACCCATTGATTGTGTTTAAAAACATAACTTCAGGTGATAACTTTAATGAGTATGATCTTGGCAATCCTGAGGGTTCTTAACTGGATCTACACCTTTTTCATCTAGTCTTGAGTTTGAAACCTCTCTTTCATATCCATTATCAGGTCTCTCTTGTTCTTTTCTGTCTCTGAAGCTTTTGTGACTCTAAGGTTTAGGTGATATTGTTTTTTTCCCGTTCATTACCAATTTCCTCACTACATTCATTAACGGTTGTAATTAAATTAGACTCAAACTTAGCGCCAATGTACTCGAACTAAATTTCGTGGTATTTATTACATAATAATAAATGTTACTAGCATCCTGCTAATTTAATAATAATTGGACGCCGACCGTCTTTAAATTACTGTAGAGACAAAATACTTTACTATTTTTCACTCATTTTAGATTTTTTTTAAATTTTGGTATGTAAGAGTTTTGGGGTGTGAGAGAATGTCTCAAAAGTAAGAGTAGGCGTACTATGCAAAATCTGAAAATTAATCATGTTAATTAAACCTTAATTCCTTAGTTTCGAAATTACTAGGTTGAGTTTGCAACAACTATTTAAATAAGAAACACTATAATATCAACTAGAACAGAATTGCGCCTATTAACATGCCAGCATCCCTTTTTCCCGCCACGTGTATGCATGTCGATTATAGCTGGACAGCATTTAGCTACTTGTACAATCCTACCCTCCCCCTGTATTCAGGATGAACACTCTAGTTGTTTAGCACTTTTTTCAATTAGGTGTGCCACCACAGAGAAAAAAAAACTACTATTTATTTCTCGAAGGGATTCAGAATCTAAACAAAAATTATGATGTGTATTTTATTTATACATTTTCAATCAGTACATTGGGAAAGCAGTCAAGATTTATAACAAATCCGTTCAATTAATGGTGCGCTACTATATAAAATGAAAAAAACAAAATCTGAAAATGAAAATTTGCTTGCAAGTGCAAATAAAACCCGTCTGAATTCATAGTTTATTTTTTCAATTTTCTTTCCCAAAGCTACACAGAAACCATAATTTTCTCTTATGTATTTGATAGAAATAGTTTAAGCAATTTTGAAATATTCGGCCTTCCAAGATGGGGTACATTTCTTTTTTTTGATGGATAACTTCAGAACTTTTGGGAGTTGGCAACAAGTAATTTTTAATTTGTTTAATATTTGATTTTGTGTATTGGTAATTAAGAAGGTTTGTGCACAGATTATTTTAATTGATTACGATATTAAGACGAAATTTATGATGTATATTTCTCTAATACACTGAATAAATTCGATTGTACATTAGTGAGTTGGTTTATTTAAAATTGACACCATATTCTATGTAATAAACAGTGAAAAAACATTGCATGAACATTTGTACTCATTCATCGCGAAAACCAAATAAAAACAAACTAAAATTAATTGTCACCTTGAAAAAGAATCACATATATATTAGACTATATATAGTCCATAAGAAAAGTTCTGAACATAAATACCATTTGAGTACTGATATGTTCATTTCTCAGTGTACTTTTTGCAGTTTTTGGCAATTATTCCGTAATATTTGTTTACTTGCAATTTGTGTTTGGGTCATTACAAAGGCTGATTTTTGTTTTGTTTTTCGTTTGTTTTTCACTGATAACTCACGATCTGATATTTTTGGAGTGATGGGGATCAATAAAACATTTTGTTTAGGTCCTTAGTGGCTATTCTTGAACAAATTTGTTCAAAATCATTATAGCCAAATTTGAGAGAAAATCGCAATTTCTTTATATTAAAAATAAATATTAAAAGTTTTGAGATCTGATAAAAACATACCCACAAACCAAATTTGTTTAAATTTGGTCTATGAGTGTAGGCTGTATCTGTTGGTCTCTACATATGATATACATACATAATTCCCAAACTTTTTTTGGACTCGGGGGAGCCTCAAAACAGATATTTTCCCAAAAAACTCGACATCCAGTTTTCGAATTATTGTGACACAATTTTTACTTAACTTGTGAATAAGTAAAAATGGAAAAATGGGAGGCACGCCAGTATCGTTACACAAAGTAGACGGTGTATCTATTAAGCTGGAACAGATGTGAAACAAATTGTGTCTCGATAGCATAAACTTCTACTCATGTTCTCCCATCTACATGCCAATTCCGCGCTGAGATGTTTTCATTACAAAGCAGATTTTACTTGTAAAACATATTTTTTATCAGAAATTGTTGGATGTCGGACATAATATAATTGTAAAGATAACCAAATTCTGAGTCTGTGATCCCTAACTTTTTAAATAAATCTAATATGGAATCATTTTGTTGGTTTTAAATGTCGAATTTCCTGCTTTTTTATAATTTAGTTCATTCTCAAAAATAGAAAAAAAATGGCTGCGTGTAACCATTTTAATACTTATATATTGTATTATTAGTATCAAGAATACGGCCACAACTGTTGTTGCTAACACTCGCTTGCCTCGCTTAAACTATAAGGTGCATTTCATAAATGTATATTGATGGCATTGTCGTAAAACTAAGTTCTTAAAAAGCATTTACATAGAAAACTTTGTATTAACAGCAGTAATCCTATGATTTATCTTTAGAATCCTCAAAATATTTTTTGCATCAGATGAATTTCTCACATAGGTAAACCATACTTAACCTGGGGGAAATAATAGTGGTGTACAGACCTTTAGGTTGGATTTTCTGCTAAGATAAAATATATAGAATGTTTCTATCCCTAGTGAACGTGAACAGTATTTTAAAGGGCACTTGAATTGACAGGCATATTAAGGTACCTGTTGACAATTCTACAGTCAAGAATAAATTACATGATCAAACTGTCGTTCGCCTGAAAAGCCTGTCTTTATTTATTTAAGAGTCAAGTGATTTGTCAAGGTGCAAGCGTTAAAAAAAAAAAAAAAAAAAGGATAGCGTAATAATGTATCGCAGAAGTTTGATAAGCATAATATAATTTAACAAATCGTTTGGAGAAATGGACGTGACTAATGAAACGAGAAATGCGCCCTATGCATTAAAAATCTGTACTTTTTAGCATTCAATTTATCTTGTAATTGTTAAAGTTTAGGTCAATCTTACTTGAAACTACAGACTTTTTTTACCATTATTTTAAAATAAGAAACAAAATAAAAATAAATGGTGCAAAAAGTTGCACAAACTTCCTCATTCACTCATCTCCACAACAAAATAAAAGCAAACGGAAATTATTCTTCACCAGAAATATCAGTTCGGTAGTTGTCATTCAAAAAGTGAAAATGAATCGTGAACCAATAATGTTTATATTTTTAAAATAGCTTAAACTTGTTTTAGTACTATTTTTCATCGTTTTCACTATGGAACAATATTAGTTTCAGCGTGCTCCAGTAATCAATGTTAGGGAAGTTTTCATCAGATTAGCGAACAAACAAACAAAAGTTTAAGACTGCACCCATTGTAGTTCAACTTGCTCCGTATTAAATGAGCGATTTGGGGTTTTTTTTTAGAATTTCTGAACTTATCATTTTTCATATTTAATTTTATATAAAATCACAATTTTTAAATTTCTGAAATGATATTAAGTTTTTATGCAATTTTGTTGAATATTACTTTTATTAGAAACGTGAGCTATGTAGACGTGAAGTGCAGATGACTTTTTCTTTCTGTTTTTTTTCTTTAGAGAATCCGCCAAGGTTAGGTTGTTTTCTTATTTTCGTTAATACCTTACAAGCCACTTTTTTGTGTTTATTTATTGTGTTTCATATTATTTCATGAAATATAAACAACAAATAGTGTGTGAGGACATGTGTGCCCAAATGTGTGAGTGTAGGTAAATGTACACAAACACATGATAACGAACTACAAAAATTAACATAGATTCTTGTAATTTGGTATGTGGGATACTTATGTGCCTTCATTGAAACTTATTCAAATTAATAAACAAAAATTCAAAATAACGACGGTTTAAAAACAGTTTTGTATCTTTTGAGTACCATTCAACATACAACATAGCTATAATAGCTCAGCTCATGCATATTTTCGTTTTACAATTAAAGTTATACCAATTCCAACCCCCTATGCTGAAAATAAATCGGTATATTTTGAAAATTGTATATCTGCCCTTGATCTACCAAGGGTGATGTTAGCATAGACGAGTTGCTAATCCGAAAACAGCCAGTAAGAGTTGAAGTGCCAGCACTGAAGAGCTATATATGGGGAAGCTATAATATATTATATGAAAGCAGTAGTAACCGAGAATTTTTCACGAGACTAACTATGTGCGCAATTACAATATTCAGAAAACCTCTGTATGCTATTTTGTACTTATAGGGTTAGGTAACTTCCATAATGGTATTTATAAATTATATGATGCTCTTTTTTTTGACCGCTGTACTATACCATAATTATTAAATCAAAATATTACCTTATATATTTAAATCTTGTTCAGGTTTTGTTTGAGTATGATGTTAAATATTGGCCTTTCACCTAAAATGGACTTTCAAAATATTTTTATTCTACACTTGTGTCACATAATTTGTCTTAGACGTAATTTTTTATATTTTTTCGCCAATTAGTTTGGAACTGTAATTTTATATTATTTCCGATTTGGTGAATACATATTATGACCAAAATTTGATCCAAGTCTCTATAGCCAATTCTCAGAATGTTGGTCTTTTATAACAGCGTCATAGATATTTTCTAGTTTTTAGGTGTGGTTAACTGGAATTGTATTAGTCTCTATTTTATTCTTTTATAACAGCATTATAAACATTTAATGATTTTTAGGTACGGTTAAATGAAATTGTATTAGTCCCTCCTTTATTCTTTTATAATAGCGCCATAGACATTTCTGGTATTTAGGTGCTGCTAAATGAAATTGTATTAGTCTCTCCTTTATTCTTGTATAACAGCGCTATAGACATTTTCTAGGTGCGGCTAAATGAAATTGTATTAGCAGCTTATCCTTCTTTTGCCTTCTCATGTTTCTGATTTAAGAAGGTAATTTCAATTAAATGTGATAAAAAAAATCGTTACGACAATAATTATAGTTATATATATAATTATTAGTTGTATAGTTACGAATTATAATTTTTCAATAAACTCGGTTGTATGGTTTCTTAGAAATTGCTGTTGGGAGGCATACAAACATTTTGTAAAACTCATTTTATTAGGCTATTTTATTACATTGGTTTTATTAAAAATATTGTTCCCTTAGGAACTCTAACAAAATATTTTCGCTCGGTACCTCCCCAAAAATGACGTTTCGAAATTATCGGCTAAAATGTCAAATGAACAATAATTGTCTCTGTCTTGGAATTTCATCAAAATATAGGTGATAGGATACATCAACTAAGTAGGTGATACCGATTACAATTTTGTTAAATGTAAAGGTTTATGGTCTAAATCGATATACCAAGTAGGTTCAGAAATACGTGAAAGAAAAATACGGTCAGTAACAGACTGTCGAATACTAAAATGAACCATAATCGTCGTGGGTCTGAAAGAATAAAGTGTGCAGAAACTTTATTTAGTGTCTACAGGCGTTTAGATGAGATATTGAATCTAGATTTGGTATTAACATTGTGTTAAGTATATCTAAAACCAATGCTGTACTTTGTACGTTTTAAAAATGGCCGCTGTTTTAAACATTGATAATATATAAAATATCTACTTGTTAAAAAAAAAACACTATAGTGAGTACGGGCCTGGTTATACAACTTTTTCACGTAGTTTTGGATTAGATCCCTCTCTTGCATCTTTCCTATTAGGTCTCTCTCGACCAATTTTTTTCTCTTACAACCCTGACATTATTAGAGTGTTAGAGGGCTAGGGATTTTTATTTTTTTGTAAGGCGAAGAAGACCGAGAGGTTTTTCGCTTTTAATCAACAAAGGGGAAACAATATTGTCGCATTTTATGGTATTGGATGAATATTTATAGAACAAAATTTCTGAATTCCTTTAAGAACATAGTTATAAACTTCCTAAGTTTTAAATTAAAACATACAGAAACGGAACATAGGACGGAAGCATTTTCAGACATATGAAAGCGTTTCTATATAAAGAAAGTATTGTATAGGGATGAAAAATCGACGTTGAAAAACTATTTATACAAAATATACAGAGAGTACTTTTTCTCACATATACTTAGTGTAGAGAAATTTATGTGGTGGATAAAAATAACTAATACTAGTGCTCTACACTCTAGCTAAACGAATGGACAGAATTTGTTAAATATTTACTATTTTCCATGTTTATTTATTTTTTATTTCTTCCTCAATAACTAAAAATTCCCATTTTCTAAAATCTTGCCAAAGTGGAGCCTCCATTAATTTAACGTAATGAATACCATCTTCATAGAAATGCCGGTTCAGATGGGATAGCTGACATAAGAAAATAAATCTGCTCTTACGATATTGATCAAATTAAATCTAACATTGGGTTGTTATAAAAAACGTAGTTTCTCTTTAGTAAATATGAAGATGAAAGACGCAAACCCGTTGTACAAAATAGATTGTAACAAAAATCTTGCGGTTCAAGAATAATTAGCAAAAAAGTAAAAATGATACATGAGCGTTGTCATTTAAAAGTTGGATTTTAATCAAATATGAACACGTCTATCGCACAAGCAAAACAAGTTTATAGGTCCTATATTTCAATGATGTTATCCATTAATTGACCAGCAACTACGGAACTGACAATTTTAGTGACGAATAATTTTGTTTGTTTGTTATTTGGTTTTGGGAAATAAGTATGTCCAATATTTTTGCGCCGTTTATTTTAATTACTTATTGAATTTTATTATTTCTCACATTATAGTCTACCAATATCGAATTCCCTTTCGATCATTTTGAGATATTCAAACGGTTGCGTCGGCGCCGGATTGTAACGTACCTTCACAATTAATATTCTTTTCTTTTTTTTTACGATTGTTTTTACAATTTATTTGATCAAACGTATTTCGCGATAACATCTCACTTTGATGTCGTGTAGATCATCATTATGTTCAGCTTTAAAGTTTGCATCCACAAAGAGAGTTACGCAAAAAAACTCTTTTTTCTTCTTTTTTTTCTTTTCTTTTTTTTTCAGCATAACTTTAAATAACATAAATCAGTAATAATGGACAAGTGTTGTGGAAAACAATTCTACAGTGTTTTGTTTTCATTTCATTGTTCAAAAACATAATCAGAATGATGTGATACTAGAGACAGCTGAATTGATATGAGAAAGGAAATGCGGAACAATTGTACCTTCCCTTCTGAGAGCTATAAAACGATCCTAAACTCCGCAAGTGCAATTATGGGTGTCCCACCGGCATTGTCGATAGTTCAGGACGAAACCAATTGTTCAAACTAAACCCTGTCAATCAAATTGGAACAAAATTTGTATAGCTATTTAGTAAAAGACATGTGGTAAAAAGAAATTAATTAAATTATTATCTTTAAAATGTGCCTATAGAGAATTTTGATAGGTTAATTGTTATCCAGTAAATTGTAAAATATTTTTCACTTTATATGGAAGTGTTCAAATAGTTTCAGTATATAATATACGATTGCACTATTATAGTTATGTGATCATATACAATTTTCTCAGATTTCTCACATATTTTAAGTTATTTCCTATATTTTAAAATTTATTTCTTATTTTCCTCCCGTTTTACTTTGGGCCAGTTTAGAACTATGGTTTAGGACTACCATAACAAGAGTGTAGTAATTTAAATTAATTTTGATAAATATTTATGCATATATTTTTATTTAAAAGTTATTTATAAAAAATCGGTTCTAAACTAGGTTCAATAATTCTCCTTTTCTTATTATTGAATCAGTTTATAAATTAATCAAGTCGGTTGGCAAGAATAATACACTTCCATAATATTTTTTGTGTAATTTTATATTTTTTAAACTGAAATGTCATTTTAACTCTTCAAGACCAACAGTTTTTGCGACACGACCTAAAAAAACACAAATTAACATACAAATTTTGAAATTGTTCTATGGACCAAAATGCTGTGGTGGCCATTGCTTATTAGGGGGGGGGGGAGGGTTACTGCGAACTATTTTTTTTTTTTTGTTTTCAAAATGTTGAATTTATTTCATTATTTAATTCTTACTTAATTATAACTCAAAATAAAATGAGAACAAAATAAATAAAACACAGGCTAATATATAAATAAATAAATAAAATTTAAATTAACCTGTGAGATTATGTAGCATCTGTATTTATATCATTCATAATGGTAAGCGCTTATGAATATTTATGTTATATTTTATTGCATGGATTTTTCTTAATATCACATTTTATTTATGAAGGGCATTAAATATCGTTTCTCAAGAAAGGGCCCAAAATCACATTTTGCGGGGGCCCTGACTGAATCTGCTCCGGTTTTTAGAATAATATTATAGTGATATGTTTTTTTAAAGCTTTAAATTCGAATTTCTGATCGTTCATATTTTGTAGTTGTAAATCATGTTTGTATTTAAATTTCCTAAATCACGGAAATATATTCAAAATTTGAAATTTTAATCTTGAAAACAAGTGAAGCGAATACTTTCACATTATAAGTTGGAAGTTGTATGATAAAACAACATGAAAAGAAGTTCAGGTCACACTTGTTGTGCGTACGCACCTTTGATGTTATAAAAATGTTTCTGAGGTTCCAAGGACAATGCATTATTGACAGGTTTTAGCTTGAACAATAATAGAGTCTGTCCTGGGAATACTTAGTCATTCCACACTACAAGTTACGAGCCTCATGGTAATCAAATCATGTCTTAGTAATGCTACAATTATTGTAGATATATTACATATTATTGTAATATTCAAATATTTAACTTTATCTATTTACTTGTGACCACGCAGGCTGCGTTAAAATTATTTGATGTGGTCTTTTCACCTCTATAATCATTAGATAGTGAAATTATATTATATGTTTTAACACCCACCAAGAAATGGGAAGGAACCAAACTTTTATGGATTTCAATCCTCGTGTGGATTTTTTGTTTTAAAAACCGATTTGGTATTGTATCGTTATTGAAATTTTAAGTAACAGTTTCTGTATTCGAATTTTTGATGGAACGACCCACGATAAGACCCCAGATTGTACAATTAAGTAAATTAATTAAAAACGTTACAGCTTAATTCGCCTGTGATGCCTTCTATTTTGAGATTATTGTAAAATAATTCCGCAAAAAACTTCAGATATCCGTTCCAATCCAAGTCGTCCAGACTACTGTTTAGGTGTGTGCGTTTATGTGGTGGACAAATAAACAGGCGGTCATGTCTGCAGTTTAATATTCGTTTTTTACACTTTTAGCAAACAACATATTTTTAATTAGAAAACATGAAATAATAATATTCAGTTTTGTAGGCCTATCGGCATGTAAGAAGACAAGTAAGTGGCGCTTCGTATCAATGGATATCTGAACTAACAAAGATGCAATATGCGCCTGCCGTGTTATATTGATTGCTGCCACACTGACTGCATGGACTGCGGGCGTTCTAATAAATTCACCTCTCTCATAACTTGGCCCCAAACCTTGTCTTTACTTATCTTACCTTCAATTTTTATGTTCACTTTTATGAATATGCAAAACATTAACGTTAATTATTCTCTTTGTTAGATTAAGCGTAAGGAGATAAATAATGTATAAATATAACTTGTAGTTTTTTATTACAAATATTGTTTTTCTTTGCTCACTTCTAGTTCATAATAATATCCAATTCGATTTAAGCATCTCGATGTGAATATCGAGGGTTATCAATAATCAAAATCGATTAAGAGACAATTTTAAAACAGTCGCAATGTTGATAATAGATACATTTTGCCACTCATTTCATTTGCACATTCTAAGACTTCACGATTCTACATTTAACAATTGTGATATTTGGAACAATTATATGTAATAAAAAGTCAAGTACTTTTATTAGGACAAGCAATTTGAGTATTGCTGTTTTAAAATGGTGGCCGCTCAAACGTGATTGTCGGCAATACGATCAAAACCGGTTACAATGTGAAACATTTATTTATTGGTTTATAAAATTTGACTGTTAAAAAAAGCGGCAAAATGACTGTTTTGCCTTAGAACAGAAAGATAATATTTCTAAGCAGAAACCAAACAATATAATTTTTACAGTAATTTATCTTCCAGGAATTATATATAAAAAGTATTTTATGTGTAAATTTAATATATATTTTTTTTTTCAATAGCAATTAATTTGTATCCAAGCATCGTCATCATTTTAGAACCTAGGTCATGAAATTTTCACCAGTTATGATCCCTAGATTGCTACTACATATTGAAAATAAAAATTGAATTGTTTTTAAAATAGTAAAATTAGTTGGTCTTGGGTTTACACAAGTAACCTTTAAAATCATATTAACTTGAATTGTTGATGTCCAGATTTCTTGGCCTACTGAGAAGGAAAATCGATACAAGGTCAAGAAAGTTAAGTTTATCTGTTTGCAGCCCAGTAACATTTGTTGACTGCATCGTATTTATTATATTTTATACCTAATCTAACACATTCAGTACACACACAGTTAAGATAAATCATTCCACAACCTACACCAAGTGTTATCCTAACTTTTGGTTCAATCTACACTTTTTCATTCTTCGGTAGAATTCCTTTTTTACCACATTTTTATTAGTTCGGTCTGTCCGTCTGTATGTCTGTCCGGGTGGAATTTTGCAATCGAGTTTAAACTAACTTCCCGATAAGCTAGAGACCTGAAATTTTGAACATAAGTCAGAATTGAATGACAATACAATAATCAGTTAGTTTCTTGTCTCTACATTTGTTTAAGAAACAGGTAATAAGAGGTAATATTTAGAATTTCAGACATTTGTAGCTAAACAGGATGTGAAATTCATTGGGAATTTTTATATACGACCCTGTCAGAGTCTCATCAATATATACAAAACCGATTGAAATCTTTCACCCGGACTTAAGACTAAAAAACAGAAAATAATAAATCAAATATATATAAATATTTTTTAACATACCACGTTTTTAAAACGGACTAAAAAGTATAAAATAATTTTCATGACCCTTCTACAATTTTGAGGGAAGATTGTTAGTGGCTATGGATATATTTGGAATACTTAGAGAGAAAAACGTGGGGCGCAGCCAGTAAATAATACTAGTAGACAATCCGGATGAATTCACAGCTAATGCTATGGATATATTTGGAATACTTGGAGAGAAAAACGTGGGGCGCAGCCAGTAAATAATACAAGTAGACAATCCGGATGAATTCACAGCTAATTTCAGTGTATCGGAAATGAGATTCACTGTAATTTAATTTATTTACTCCTCCTTAACTATCATAGATTGCCTGCGCCCCACGTTTTTCTGTCCAAGTATTCCAAATATATCCATAGCCACTAACAATCCTCCCTCAAAATTGTAGAAGGGTCATGAAAAATTATCTTATACTTTTTAGTCCGTTTTAAAAACGTGGTATGTTAAAAACAATTTTTTATTTGATTTATTATTTGTTAACTGATTGACGTGACTTAGTAATTCATTTAAGATGTTAAAACCACAAAGTGTTATGCCGATCTTGTTATGTCTGGGTATGATGATGCGTCTTGGTTATCTTGTTATGATCAAGTATGTCTCTTGATGTGTGATAGCACTGCCGAAGTAAGTATAAAGTATTGATTACAAGTCCAACCGAAACACTGAAAATAAGAAATTTTTTTTGAGATGACAGATGTAATTAAATTTATAATAATAATAATAATAAAAGCTGATAAACGCTATCCTGGTGCTTACCCAGCCCAGATCCTCTTAATATAATATCAAAAGTTATTTTTGGGCCTTATGTGAAATTTTAAATTGTATTGATAGGTTAAGGGGTCTCAACGACAACGGTCGGACTAGATGTCGAAAGTTAAATAACATAGGTCGAAATGTTTGCCGATTAACAAACTTCCCTTATACTGGTTAAGTAGTTAATATGCATATATGTCATAATGATAAAAAATGGGCCAATGTTTAAGTTTAGCTCAATGCACAGAGAACAGATGATGGCCAAACACTATTTAAGAAACGGTCGTAACTAGTGAGCGACCACAGTGTAATAGAACTTAATATAAACCAAATTATTTCTCGTTTCATACAAAATAAAAGGGGGAAAAACGAAATTTTTGTAAAGCCTAGGCCTATATTGTTTACTTACAAGTAACAAGTAGATACAAACAATTGATCGACATAATATCTCTACTGGTTTTTGGGATTTAGAAACAGTCAGAGACAGAGCACTGTTTTTGCCAACTAAATTAATGTAACTTCTCTAGAGACAGGGCTCATCTGCTGGATGTGTTGCCTATTTCTTGTGATCTGAATGTAGCTCTAGTTGCTACTTTTTATGTCTTGTCTCTATAAAGAGAGAAGTGAATTATTGATATTTCTTCAGAATTTAATTTACAGTACTCAATTCTGTTTGAGTTTGAATATACAATTGCTATATTTTTCAGTTAGTGTAACTGTTTGTCTTTCAAATATTTCAATTTATCATTTTGACAATTTTATGAAAGATATTTTTGAATTGCCAACTAATAATTAATTATACTACAAGTATATTTTAAGGGTGGTAGCCATGTGCATGCACCGATTAGATAAACATCTGTATGGAGTTGGTGTATGAGTGTGATTATGTTACATATAACTATTATATTTATAATGTGTTATCAATGGTTTTATTTTCTCTTGTAATAATATGTGTTAGCAAAATATTAAATTCTAATATTATTGTTATTATCACTATTTATCTTTATAAAGAAATTTTTGTATTTTAAAATTATTATGTCTGAAAGTTTATAATGTGCAGGAAGCCATTCTCTAGTACTTCAACTATTTTGTCTTTTTTGTGTGCATGTGTGAACATTGGTTACATTTATATTGGTGCGTACTTATTTTTCTGTTGTTACACATTATGTTAAATAAGAAGTTTCATTTTTTAAATTTTTATAGATCAAACAATTTATAATTAACAGAAGCAAAAAAATATAATGATCTTTCATTCGTTTGTATTATAAAAAGTAAGTTAGTAGATATGCCACTTTAATTAATTCAGTAGTTAGATTAAAAACAGTTCACCTGCCATTCTTCGTTCTTCAGGTTTTACAGTTTTTTTTGTTTTTACTTCTATTAACTTTTTACACAGTTTTCAAACTTAGGGATGAGATTAAACTTTTTGTTTCCTTAATTCAGTTATAAGGAAAACAGAGGATGTAATTAAAAACAAAATTTTTCTTTGAAATGTAATTATTGTTAGAAATGTACGCATTATTATATTTTTGTTTTATTTATTGACGTAATATAATGATATTAATGTAATAATAAATACGAAAAAGAAAAAAAATGTATGTATTTAAAAATCTCTGAAAAATAACTCATTTTCAGTGAAGGTTATTTTTATTTGTTAACTATTCTGAAACCAGTTTTATTTTACATAGCTTTTGTAATGTAATTACCTTTGGTTCGGGTCATTAACATTCATATTAAACAAAACATTGTATACAAATTGGTCGTACAGGTGGACTATACAACTTTTAATGATGGTGTTAAAGGTTTTAATTATTGTTATTATTATCTCTAGGGGAGCAGGAAACAATTGAGATTTAGAGGCTCTAAATGTGTTAGTTTTAATCTCATTGGACACGATGTCGCCCAACGGGGTGTTTTTAATGAATAACATATCTCAAGGTTCTCCCCATCACTAAAGTTTATGTATCACTTTTGGCATCAATCTTACAACTTTGTACTTGAAATTAACATTGTATCAGCGAGTTGAACGACGGTGTATGTATTATGTACACGTTGGTCTAAAAGTCACTTCTCACTCTATCATTATATTATACTGTATTTATTACATTCAATTACAGGAGTTACGAAGAATAACACCTCATTAATTTTGTGTTCAAAATATTTCCCATCTGCATTTTTGCATTAGCTAACTCGTGATTTTTATTATATAAAGTAGAATCAATATTTTCAATTTCAGTAAAAAGCTAAAAATTTTCGACCGTATTTTTTTTGGCATATGCAGAATCCTTTACCACACTCCACAAGATGAATTCCATAGCTGTGATATCAGCTGATCTTTAGCGTCTTCCAGTAACTCTGTACTCCAAGTACTCACGAACAGCTTTGGCGTTAATTGAAAACGTTGAAAATGGCGCCATCTTGTTGAAAATAAAAATTCATTAAATCTTTCAATCTGGAAGTGTATCATTCTGCAACATTTATAGATGTGCAACTCCATGTTACTTACCTATTAAAGAGTCCAAGTACTACTGGAGATAATAACCTCTCCAGATCATACTGTAAGCTCTGATTGATCTAACAAACATACTGGTTTTCAATCTACCAAGAAATACAATTTGTGTCAATTGAGATTACCTGACTATTTAAAAGTTGTCTCATCAACGACGAGGATCATGTATATAATCATGAAACATCAATTTACAGAATTGTAATCTACTATCTAGGCTATCTCAAAAATCCATGGAAAAACAACTTAGGCATGTATATTTTCATTTTTGTTTCGCTTTGAATGCATGTTCTTTAAATGGTCTTCTCCTCCGACCAACTTCTAGTCGATAAATTGTGCACTAACGTAACTGCCAAATAAATTCATATTTTACCGTCTTCCTTCAAAGCTTATTTTGTAAATTAGAAAGAGTAGTCTGAAATTTTTCACTCAAATAGTGCAAAGCTCAGCGAGGACTGGAAGCAAAATAGTGAGGAAGGAACTGGAAGTAAAATGTTTATTCCATTACCTGATGACAGCCGTAGCCACTTCATTACAAAAAATATTCATTGCAAACACTCTTTCCTCTTTTGTTGACATTATAAGGACAAAAACGTATGACATTACATATATGTTAACCCATTTTTATAGCAAAAAAAGCAACTATAATATGATAGGTATAAAAGCAACTACAATATGATAAAACATTGTTGAATATAGGCTGTATGTTACGAACAATCACAACAAAAACTATAGTACTTTGACCAATAACTGTATAGTTTTATTTGTGTTGGAACATTGAGGCGTGAATTAACTTTTGTGCCATTCTCTATATCAAAACTATTATATACTCATGGGTATTATAATAGAAGTATAATATATTTTAAAAGAAAATTAACTCTACAATTTATAAACTGGATATGTGACATAACATAAGCAAGTATTTAACGTCGACATGAAGAAATCCAAAATAATCATCATAAAAATAAGTTGATTGGACGATAAAATTTGATGTATGTTATTCCAAATAATGTGACACCTATAAAATTTTAGCATGTAGGAAAATAAGGGATCCGAAATAATAAATAAAATGCATTTGAAGGTTTCCTATATATATATATATATATATATATATATTTGTACAAAATGGAATTCTATTCTACATCAAATATCACAATTTATTTTATATCTCTCAATACCATGTAAGTTCAGTATATGGTAAAAGAATTATATGTACGTTATATATATCCAAAGGGAGAAGTAAAAGAAAACACGTATCAAAGGCATGGTTGAAACAGGGTTTTAAGTTTCAACTGTTCGAAATTAATTTAAATTTAAACTTACACATAAAAAAGTGCTCAATGATTACAAGACAATTATACAAGTAGCCTAATTATATAATCAATAGGTGGAGACTAGATAAAATCTCTCCTTAAATCAAACGAGTCAGTTAAAACAATCATATACAGGTGTGCCAATTAGAGAACTCATTATAAATACGTTTATACATACTAAATGTTTGATTATTAGGGACATTTTTGCAAGACCGGTAGCAATTATTATTATGATTATCTTTAAGGGAGGGGGAATTATTATAACTAATTAAGTTATATTAATTATACATTTAAAAATTACACTTTATTTCCCAGCAGTACAGTTTTGGAACATGCGAAAAACATAGGCGTCGTTTGCGCTAAATTCTGTTGTCACCTGAGTCCGTACCTTCAATGATAAATTGTTGTCTTGTAATCCAGTCCAGCCAAATTGTTGTCTTGTAATCCAGTCCAGCCAAATTGTTGTCTTGTAATCCAGTCCAGCCTAATTGTTGTTTTATAATCCAGTCCAGCCAAATTGTTGTCTTGTAATCCAGTCCAGCCTAATTGTTGTTTTATAATCCAGTCCAGCCAAATTGATGTCTTGTAATCCAGTCCAGCCTAATTGTTGTTTTATAATCCAGTCCAGCCAAATTGTTGTCTTGTAATCCAGTCCAGCCTAATTGTTGTTTTATAATCCAGTCCAGCCAAATTGTTGTCTTGTAATCCAGTCCAGCCTAATTGTCGTTTTATAATTCAGTCCAGCCAAATTGTTGTCTTGTAATCCAGTCCAGCCTAATTGTCGTTTTATAATCCAGTCCAGCCAAATTGTTGTCTTGTAATCCAGTCCAGCCAAATTGTAGTTTTATAATCCAGTCCAGCCAAATTTTAATTGTTGTCTTGTAATCCAGTCCAGCCAAATTGTTGTCTTGTAATCCAGTCCAGCCAAATTGTAGTCTTGTAATCCAGTCCAGCCTAATTGTTGTTTTATAATCCAGTCCTGCCAAATTGTAGTCTTGTAATGCAGTCCAGCCTAATTGTTGTCTTGTAATCCAGTCCAGCCAAATTGTTGTCTTGTAATCCAGTCCAGCCAAATTGTTGTCTTGTAATCCAGTCCAGCCTAATTGTTATTTTATAATCCAGTCCAGCCAAATTGATGTCTTGTAATCCATTCCAGCCTAATTGTTATTTTATAATCCAGTCCAGCCAAATTGTTGTCTTGTAATCCAGTCCCGCCAAATTGTAGTCTTGTAATCCAGTCCAGCCTAATTGTTGTTTTATAATCCAGTCCAGCCAAATTGTTGTCTTGTTATCCAGTCCAGCCAAATTGTTATCTTGTAATCCAGTCCAGCCAAATTGTTGTCTTGTAATCCAGTCCAGTCAAATTGTTATCTTGTAATCCAGTCCAGTCAAATTGTTATCTTGTAATCCAGTCCAGCCAAATTGATGTCTTGTAATCCAGTTCAGACAAATAGTTATCTTGTAATCCAGTCCAGTCAAATTGTTGTCTTGTAATCCAGTCCAGCCAAATAGTTATCTTGTAATCCAGCCCAGTCAAATTATTGTCTTGTAATCCGGTCCAGTCAAATTGTTGTCTTGTAATCCAGTCCAGCCAAATTGATGTCTTGTAATCCAGTTCAGACAAATAGTTATCTTGTAATCCAGTCCAGTCAAATTGTTGTCTTGTAATCCAGTCCAGCCAAATAGTTATCTTGTAATCCAGCCCAGTCAAATTATTGTCTTGTAATCCGGTCCAGTCAAATTGTTGTCTTGTAATCTAGTCCAGCCAAATTGATGTCTTGTAATCCAGTTCAGACAAATAGTTATCTTGTAATCCAGTCCAGTCAAATTGTTGTCTTGTAATCCAGTCCAGCCAAATAGTTATCTTGTAATCCAGCCCAGTCAAATTATTGTCTTGTAATCCGGTCCAGTCAAATTGTTGTCTTGTAATCCAGTCCAGCCAAATAGTTATCTTGTAATCCAGCCCAGTCAAATTATTGTCTTGTAATCCGGTCCAGTCAAATTGTTGTCTTGTAATCCAGTCCAGCCAAATAGTTATCTTGTAATCCAGTCCAGTCAAATTGTTGTCTTGTAATCCAGTCCAGCCAAATAGTTATCTTGTAATCCAGCCCAGTCAAATTATTGTCTTGTAATCCGGTCCAGTCAAATTGTTGTCTTGTAATCCAGTCCAGCCAAATTGCCAGATCATCGTTACGATTGTTAGTTCATAAAGTTATTTTGGAAAGAGACCTAAATCTTAGACCCGTATGAAATCCTTGTACATACGATTTTTTTCCAAAATGGTAGTTATGGTAAATATATTTTTATCGTAGTTTAAACATAGTTATTTTAAAAAAATTATTACAATAGCTTTTACACAATAAATATGTTAATATTTCAAGGTCAATAATTTTAGCATACAACCCAAGTTAAAATTTTGAGATGATTATATTTCTGATAACTGTATACATAGTTTAGTGTAAGATGTCAGAATAAAGGAAAACGTTCCCAAGCTGTCGCGATTCCGATTGCTATATTTTTATGAAAACATTTTCTTATACCAAATTTTTATAAATATTTACAACATAATTTTAAACGTTACCGCTACAAAATGGCAATGGGTTATAATTTTCTACGCTGAAAATCAAAAACAACTTTACGCATAAATTTAAGATGAAATTTTGTAATAGCCTAAAACCAGAAATAGAAAATATTTCATTTTAAATAACTATAGTCATTATAAAACAAACAAGCTTCACAAACAAATACAAATTAAAAGTACGACAATAAACAAGGAAAGACAACGGGACTGTTATTTTAATGAAAAACAGAAGTGAGAAGACCGTTATATTGTTAAATATTGTTCCATAAAATGTAATAACTGGGAAAGTCCACTTCTTAGCTTACTTGCAGCGTTGACTGGGCACCTAAAGAATACATAAATTTAAACTGACTGCGTGTAAATATCAAACTAGTTTATAAGCATTACTAAACTCATATATTATGATTTTTAAGCAAAAACAAATGTACCTAGAAAATTAATAATACAATCAATCACATGAAAAAGATGCAATTTAAAAGTTACACAGAACAATAAGAGAGTGTGTTGACTCGTAGCAGTAAACTAAATAAAATATGACTCATAGCATTTACATCTAATCTTTTGTTTGTGAACAAGGAATTTTCTTATAATAAGTTCTACCGATTACAATAAATAACTATTACCCTTTATAATACAACGCGTTAGAATAAAATAGGATCTACCATAGAAACTAAATAGTTTCTAAAATTTTAATATTTGGATATGTTGTGGTATTTTTTATATTTAATATTCGGTCCATATAAATTTACAATAAAATTTGGTAATTTGTTTTGAAAATTTGGGGCGTAAAAGTGATTTTTGGATCATTCTGTATATATGCAAAATTCCATATAGTGTGTTGCTTTAAAATCATTACAAAATGTTTGTTATCTATTAAACTCCAATCATTATACACACAAACGCACAAGCACACGCGTGCGCATTCACACCCGCTTATCCCAGCCCCATATATACACCATGAATTACCACACATAATGGCACACATGGACCCGAGGGCCGTCGCACTCGTCGCAATATAAATATTATTACTAAATAAAACGGGCGATTAATATAATTCATTAATCAAAGTTGTATAATCAGATTTTCAGAAAGTGGATTATTTTTTTGTTTAGATCTTGTGGCTTAGTTTATTATATTCAACATTATTAAATTACATTCGTACTTATGAGTTCAAAAATATAGATACAAAACAAAAAACGGTCCCCAATATTTTCATAATTAAGGGTGAAAGTATGTGTATATTATGCGATGTTGGGGTAGGAGGCCTAAACCGGATATGTTTGTGAAAATCCCTTAAATCTCAATTCCCACACTTTAAAATACCTTCTATTACTACGAGACATAAGAAGTAATGAAGTATGCGTAGTAAGATGGAAAGTCAACTGAAATAGTTTAAGTTATTCTAAGAAATTTGTAACAAACATAGAAAATAATAGTACTATTATTTAAAAAAAATCGTATGTGTGTTTAAGTTATCAGAAGGAGAAAAAAATGAAGTATATCATCAACTGATATTAATATATATATATAATGCAAATATTCATAATCTATGACCGAGTCAGTGAAATTATAAACTTTAAGATGATTGCTGCTTATAAATTCTGTACATAATCTCCCTATGGAGTCTAAACTACAATAGAGTTGACATTAAAGTTAAGTTCCATACTTTACAACCTTATTGATTAAAGCACCGGACTACTCAGTTTCAAACTAGGCCGTCTCTGGTTATCCATTTCGTCCTTTCCTTTATTCTCTATGCTTTACCATTTCCCACTATTACTTTTTGTGTATTTTGTTTGGATTTCTGTTTATGCCCCCCTCTTTGTGTATTCAAAGAAAGATAATAAATGGAACAGTATGTCTGTAGGCCTAATGTACTAGTGTGGCCAAGACATCATTTTACAATTATTTTGTTAATATCTGGTCTTAAATTGGAACTCTACGCTTAAAAAAACGTAAATATTTAAAGTTTCACAAAAATTAGTCATTAAGACAATCTCAAATTTGTATTTATTTATTTCTACGTAACAGGTGTTATGCGTTATGCGGTTGTGAAATAATTGTCATGTTTTATAAAAATCACATGAATAATAAAAATGTTCAGATTTGTTTTACCAATCTTTATTTCCCCCCCTCTCCCTCTTTACACAAGTTTGACCAAAATGTAATTAATCTGTGGGCCAAACTGCAAAATGTTAACTCATTTGAACCTTTTTACTCACAATGACTCAATTTTTTTTTTCACTTTGTCAATATTTTCAAATTCAGATTTTATAGTACTGTACTAAGAAATTACAAATTATTTAGATTATTATATATATTAATAAATAAATTTATCAAATAGTTTCTATGGGTTATAAGTATACTGTGATTTTAACATCGGAAACACAAAAATAGTTTTCAATAGTTTAAGGAATAGTTTTCTTTAAAAAAATTGTAACATGTATTATAATAGACATCAAAATAAAACTTTAATAAAAAACAAGGGGTTAATATTCATAGAGAATACTTTTTGAAAATTAAATGTTATGGAAATGAAATTTGATATCTCAAAGAGTTTTCAACTGGTTTAGCTGTCATTTACAATAATTCACTTAAGTCTAAATTTGTAGCGAGTTTTATTCCGTCTCATACTTAACATTGGTGATGGTTGATAGATGCGCCCACCACTGAATTACTTCAAAATGAACAGTTTCAAAATAAATAATCTGATTTGGTTAAAGTGGTAGGTTAGTTCCGAAGTTTAACAATGTGTCCTCAAAAATTAAGAATTGAACTTTAAATTTCGTAAAGAAAATGGAACTTTAAAAACTAATCTCTTAACAGATTTATTATCGAATATGTAAGGTGTAAATATATTTATTTATTTTATTGACATAACAAAACACCACGTCAATTTTAATTGTCAATTAATTTGAAAAATTAATACACGTGTTCGAATTATTATATTGGAATTGTCTTTATGGAAAAGCAGACACCCGAAATCTTAAAACGTTCACAGTTTCAATCCATTGTAAAGTAATTTGGCACTATTTTTTACTCAATGTTAGACATGATGTATGAATTTATCCGAATTCACTCAAAACTGGTATGGTCGGTTACAAGCCATTGATCAAGTTCGCCAACCAGAAAATATGTCCGTAAATAACAATCGATATTTAAATTTCAAATAACCAGAGTTGTTATGTAATTTTTTTACCCAAACGTAAATATTCAATAATAGCTTTTTTTTCTGCAGCTCTAAGATCTATATCCCTTGATCCCAAAAGTATTTTCGAAGGGGGAAAAATAAATAAATAATAAGAAGAATCTTGTTATTAAAATAATATAATTACTAAAGACAATTAGAAAAATATCTGGAATAATAACTCTAATATCCGGAACCTATTTGTAAGGGAATTTTTATAATTTGCTAAATATGATTTATTATTGTGGGAATATTTAAAACGGCGGTCACATTAAAAGTTTTTCGGTAGGTCCTCTCTATTGGGGAGTGGGGGGGGGGGATTAAGGCGACAAATCTTGCAGTTATCGTCACCTTAAAAAAGAAAGGCAGATAGAGCATAACATAGGATCTCCTAGTACTTGAATACTGATAACGTCAGGGTAAAAAGAGATCAAGAGTTGGTAGAGATGGAAAGATGCAAGAGAGGGATCTAACCCAAGAGTAGTTGTAGATCCATCCAGGGCACTTTGTTGCTTTTTGTTTAATAAATGGGTCAAAGTCGTTAAACGAACGGCTACACAAAAATATCAAAATAAAGAGTATTAATTAAATATTTATATTAAATATAGCTTTATACAACACTTCAGCAGAGGGAAACGAGTCTATAAATTTTTATAGTTACAAAAAAGGGGGTTTGCTTCTATAAACCAAAAAGGTTTTAAATTGATTTTGTTCTAGTAGAGTAAATATTATATGTGGACAAATAAAATAATATGAGTTTGAATATTAATTAGGTGTATATAGTAATATATCGTATGTTATATATTTTTGCTATCTATTTCAATTTCAACAGACAATGTTATTCACTTTTTACGTGACATGATTACGAGATCCTATTAAAAAAATATGTAGTCTAATACCACTCGGGTGTACTATGTTTTATTCTTTTTAAATCTGCTTGGAAATGTGTGGTTTGTCTCGTATTCGAAATTTCCGTCTAATAGTAAAATTTAAAAGAGATATTTTTAGGTGAAAATAAATAGATTTTATTTTTTATTTTTGTCTCTCTTCTAAAATCTTAACCAAGTTAACAATCACTAATGGAGTTTTGGTGATACTTGGTATATAATTTCGATTCTGTAAATAGATCGTCCAATTTAAACTTGTGTGAAAACGGATATAATTAGTTATTTTATTATAAAATGTCTAATAAGAAAAAAAAATTCTTTTCTTCTCAACTAAATGTAGATAATTCGATCTTTGCGTATTCGTTTGTCAGACTAAATAATATTGGAATTAATTCGGTCCCCCCTTTTATTTTTTAAAAGTCGGATGATGTGCGAGTGAGCTTTCTGCAATTACTTGGCACACTTATTTAGTTTTACTGGAATTTAAGTGCATGCTCTTTTTCATGAGCTGATGTTTTAACCAGTAAATTCACCAACTTTAAGTCTGAATTTGCATTGTTTTTCTTCATGTAATTTACTATAACAGGCTACTGATCAATAAATGTGATAGAACTGATCAGATAAACGACATATAAAACTGATCCTCGAAACAATCAGGCGTATTTTATTTCAGTGTATATATATTTCCTGTTTTATCACAAATCATATGCTTAATTTTGGCATTGGTCCAGTTAGTATGTATCCACATATCATTGTAAATGCATATCCCTGGAGAATTTTATACACTCATTTTGAAATATGCCTCTCTTGCTGTTTATGGAATCTGGTAGGGGTGGGGGGTAACAATTATCAAAACTTCGGTTCATTGGAACTGTGTAAACTTTGTACACTTTAATTGGATCTTGTAACACTTTAATTATTTCTCTGAATTTTTAAATTTTAATTAATAATATTTATTGTACAATCTCTAAGAGGGGGGAATACAAAATATTTTCTATTAAAAAAATATTTTCTATGTAATAAAAATAATAAACTTATCCAAAAAACAATAATGTGGAAAACCCCTAATTGAATCTTGAACTGAAATAAAAAACTTCTATAACATAAATAATATTCCACATAAAACAGCATTTTACCAATAAATAACACAATGGTTAGACTACAATGACTATAAATTAGTTCACATTTTTATTGATACAGAACAATTAATTTATTCAGAAATAATATCCTGAATCTGAATATCATTTAAAGTTAAGTTAGTGTACATAATATTTCAGCGTATTGACAGAGCTTCTTTTTGAGAAAATGTTAGTCCTTGATATATACAGTTTTCAAAAATTGGTAGTTTGATAATCAAATGTTCATAACGGCAACGAATCTGCTGATATTGTTGAACGATTGAGACAATCGTGTGGGGTGACAGAAAATTCAAATAATCCTGCATAAATGTTTTAGTCTGTAAACTTATATACTTTAGATCAAGATATTAAGTCTGAGGAAAGGCTTAAACAAGTTTATTACATTAATGAAATTATTTTTAATATAATTGAAAATGACGAAGATTATTTTAAAGCGAGAATGATTAACCGACTAAATTACATTTTATTTAAATATGATCCGTCATACATGCAGAATTTGGAGATCACATTAAAAAAAAAGAAGAAATTGAGTACGTTTTTATTCCCGCAAATGAATGTGGGGGCGTGGGGATGAGTCATTTACGTTTATTTAGACATGCTGGAACAGTATGTATCTCCTAAATTGAAATTCGTCATGTCTCTAATCTTGAAACAGACGCACCGCCACATTACAGTCTTGATATATAATGTGATAATATAATTATAGTCTCGCTGCTCCTTCTCTATAATAGTTTTCCGAACCGATGGATTGTTACTTTTTTCTCTCTTGTTGTTTAAAGGCGAAAAACCTTACGATCATCATCGCCTTTAAAAAAAAAAACAACGAAAAAAACCCAGAAAATAAAGACCCCTTAGCCCTCGAATGCTCTAATAGCGTCAGGATCAAAGGAGAGCAAGAATTGGGCAAGAGAGACCCGATAGGAAAGATGAAAGAGAGGGATATAACCCAAGACTACATGATGAAAGGTGTAGATCTAGCTATGTTCCTCGAGTCCGGCACATCCGCGCTGTGCCCTCAAAGTCAACCCCTGAGAGAGTGATGGATTATTACGGTCGGCCTTATTCTTTAGCTATGTTCCTCAGGTCCGGCACATGCGCGCTGTGCCCTCAAAGTCAACCCCTGAGAGAGTGATGGATTGTTACGGTCGGCCTTATTCTTTAGCTATGTTCCTCGAGTCCGGAACATGCGCGCTGTGCCCTCAAAGTCAACCCCTGAGAGAGTGATGGATTGTTACGGTCGGCCTTATTCTTTAGCTATGTTCCTCGAGTCCGGCACATGCGCGCTGTGCCCTCAAAGTCAACCCCTGAGAGAGTGATGGATTGTTACGGTCGGCCTTATTCTTTAGCTATGTTCCTCGAGTCCGGCACATGCGCGCTGTGCCCTCAAAGTCAACTCCTGAGAGAGTGATGGATTATTACGGTCAGCCTTATTCTTTAGCTATGTTCCTCGAGTCCGGCACATGCGCGCTGTGCCCTCAAAGTCAACTCCTGAGAGAGTGATGGATTATTACGGTCGGCCTTATTCTTTAGCTATGTTCCTCGAGTCCGGCACATGCGCGCTGTGCCCTCAAAGTCAACTCCTGAGAGAGTGATGGATTATTACGGTCGGCCTTATTCTTTAGCTATGTTCCTCAGGTCCGGCACATGCGCGGTGTGCCGTCAAAGTCAACTCCTGAGAGAGTGATGGATTATTACGGTCGGCCTTATTCTTTAGCTATGTTCCTCAGGTCCGGCACATCCGCGCTGTGCCGTCAAAGTCAACTCCTGAGAGAGTGATGGATTATTACGGTCGGCCTTATTCTTTAGCTATGTTCCTCAGGTCCGGCACATGCGCGGTGTGCCGTCAAAGTCAACTCCTGAGAGAGTGATGGATTATTACGGTCGGCCTTATTCTTTAGCTATGTTCCTCAGGTCCGGCACATCCGCGCTGTGCCGTCAAAGTCAACTCCTGAGAGAGTGATGGATTATTACGGTCGGCCTTATTCTTTAGCTATGTTCCTCGAGTCCGGCACATGCGCGCTGTGCCCTCAAAGTCAACCCCTGAGAGAGTGATGGATTATTACGGTCGGCCTTATTCTTTAGCTATGTTCCTCGAGTCCGGCACATGCGCGCTGTGCCCTCAAAGTCAACTCCTGAGAGAGTGATGGATTATTACGGTCGGCCTTATTCTTTAGCTATGTTCCTCGAGTCCGGCACATGCGCGCTGTGCCCTCAAAGTCAACTCCTGAGAGAGTGATGGATTATTACGGTCGGCCTTATTCTTTAGCTATGTTCCTCAGGTCCGGCACATGCGCGGTGTGCCGTCAAAGTCAACTCCTGAGAGAGTGATGGATTATTACGGTCGGCCTTATTCTTTAGCTATGTTCCTCGAGTCCGGCACATGCGCGCTGTGCCCTCAAAGTCAACCCCTGAGAGAGTGATGGATTATTACGGTCGGCCTTATTCTTTAGCTATGTTCCTCGAGTCCGGCACATGCGCGCTGTGCCCTCAAAGTCAACTCCTGAGAGAGTGATGGATTGTTACGGTCGGCCTTATTCTTTAGCTATGTTCCTCGAGTCCGGCACATGCGCGCTGTGCCCTCAAAGTCAACTCCTGAGAGAGTGATGGATTATTACGGTCGGCCTTATTCTTTAGCTATGTTCCTCGAGTCCGGCACATCCGCGCTGTGCCCTCAAAGTCAACCCCTGAGAGAGTGATGGATTGTTACGGCCGGCCTTATTCTTTAGCTATGTTCCTCAGGTCCGGTTCATCCGCGCTTTGCCGTCAAAGTCAACCCCTGAGAGAGTGATGGATTGTTACGGTCGGCCTTATTCTTTAGCTATGTTCCTCGGGTCCGGAACATCCGCGCTGTGCCCTCAAAGTCAACCCCTGAGAGAGTGATGGATTGTTACGGCCGGCCTTATTCTTTAGCTATGTTCCTCAGGTCCGGTTCATCCGCGCTTTGCCGTCAAAGTCAACCCCTGATAGAGTGATGGATTGTTACGGTCGGCCTTATTCTTTAGCAATTTTCCTCGGGTCCGGCACATCCGCGCTATGCCGTCAAAGTCAACCCCTGAGAGAATGATGGATTGTTACGGTCGGCCTTATTCTTTAGCCTTCTAGAAATCTTTACCTCCAATGGATTTTCTTCTGTGGAGGTATGTAAAAAAACATTATGTACCAAAATAATTCTACATTTAAAATATCTACAATAACGAATTATCTTACCTGTTGTAACCAAACATATAATCCTCTTGAACATGGACATTAAGTTCGGCTAGTTTATTTATATTGTCTTTACTCAAGCTATGTCTTATATTGATCTAGCTCTTAGTATGGACACATTTAATTATTCCGAGTTGACAGTTTTGCATCAAAATATTAGAAGCATTTAAAAGGATATTGATATGTTTGTTATTTATTTGAACGCACTGCAATGTAAATAGGATTTTCTTATTTTTACTGAGGCATGGTTGTGTAATGAGGAGGACATGTATATCTTGATGGCTATGATAAGTGTAAGCCGGTCGGGGTAATAAGGCAAGTGGTATAGTTGTTTTTATTAAATATAGTTTTGACATTACGTATATCAAACAAGATTGCGCTATCGATTATGCTGATTCATTATTTTTGTGTTGTAAGGTGAAAATAAGATTTGACTTCATGCTTTATTTTGGTGTAAGTGGCATGAAATGGAAACATTATATCTTGCTTCACATCTTGAAATATTAAAATACAGATATTGTAGTAATTGGGGATGTAAAAATAGATTTGCTATTCAACAGACATTTGGTTGACATCTATAGGCAAATTTTGTCTTTTAATAGGATTGAATCTTTAGTAGAAAGTCCTACAAGAATTAACCCAGTGACTGGCAAACAAAGTTGTCTTGATCATATTCTATCAAAGCAAAAACCCCATGGACAAAAAAGCTGTAATCATGAAGTCTCTGATAACGGGCCATAGGGCTATTTGTCTCTAACTCCTCACCTTCGCAGGAAGGTATTACCAATATTAAGTCTATATTGAATAATCAACTATTTAAAAAGTTGGTAGAAAATCAAAATTGGATATTTTTTGTAATTGTAGTGGTCTTATTGATTCTTTTAATTTATTGCTTACTATATTATTAAACAATATTGAACAAGTAAAATTAAAACATAAATCTTTTAAACTGTATAATAAGTATAGGTCACAAATTTACAACCTTGGATAAATAGTAGTCTAGTTAGGGCAATTAAAATAAAACATAATTTCTATAGAAAAATGAAAAGCGATTCATACTAAATTTAAGAAAATATTTTCAACACTCAGAAATAATATACATTATTATTATTTTATTAGTATTATGGATGTAAAATTAAAGTATTTAAAATATATATTTGGTTCAGGAAGTTATGAAACAAGTAATCACTGGAAAATTATAAATTTGCTGTCTGACCAATCGTCTAAAAAACAAGGGAAAATATTTCTGCAACGCGATGGCTTAAAATTTGAAAAATGATGACTTGGTTCAACACATATTTTGGTGGAATCCCGACTCAATTAGTTTCAGTTATTGTTAAGGAAATTGAAGAATATAAATTAAATTTTAAACAAAATTGCAGTCAAACTATATAGTTTTTATTAAAATTCATTCTGAATGAATTGTAAAATGAATACACAGTTTAAAGGAAGCAAAGGGTCTGCACATGATATTATTCACACGAGTTTGAATGAGGATATTACGATGAGCGGAAAATAGTTAACTAAGGTTATAAGTCTGGTAGTTCCCATTCGGTTTCAAATAATAGTCCTATTTCCTTATTTCCTGTGTTTTTAAAGATTTTTGAGAAATTAACTAAAGCACGATTAATGTCTTTTCTAAATAAATATAATTTTGGTCACATAATCAATTTGGGAAAGGGTTTTAACACGGAACTGGTTTCATGTAATCTATAGATGAAGGTGTCAAATCTATTTTTAAACACCAAAAAGCTATTGATATAGTCAACCATGAACGTTTACTTAAAAAATTGTAATCAGCTGGAATAAGAGGAGTGACCTTCTTATTTTACAACGACAGCAGTTCGTTAAAATTGGTTCTTCGGAAAGTGCAAGACATTCAGTGACATATTTCAAAGAACGGTTTTAGGTATAATATTATTTCTTCTAATTTATTAACTACCCGTTTTCTGGACCATTCAATGGCATTATAACAGCTTTTGTTGATGATACACAGCTTTCTCTTACTCAGATTCAGATGCCAATGAATTCCAAATGAAAATCCAGCATGACCTTTATTTAAATGTATCTAATCCAATGTTTTAAACTCTCCGTTTCAAATTCATTGTCCAAGTTCGAAGTACCCCTTAAGTATCGTGATGTTGGCTGTAGTAGTTATGTTTGTGGCTATAGTGTTATTACTCAAAGCGAGTGCACTAAATACTTTGGTTTGAATTTAGATAAAAGTTATAATTTCATCAACATATTTCCGATTTAAAAAGGTTCATGTTTCAAATTTTAAAAATTTATTATACCATATTTATCAGTACAGGGACAAGTTTACTTTGCATTTCTTCATTATAAATTACCTTGCGGTTTCTATTTTACTAGGATCTTGTGTAAAGAAAGTAAATTCCATAGTTCTTTTCCATGCTTTATTTGAAAGAGAGTACCCCCTCTTCGTTATCTTTGTTTTTAATGTTAAAGTGGTAATATATGACAGACTAAACCCACAAGGCAAATTAGCGTGGGTTTTATTAGGTTACCTAAATGTCATACCACTTTAGTGCAAAAAACATTGTTTTATCTTTAACCCAAATTGTATAACATATTACCCACAGATATAAAACATATCTTTAATATTTTCCGTTTTAAAAATAAACTTTAAAATTGTTATTTTCTCTTTACCCAGTGGTAGTAGATAATCTGTTTAATATAGTCGAATAACAACTGGCAGAATGAATGTTCTAAGACATGTGGTGGCTATTTCATTAGCAATTCTGTATGAGAGTGAATACGCCAATAGTTTTGATTTTAAATGGTTTTTATTTATTTTTATTTCTTTCTTTCGTTCTGAAATCACAGTCCGTCTGTCTGTGTTTAATATAATGGATGACTCCCGCAGACGTTTAAATGCATATTAAATGTCTTACTCTGTGTAATGTATGTTTTGCGCAGAGCAAGTCGTTTTTTACGTATTCATAATTGTTATTATGTTAAGATTTAAAAGTATGATTCATTGTTTACAGTAAGTAGAGATTTTGTTATTTTATTTTAATTTAGTTTTGATAAGTTATTTTAATTTTGTTTTTGTTATGTTGATAGTTTTTGTTTATCGTGTAGATTGATCCTGTTTGAATTTTTATAGTTTTATTAAAACACATTTTTAAAGTTTTTTCCACAAGTTTGTTGTTTTTCTGAGGAAAATAAATAAATTTCATTTCATTTAATCCCGTTAGATATGATCCAGGGTATTTATGAATATAATCGATTTACTGATTCCGTCGAGCTCATTGAAATGTATTAGATAAAAATACCACTTATTCTTAATTCGATACCCATATAAATATAATATATCCAATATATATATATATATATATATATACAGGGTAAATCTGAAAAGCATAGACAAACTTATATGCACTTATAGACAAACTTTAACGAACAGCCTACATCTCTCTAGAGATGATCCAGCGTACATGAATGAACTCGGACTACAAATTCGTGTAGGTCTCTAAACGGTGCTCATACTGAAATTTATTTAATTAAGATAACCGTTTATTCTGTACTCGATACCAATACATACAAAGGGTAAATCTTAAAATGGACAAACGTATGTATACATTCGTAAACTAAATTAACCCACCCAATAGTATATTCTTTTTCCAGGAATATATTCGTAATTAAATATGCAATACTTACATTTTTATCTTTTATTTATTTAGCGATGAATGGAAAATTAAGGAATATATATATATATATATATATATATATATATATATATATATATATAATTGGTATCGGTGCTACAATAAGTTATATGTTTTCACAAAAAATTGAACATAACAAATAACAAACGCTAGATTATAAATATAAATAATTAATTGTTTTTGGTATATTGCCACAACTGCATTGGTAAAAAAAGAAGAAAGGTCAGATATTACTGAACGTAATAATTATATATATTATGAATAACTTTGACATCTAACTTTAAATAATGCATGTAATTTCGTCGACAAAAGAAAGTTTCTTTCTTAAATTTAGTCCATTTGTTGTGATTTGAGAATTAGCTGATGAGCAAGTTCAAATTATATGGGTTTACTAACTTTCTCTCGTAGTTGTTCATAATTTAAAAAAATGTTGTATATGTTGTGGAAACATATTATTTTGTTATTAACCAATCGAATTGTGAATGTTAAACTACAAACTCCGGTTGTTTTTATTACATTACAAACTGCTCTATGTTGGTAAGAGCCTTACATTGTTTTTTAGCTCATATTAAGTTCTTGAAAAGGCTACCATTTACTTTTTGGCAGAAATAGATTCAGGACTCAAAAGCTTGTTGTACATTTCTAGTCTAATTATTAATGTAAAATTGACAATTCGATTGGTTGCTATGTTGGGTAGGATGAACTTAGAGACCTCTGGTTTGCGCCATTATTCTTATTTTGAAAAGACCTTTAAAATGAGGTATCACTCAATAGGGGTTTTTATTTAAAATTCTTGACTCACCCCCAAACTACCCCATTTTGGGGGTAAGGGTTGAAAATTTTGATACTTCAAAAAACTCCTCCTTTGGTTATCTAAACTTTCCCCAAAGCACATCTGTCTATTTCCATTAGTTAAAAAGATAAAAGGGGGTGGGGGTGGGACTTTATGGAAACATGGCCTATATATATATATATATATATATATATATATATATATATATATTCAGTCATAACTGTACTTTTATCGTTAAAAAAGGGTGGAGCCGTTTTCAGTTAATTATTATCTGTTGTCTGTTTTTTTCCCTTTTTTTATATTCATCTTTTTGTGAAATCATATGTATGAGAACTTGGCCCGAATACTTTTTACTACAAAAGGATAAAATAACGTGTCTACTTTTCGATGACCCTGTATTTTGTTTATACTTTAAAATAATGATTTCGAATTCATTTCACAATCACGAAGTAAATAAGTGAACAGGCATTGTTGCACAGTAGGCCTAAATAAAAGTAGCGGGGTCGCTTAGACATCTGTTTGTATTCTCTAAGGGATGCATTCATCACGAACTGTATTCCATTATATTACTTTGAGTAAGAACCTATGCATAGTATGTTAAGTGAAGACAATAGAACGCAATAACCTCACATAAATCTGGTTGTATCCTGTAATGTATTTTCACTTAAATGTAATTCTCCTGTCAGTTAATTCTAATCTCTCCCTACTGCCAATCTTACATCTTCTTGATTAATTATTAATTCGTTTCGTTATATTTAAATTGACAACTTTTGTGAATGTTGCTACCGCTATGAATAGTATCATCATTTAAACACGCTGTATATTCCGTCTAATTTCCGTAATAGCCACAAATGTTGTCATTCCAGTAGTCCAGAAACATTTGACTTCTTGTGAGGTCATAATGCAAAAAAAGTCAAATAAAAGTTAAATATAAAATACGTGTACAAATTTTCAGATAAATTAGAGTGCACAAAGAAGCAATAAAAATTTGTTAGCTAATCTATATTTCTGGTACGACGTACATTCTTGGTTTGAGTACATTGTTATCGACAGCTATGATTAGCTTTTGAAAATGGAAATTATCCAAATCGAATCAGCAGAGGCTAGGACAATGCATTTAGTTATTTTGTCTTCATGTTTATTATAATATATATATATATATATATATATATATATATATTGTTTCCATACATTACAAAATGTATGATTTTCTGAGAAATTATGTTGGCAGCTCTTCTTCCCCTTCTTCTCCCATTCCTTATGCTAATGGTGCCGAGACCTTGGAAAATTTCCACCACTCACGTCTATCACTTGTCAGTTGTTTCATCTTTCTCTTTTTCTCAGTTTTCACTCTTCTTCCTTCATTCTACTATAGTGTCCATTTACGTTATACGCGGTCGTCCTCTGCTCCTTTCCCCCACCGCTCTCGCTTTAACACATTTTTCGGAATTGTCTCTCTCTCGTCATTATGTTAACATATCTATACCGTTTTAGTTGAGATGTTTCTAATTTTCCGATTAACAATCTGCAATCGTTTTCTTGTCCTTACGTTTCTCTCTTCGAGTTTTGCCTACTATTCTTGGTAAAAGTTTAATTTCTAGAACGGTTACTCTACTTATAATCCTTTTTGTCATTGATCAGCTTGCAGGACCATAAGAAATACTGGTAAATAAATTGTCTTGTAAGTGACTAATTCTGTTGTTGTATGTACTTATTTCTTCTCTATTATGGTATTGCTTATTTGATGATACACATTACTAGCCTTCATGGCACTGTTTTGTATATCCTGGTGTATTATTTCATTTTTGAAGTGAACTCCAAATATTTCAATACACTGACATATTCCAATTTTATACAGCTTACTGATTAGAGGTACCCCTTATGTTGGTTCTTGCCTTCCTGTGTGCATCGTCAGCAGGCTTGAACCTTTAACTCCTACAGTTTGTATATCTACTATTAAATTACCAGCAGATGCAGTGGTGTATTGTTGAGTTGTTTGTTTAAGGTTAGACCGTGTTATATGTTCTGATCATGAACAATCTCCGAGTTTTGAGGTTTACCTACGGGAAGTCGTT
Organism: Aphrophora alni; assembly: GCA_963513935.1. Lineage (NCBI taxonomy): Eukaryota > Metazoa > Arthropoda > Insecta > Hemiptera > Aphrophoridae > Aphrophora > Aphrophora alni. Next base: position 62,955,624 of record OY740767.1, on the reverse strand, counting down.
AATATAAAGTCGGAGACATTATAGGATCCCACCTAGTGAAAACAATATATAGGGATCAAAAGATAACTGTTGAATAAGTTAGTCAAATATACGTAAGTTGAAGTCCAAGAACAACGATTCGTAAAGTTTTACATAACGTGCTTTATTTTAGGGATAACGATAAAATTCAAGTAACGCAAAGAATTACACTAACCGGTATAGATATGGTTATAGTTTACTTCTCTAATTTTAGATAAAATCAATGAAACTCAATTAGTTTTAAATGTCATGTGCTTGGAAACTCTGCCAATGCTTTAAATAGATTGAACTAATAAAACATGAAAATACACTAGTTTTTTAAAATATAAAATGGTGATATTTTACCTTTTCCTATTCATAAAAAAATAACAATAAAATATAACAGAAATGTTTACCTCCATAAATTTATACATGACTATTTCTCTCAAATAGATAATATTAGAAGTACGCACGAGTTTTATTTCCAACAAGATACATCTGTTTTGCACATTTTGAATGAAAAAAATTCCAAATAGATGATTAAGCCGAAGTAGCCTGCACAAATTATAATCCTGTCATTTTGAGATTTTTTTCACAGAAAATAAAAACAGTTTATCCAAAAAAGACACACGATTTAATTATTTCAAGAAGATTAAGGAGATATGTTATATTGAGTAAGGACAGAAACTGAATATCGTTTGAATGTTTGTCAGTTACATATAGAAAATTAATGATTTACAACGGATCTAATTCATTGCAATCGTCAAGATCTTGATTTTTCCAAAAACTTAATATTAAATAAATTAAGAGTAAGTGTGAAATGTCGAGGAGAGTAAAACGATGAAATAAAAGGAAATTTGTAATGTCAAAGTAGCTAACTTTATAATATGCAAAGTAGAATCAGAAAACATAAATAAAATATACTCAGGCGCGAAACACAGAGAAAAAGTTATCGAGAAATCAATCACTTCGACCATCGTACTTATAGACTTGGGGTTTCAAACTGTACAAATTTCAAATAAATAAATAAAGAATTAAAGGACTTTTTAGTGCAAGATATAAAAAAATTTCAGTTGGATTTGAGCGAGTACTACGTTATCCACAAATTCGAAACAAAAACGAGAATAGGAGGGCAACAATAATCTGTAATTATAAACCTTATAACTTCACAGGATTACGAGTTTTAGAGGTTTCTGGAAAAATAAAAGGAATTTTAGATTGACAGGATTAAATCCCCAGATCCCACGGTAAACCATGACGTACCACGATGGGCAAAACCCGCTGCCAACTGACAGTTCTGCAGGTGGATAATAAAATGGAATTTTTTAAGGATAATAAAGGATAAAATGAGATGAATAAATTATAACATATATTAAAGCAAATAAAAATGATTATTGAAAATCACAGCTTCGTAAAAGCGGAAAATAGTATCCGCGAGGAATTCCCAAGTTAGTGTAGTGCACTCTATGGGCACTTTGGATTTTGGACACGCATAATAAGATCATTCTTGATTTTGGAGACGGTGGAAGAAAAACCTCTCGATCTCGGAGACGCATAAGTAAAAACATTTTTTGATTAAATTTTGAACAAGATAATTTTGATATTAACTATGTCTAAGTAGAATTTTAAAATCAGAAAATATCTAAAAATCATTAAAATTAAAAAGTAAGAATTGTGATAATACTGAAAAAGTTCTGGATCGACTTTCGGCGTAAGAATGCGAGCGATTGATTGAAGCTGTCACAACGGGAGGGGGACGATACTAAACACAGAATGCAGGGAAGACGAGAGACGATTTGGATCAATTAGACCAAAACCTTTAGGTGACGAAAAAAGACAGAAAAGGAATCGTCCGAGAAAGAGAACCTAGGATGCTGCCAACATCTTGAGGGGCACTCTAGGACGCCGGTCAACGTTTGAGGCGTCCAGTTTCTTTTTTCACAAACACAACAGTTAAAATTGCCAAAATTAAAATTAAAAAGTAATAATGACAATTTTACTAGGTTGATCAAGCATTTTTATTTTTATTATTTTTTTTTACAATCAACAGAACGAAAAGTAAAAACAGAAAATTTTAGAATATTAATCAAGATAAAAAATTAATTAAATTTAAATAAAGAAATTGGAACTAGTATTGAGGAAAAAGGTAAAAAAAAAAAATTATGAAGTAATAGATATTTTAATGAAAATTAAATTTTGTATCTAATAACGAACTCAGTAATAAATTTATATATTTTTTTTAAACAAGTCAGTTATTTTTAGGTTAAAAAAAAATCCAAATGATTAAAAGAAATGTTTTTACTTAGAATTAAGAGGTGTAGATATGTCACCAAATCATAGAACAATAGTAGTTGTAGCATTATCTTAAAGAGGCTCACGACTCAGAGTTTAAATTAATAAATTAAAAAAGGATCGTTCTGAGATAAGTGTGGTTCATAGTACAATAAATACAATAACTGGAAGCTTCACAAATTTTAGGGGGTTCCAGAGTATTCGGTTTGCTGAACACATTGAAGAAGTCTGAGCAAACAATACAGAACGCCTAACACTTCCAGTAGACTGTAAAGATTTATTTTTTGTAAATAACACATTGACCACTGTTAGTCAGAAGTTCGATAATTACGAAATCTTGTCATCAGAAAACGGACGGACGTCGTGGGTAAGAGAAAAAAAAGGTTCGTAGCAGGTTCTCTAAATATATATATATATATATATATATATATATATATATATATAGGTATAGCCTATATATATAATCAGATGAATGTAATAAAGTATGAAATATGAACAGTATAATATTTTTAAAACGAACTTTCAATTTATGATAATACTTTATTACTTTCCATTATACATTGGTAGTTTATTTTTCAATGAAGGTACTTCCTCTTATTTCTTGAGTAATCGTTGGATAATTCTCCAAATTGTTAAACCTTTACCAATACACTTTGTCGCAAACTCTGTTTATTTGGTTGCAACTGGAATCATTGTATATAAATGTAATATGTGTGATAGTATGAAATTATGTCTTTAATAACATTGCCTTATATTCGTTATCAAATCTTTAACGAAATCTACTAAGTTTAATGTTTATAAATATAGTGAATATGCTTTGTTGAGGTTGTAAAGGAACATTTGAAATGTAGGACCTAAAAATCACTTCAATAGAGGATAAAAGACCATAGTTATAGACTCAAGGAGCAAGAAAGTAATGGTATGGTTTTAAACTGTTGAATCTCTACTGATTAACTTGAGTTAATGTGTTTGACATGTTTCCCAATTCAAAAATGTTAATTAAAATAAAATACTGTTAAAAATTGGATATAATAGGCCTATTAATATTTAATTTGGTAAACTGAGTATTTTTACATGAATTTACTCAAATTGTATAAAAATAGTTTTCTTTTGAATGATTCTCTATATTTTGTAACAGGCTTTTATGTACAGTATGTGTATGCTTTATTTTATGATTTTGTTTGGTTTTCTATTTACAATTTTAATAGTTATCAGAGAGCATTTAATTAAGGGTTCAAATGCTAGTAAAGTTATAGCTAGATTACTCTAACTTCCTAGGGATTGATAAGCTAACGCGGAAACATTAAAACACATTCAGGAAACAACATAAATATTCATTATGACAATGTCCCATCAACAATCGCTGGTAATAATTGTTTTGCAAAGTGCAGTGCAGTTAGATAATTGCTTCATTTCCATACATGATTATGTAAAGTGTAGGAATTTTTACAGTTTGCTTTTATCTGTCTGAAGTTAATTTTTAGCATACAGCGCCATTTTATTATGGTAATTTTCAGCATCATTTGAAGATCTTGTATTAAATATGGCTGAAGCTCGACTTCTAATAGTATAGAACTTTTATAAATAATTAAATGAGATACAATTCTTCTAACAAAGTTGAATTACTCCAGAGACAATAGCTACAACAAACGATTGTGAAAAACTAGTCACAATTTGTTATTTGTAGCTGGTTTATCTACTAGTAATTATTTATTATTTGTTAGTTAAAAAAGGTAAAATATCAAAAGTGCATCACTGTGTAATTAAATAGTGATGCAATAATAATAATAATTCTTTTCGTATTTTAACATGTTTCAAATTACTTAAATGGAAAATTTTATAGTAATAAAATATTATGATGTTATATTTGTATTAAGAGATGCACAGAAAATATTTTATTTTTATAGCAATTCAAAACGTCAATTCTCATAAGGAAATTAAAAATTTAACGCTACGTTAAAATAATATATATATATATATATATATATATATATATATGGTAATATATTAAATAGAATTTTATATGTTTATAAAAAGTAATTCACTCCATTAATGAATATTTGTAGTATTATGATTTAGTGTATGAAGGTGAAGAAATATATTTGTTTGTTAAACACGCTAAAACGTGACATTTCTTTTGCTATATTTTATTTTAGAATAGTCTGTTTTGGTATTTTTAAACATTTCATTATCAAGTATCCAAAGCAATATTGATATTTTTTATGATTTTCCATATTTTGTGAAATTCCAAAAGTGGCGGATACACAACTCCCCTGCCCCCAATCAATCAAAAATAAAAATGATGCCATCTTCAAAGATGAAACATTCAAAAACGAAACTGAATCGTTTATCTCTAGTTGATTAGGATTTTGGGTTTATATTCCAAACCAGTAAAATGAAACGTTCGAAAAAAATAAGTTCGCAATTATTTTGGAATATACTAAAATGAACCACGGTTTAATTTGATATTATTGAGTTTACTCACTAATCTATATTTTCTTTGGAACATTGGTTTCACCAACATTGCTCAAAATCGCTTGAACTGATTTTGAAATGTTGAACATTTATTTGACCATGGTTTGTTTTGTTGGTAATTCGCAAAAAATCGATCTCCATTCACGATTAATTGCTTAAGGAAACCGAAAAAGTGATTTTCAACATGATGTCCGTCCTTCGTCGTAGCCGTCGTTGTAGTTTGTACGTAAGTGCGATACCGTCCTCAAAAATTAAGATAGTGACATGGAATATTGTATGTAGGACTTTAGTGTGTTTATATAGAACTATATTGAAATTCAGAAAATGTAAAAATAGCGGCCATTTAAAAAAGTTTTTGTTCGTATCTCATGTGTTATTCAAACCTTACCTCTCTACGAGGATAATTATTATTATCATAACTTTAATTTCATACACTTCACAAGGGAATATGATATTCGTATAGTTACGAGACCCGTTACGGCCTAGCAGATGTCAAGGAAGTACACTATAACGACGTTAAGAAAATCTCTGTAACATATATATATTTTTTTAAAACTTAATGTACTGGATAAGATCCCTTTGATCTACCGATACAATTAAAGATTTCCTATAACGCCCAAGAAATTAGCTTTTGAACATTACATTTATAAGATCTGCTTGGGTTGGGTAAGTACCATCAACTTGTTGTATTGTGTTTCTATGGAACTTAGATTGACTATTTGGTCGTTAATATATTTGACGTGTTTGATATTAATTCGGAATGAACTTAGTTCTCTAAATAACAATAGTAAAGTTGATGTCTGTAGTCTGATTTTACTTTCGAGTTCTGTGAAACACAAGATATTACACATTGCTACACTTTAAACTTTCAAAACCTGATAAACTGAAATATCATCGCTTTTGTTCTCAAAATTTCTGTTTTAACAAGTGTAGGGTCTCTTTACAGCATATCGTTCTTTAATTTGCCAATTTTAGGTTGTACAATTTATAGATAATAACTATTAGATTATAATACTGATAAATGTATTAGATAAAGCTGTCGGCGCATCCAGGTACAACTGATAAATCCAGGTACAACAGGTACATCCAGGCTTCTACTGCCTAAATTTAATACAACTGGTTTAATGTGTGCTCTTTCGGTGAGTTTTTTAACAGTCCATCAACTAAGTTCTTATGCAAGAAAATAGCAAGGGATTGACTTTCAACAGCTTTAGCCTCTTACTAGTAAGAACTACATTGCTAAAGTATATCGGTTTCATTGTATACCTCAGATTGTCCTACACACATAGGTGATATGTCCCTATCCTGTGTGAGTACATCTTAAGACCGTAGTCACTTGCTAAGAGATTCGTGGTTTTTCCATCTCAGATTCAGTGAGAAACCGCCGAATGTGGACACTAGGAATTTTGTCATCAATAATACTCTACAAGAACATCCCCTCTTAGCTGGTGTTTTGATTTTTTTCACCTATTGATGACTTGTGTAAATTATTTTATTTGACCAATATGTATGGTGTAGTATAAAATTATGTGTAATAAACTAGAATTACCTATATTTGGTTTTATACTCTAGATTTGATCTCGTATATTTCTTAAAAATCTATTATGACATATTTTACTAAATTTGACGATTTAAATTTTAAACGTTTTAATTCGTAATCATAGACTAAAAACACTTATTAGCTATTTATTGGATAGAATAAAACTCGAACACAAGATCACATAAAAATTACGTAAACTATAATAAGTTATAGTTTAGTTATTGTATCTCATGTATTACTAAGGATGTCGACTATGTCGTTGAAACGCGTTTGATTAAGTAAACGTAATTTTCATGAGATCTTGTGTTCGAGTTTCATTCTATCTAATATTATCTCACAAGTCAAGCTCAATATTTATTTAAATCTCTTTCTTGGATATGTAATAAAACATCAATATTTTATATTTGTTTTAATTTATCATTTAGCCCAGTATTACTGGACAAAAATCCACTTAAACTGGTAATTTTAAATCTTAAGTGTTTAAAATTTGCTTCGCTGGAATCGGCTCGTCTCTAGAAACTCATTAATTAGGGTTTAGATTATGTCAAATTTGAAGCTTTAGTAAATTCTAAAACTTACCTAGCTATGTAGCTTGTTTTGGTTGCTAAGCAACACCTGGATTATAAGGATGGAATAGGCTTACACGTGTGTTGAAGTGCTAATATATATACTCTCAGTCAAACATGGTCTAGCTTCTAGATTGTACCATTTTTAAATTTTTATCTGTGGCTACAATTATAAATACATAAGGTATTTTAAGAAAATTATTGGGCTATAATTTAAAATGTTGTTTTGATCTTGTATTTTATACACATTTATTCTGTTTTAACTTTAATAGAGATATTTTACATTTCGTAGTGTGCAGAAATCTGTTAGTCTAGCAAGCACATTTTTTTTACGGGTTTAGAATGTGCCTTTTTGTTTTGGTAAGTTTTGATGAGTTAGTTAAGAAATGATCAATAAAAAAAGAAGGATTATTGCCATTTATCTTGGAAGATTTTGTTTATCAAATTTTTTCTATCAATTATGGTAATATTGCGAAGAAATGTAAAATTTATTGAGACAAGAAATTTTGCTTAAATCGTTTATAAATTAAAATTACACATCAGTAAAAACTGTTAATCCTTAAGGTCCTTAAGTTCAGTATATATATATATATATATATATATATATATATATATATATATATATGTGTGTGTGTGTGTGTGTGTGTGTGTGTGTGTGTTTTATATTGTGTTCAGTTTAGATTTTATGCGAATAAAGTTTGTATAATATTTTTAATCATAATCGTATTCATAGACATAATCGTATGTTCATTAATGACTGTTAAGGTACATTAACAGCATTTGTTGAAGCTGTTCTTTTTACCTTTTTTTCAGCGAGTTCTGTATCTTTATTCGTTTTTTTTTTTATCAGACTATATCTGTGTTAGGGCACAATGCGTAACTACATTTATTTCCTTCTCGTTTAATTGCAAATTTAAGAAAGGACTTATATTGAAAGTCCATTTGACGAGATTAAAAGTGGAAAACTAAATATTTTCTACTTCCTGTTTGACTTCGGTATAGGTCTATCTGAATGTCGAGGAAACATTATAACTTTTTTACTTTATTAATATTTATTTTTCACGTAGTTCTCTTTTGAGGAAATAATTATTAGAAATATCTGACCTAATAAATGATTAGAAATATACGTTTATCCCACCATAAAATGTTTATCTGAAAGATATTTGGTGATCTGTTCGTGTATGGCAGAGCGCTTGTGCATTTGTGTGTATTTTATCCACACTTCATAAACTTTTGCAACAAATTTTCGACTTCGATACAATTTGGTAACGAGGTTCTTTCGTATCTTAGAAAAGTTGTTTTAAGAGGCGGCAGGAGTCAGTTTGAAAATCGTCTTTTGGTGTTGCCTTCAATGTAATGGTCCACCACCCGCACTAAAAATATGTCATACCGACCGCCAGTGGCTCACCACGTCAACCTTAGCCCCCTCCAACTTTCACATTTCACACCCCATCCACTCCATTGTTCACTGCCGATACCTTCCCGCTATGAGCCGTCTTAACAGTTCCAAGCGCTCGGCGAGTTATAGCAATGACTACTAAAACCTATTAGTAGTCATTGGTTATAGTTGGCATATTGGCTATCTGCCCGTAAAGCGCACTAAGATGACAATTTTGATAGAGCGTCGAAACCTATACAGAGTGTTCCAAACCTCAATTGTCCCCATTTGTGGATACAATGTAGGCTATTGACAAAAAATATAAGTAGGGTAAATAATTAAGTAAATTGTCAAGCAGTACAAATATCGCTCTATTTGATTTGCGCATAAAGTATATTTATTTTGTAAAGTAAATTTGTGTATTCAACAGTAATTTTTGAAACAAAATACAAGATTTCAAAACCGACACACTAAAATTGTTCATGTAAATTAATAAAATAACTTATATAGAACACAATAACATTCGTACTTTTCTCTGATCAAAAACCTTATACGCTTAGATCAAAAACCAACAGAACTTAGAACGATACAACCAATAGAATATCCAGTGTTCTTGACGATGTGTCACATTCACAACCCTTCACTTATGATTACAAATTTATTTAGTAAAGGGGTTTTCAAATTTGATATATAGCTGTTAGCATTTAATATGGAATATAATAATATCGTTTTTCGTAATACAAAGATACAAAAGTAAAATAACTATTATGAACATATATTTTTATGTATACAAGTCTGTTTTGTTATTACAGTTTCTCTTTGTAGCCGATTGTTGAAAAACTCACATGATGTGTTTACAAAGAATGTTGTTTATAAAGATTTACTGTAAATAAATACGTTACATTTGATTTTTTTTATTACCTTGCTCTATTAGAAAATTATTATTATTATTTTTTTTTTTTTACCCCCCAAAACAATTACGTTCATCTGAAGACAACTTTACATCACGAGCGATCGAGCGACGCCAACCCTATCTGCAGGGTAACGGCCGAACTACTGCGCCCTGTATTTTTCATTGCAAATGCTAACATTTAAAAATGCCTAGTATAAATAGTAAACACGGTTAAAATTACTAAAGTATGTAATAGAGACAATTGCAATAGTATGAGTGTATTTTTTATAGAATAATTATTTATATTTAGCTTGTACATTAATTTTAAAACGTCGACAAAGTCACCCTAAAAGTACGTGTTTCTTATGGGAAAATAACAATTTGTTTTCATTGCTTTTCGAGTCGGTACAAAGTAAATACAACATTTTTCTACATTAACGTGTTGGTAAATACTATTTATTTGGTTGTACCATTTTATTTTAATTTAAAATTTTCACGCATAGCCAATATTACATAATTAAGAGTTCCCCCCTCCCATGTTAAAAAGACGGAAGGGCAGGCGGACCGCGCGGCTGACTCCGACCGCCTCTTAATCAGATCGACCAAAGCATTTCAAATTGGCGGCCGACTTCAAATTAAACAATTGTATTTTCTGTCCGTTTTCCCCCAAAGTTTTATTAACATCGAGTTTTACAATATTTTTTATACGTTTATTAGGCGAAAACAAAAAAAAATCGAAATTGCAAATTTACCTGATTATTTAATATTGATTTCAATAAAATAACTTCCACTATTTTATTTCTCTATCTGAAAAAGCTTTTAAAACAGGTATCAAGCGAAATTGAAGTAAATTTCAATGTTTTTCAAAAAACAAATAATTATCACAAATAATATATATGGAATATATTTGATAAACTTAGTAGGTTTTCATAGAAAAATACTTTGAACTCTGTAGACTTTTCGTTATATACCGTACCGTAAATAATTTTTATTATTTCGTCATATCACGAAATAATGAAAAATTTATCCATTTAAGACCAAAGAAGATTAAAACTAAAACTTTTATTAAAACTGATGGTTGTAAGAGCATCAACAAATATTATTTGATTTTCATAGTCCACGTCAAAGACAATAATTTGTATGTTATTGCATCTAAGTTATATTTTTCAATAACAGACGGTTGATTTGTAAAATCATTTCAATTCCTTTGTAAAACATTTTATTTTTAGCAATATTGCTGACATTCGGATTCGCTTTACAAAGAGAGATATGGAAATAATTAACTTGCTAGCAAAAAAAAAATCATAGTTTAAAATTTACTAGTCTGCACTTCACACATGATTTCGCCACTACAAAGAGTAAATATGAGTTCCATTAATGAAGGACTATAAATACATATAATGTCAACTAGTTTATCCCAGTTTCTTTTAATAAACAAAGGCAGTTAATATCATTTTCTGAGTGTATGTAAAGGTCTGTGTGTTCTTAGGGTAGAGAAAGGTATTGGTTGTGTGTGTGTGTGTGTGTGTGTGTGTGTGTGTGTGTGTGTGCGCGCGCGCGCACGCGCATGTGTTTTTCACTAGCTTTTGTAAATGACCCGAATTAAACAATATTTTCATCTAAAATTTCAAACATCAAAACATAAAGACTTTTAGGATTTTTAATATGATTTTGTGGGAGTGGTAGGTGAGAATATGAAATTTTGAGGTTATTGTTTTACCTAAACGCAATTTGATGCTATTTTAAATTATCAACAAAATTGTGTACAATTTAATCACAAGTTTTAAATATTTTTATTTTCTGGTCCATTTTGACCATTTTCATTGTTAGTGTTAAAATGTTGACTTTCAAACTAGTTATACTACATTATATAATACCTCTTACATAGGTTTACGGTCCACATTCGTTTTACTGATCGATGACCATTTCTTTGATGAACACATGTTGGACTGCTCTTTGGTTGTTGTTGGCTCATACTGTGGATGCAAGTGTAAATTATAAGTAAAAAGTAATGATTGTGATTGTGTTCTGATTAAAAGAATTAAGTACATTCAGTGTATGTAATGTATGTTTTAATAAATTCATTTGGTTTTAAGTTCACTGGTATTGGTTATTATTCAGTTTATTCAACTTTTAACAGTGTGAAAAAATCTTATTGCACCTTATTTTATTGTCCAAGTGCTTTACATATAGAAATTTTCCTCTTAACCTCCATTTTTTTTTTAAATGTTTGAAAACTTTGGATGTTCCACCACATATAGATGTGATATATCAAAATGTATAAAATAATTTGTTGATACATTTTTATTCGGAGACTTATTTTGGTCAGTTGTTGATCCATTTTGAAGTATTTAAAATACTTTAGTTGTTTTATATGCATGTGAGACATTTTTACTCTTTTCATTTTCTATTGTAAATATTTTTAGCAGGAGTGTAAAAGTTACACCTTTCGTCACAGAATAAATAAAGATTCCTGTCACGCTGAGTTAATTAAGTTACAAGCTAAAGAATTTTGGAAGTTGCAAGGAGGTTAATAACACTGTTGTAGCACCTTCACTCCTAGCGTAACCCTTGTATATTAATTAAAATACTAGCAATACTCACCAACTTGCGACTGAACAATGTGACGGAAAGGAAGTTTAACCGTGGTTTTAAAAAACTCATATTTCATATTTTTCTTACTACACCGTGTGCTATGTTTATTCGCATTCATTACATTATTATTGTCATTATGTATTTTAAGCCCGAGTCTTTATTCATAAAATATTATGAGAGGTGAGTTTGATATAGAATGGACAATCGGTGAATTCTTTATTGCGGCAATGTTTGTGAGATATTTGTACATTTATTGATAACGCAACGAACATACAGCTATGATAGGATTAAAAAATATATTTACCATATATAAAAACTTTGTTATAGTATTTCATCATAACATCAATTTTGCGGAATTTCCTTTTACAATGTAGCTATTTCAGAAGTCACGAAGTTGGAACCTCAGGCCATTAAATGAATATTGATCAAACAATTTTATTTCAATCACACCTCGCCTATAAAAACAAGATCTATGAACACTACTAATATTCGAATGCTCATGGTTGGAAGAGAATAAGAGTTAAATTTGCTACTACTATACTTTTAACTATGCTTAGATTAGCTTTTTGTTGCCAAAAAAATCGGTGTGTAAATTTTAAATGTAGGACGTTTTAAACAGTCTTTTTCGGGAATAATTTCTCGCATGTTAGCTCCAAATGGTACCGTATTTAAAACATTTTTTTTTTACTATAAAAAAAATTAATAAGTTAGAACAAGTACTTAATTTTATAAGCATACAACCTAATTTTATATATATATATATAATGATATGAAGTCTAGTCACACTGTTTTATCCTGTTTTGTAATTATAAAACAAATATCCTATTTTTAAAAATAAATATTTAAAGTTACAAAAAAAAAATCGTATATCTTTCATAAAAAATAATATTTCCTTTGTTTTTTGTATATAAGGGAAAAGTGCACTACATAAATACCACTAATAGTAATGGGTTCTGTTTTAAGGTAATTTTTGTTATTTATAAATTATATTTTATTTCAAATTTATTTTTGCAGGTAAGAACATCATTTGCAGTTAATAATTGTTCTGCTAAGGTAAGAAATTTGTTCAATAATTAATTATTGATTACTTTACTACTAGATTGCATGTTAGGTAGATAAATTTCGAAATCGTAGCAGTTTAAATTACTTTTTGAGACCATATTGTTATATATAAGTTTTTCATTATTCCATAATATCTTAATTGTATATATATATATATATATATATATATATATATATATATATATATATATATATATATATATATACTATGTGTCCCAAAAGTCCCACCCCCCTATTATTTTTTTTATTAACGGAAATAGACAGATTTGCCTTGGGGAAAGTTTAGATAACCAAAGGAGGAGTTTTTTGAAGTATCAAAATTTTCAACCCTTACCCCCCAAAATGGGTTAGTTTGGGGGTAAGTCAAGAATTAAATAGCAACCCCTATTGAGTGATACTTCATTTTAAAGGTCTTTTAAAAATAAGAATAATGGCGCAAACTAGAGGACTCTAAGTTCATCCTACCCAACATAGCGGCCAATCAAATTATGAATGTTAACCTACAAACTCCGGTTGTTTTTATTACATTACAAATTGCTCTATGTTGGTAAAATGATGGTAAGAGCCTTACTTTGTTTTTTTAGCTCAGATTAAGTTCTCGAAATGGCTACCATTTACTTCTTGGCAGAAATAGATTCTGAACTCAAAAGCTTGTTGTACATTTCGTAACATTTCCGGTGTAAACGTAACATTTACATTATTAACGTAAAATTCATAATTCGATTGGTCGCTATGTTGGGTAGGATGATCTTAGAGACCTCTAGTTTGCGTCATTATTCTTATTTTTAAAAGACCTTTAAAATGAGGTATCACTCAATAGGAGTTGCTATTTACAATTCATAACTTACCCCCAAACTACCCCATTTTGGTGGTAAATGTTGAAAATTTTGATACTTCCAAAACTCCTCCTTTGGTTATCTAAACTTTCCTCGAAGCAAATATGTCTATTTCCATTAATAAAAAAATAATATGGGGGATGGGACTTTTGGGATACATGGTATATATATATATATATATATATATATATATATATATTTATAATGATGTTTAAATGTAATTTATACTATAAAAATAAAAAAGTTACCATTGAAAATGTAACTTTTAATACACAACTTAAAAATTAGAAAAATGAATTTGTAAAATATCTCCTGTTGCCGAAATTTAATAAAGTAAAAGTTTGTTGTTGATCAGTGAAGCTAAGTTAGATTTTATTAGTAGTAGCTACATTACAAATACCTTTAAATTTTCTCAAAAAAGTAAAAATTGAAGGGTCAAAGAAACTAAGGAATGTTGCTTTATAATGGTTCTTTTTTGAGAAATTGATGAATCCCGAGATCGTCGAATACTGATTTTTAAGAGGTTAAAGGGTTGAACAATTTGTTTTTGCAATTAATTCTTATAGTATGAATTTTACAAAAATATGTTACAGACAATTTTTACAGATTGTAAGTGCCCTACAATATGGTCTTTACTTGGGTTAATGCCACTAAATTCACTGAGCTTTATTCCTTTATAAGATGGCGCTGAAACTAATTCAACGTCACATGGATAAGCCACCAGGCGCATAGTTTCAGAAGTGAACATTTTGTTATTGTTGCTAATTATTGCAATAGGACTTCATAGTGATGGGTCTTTTGTTATGATAAATATTATCGTAAATGGACAAACTTTTGTGAACCTTATCATGAGTGGACATTTTGTGATGGGCATTCTGTCGTAGTGGGTATTTTGTGATGGACTGTATCTCTTAGAAGGAGTAAAACGGTTTGAGGCAATAATAAATTATAGTATTATTCAAAAATGTTTAATTAGAACAGAATGGAAAGGAATACCTTTTTGGTGATAGAATTTTCAGTTCTCATTTGTGTCATCTAAGAGATGAAGTTATCATTATTAGTGACACAACACATAATTTAAGAGATAATTGAAGACAATAAACACTATCTGAGATACTCTAAGTTGTTGATAATATAATGTTTTTTATGATAATTAATACTGATACATTATACATAAACTGCAGTAACTGGAGCAAACATTTTTGCGCATAGCTATGCAAGTATGACGTCAAAATGGAGTTCTTTAATTTTAGCATCTTCTCGTTATTCTTAGTGACTTGTCGTAGATAGTTATGTACATCGTAATTGTTAGCATTATTGTTTTAAAACTTCCACTTTAAGCGAGTTTTTAATTCTCCTTTGATGATCCTCGAAATGTTTCATTTTTATTCGATGGTTTCTACTTAGTAGGGATTTTGCAGATGAACTAGTATATAAATAACATCATTTGTATTTATAATCTATGGTGTCAGTCGATAGTTTTTGAAACTTTTTACACTAAAAATATATTCGATAGTTTGCTATATGAAAAATGATAACAATAAGTTTGGTTAAAACGCTTGAATAAAAATATAAAATAAATATGTCCATGAAAATATAAAAATTTGATTTTAATAGAACATTTATTGTCATTTAAAGTAAACTAAAATTTACATGCCGCTAAAATTTAACGCTAGTTAATGTAAAATTATTGGTTAACTGTTAAAATATAGAAAGTCAATAAAATGTAAAATTAAAATCGTATAAAAGTTTATCAGAGATACTACCATTGTATTTGTAAATAATTTTAATTGTTTTTGAGTATTTACAAAAAATTAAAAAAAGTGTTGCTTATGCCAGATATAAAATAGTAATTGTAGTTACTTGTGTAAATAAACAGCATATAACTTAAAAGATTTGTTTTCAAGTTAACGCTTTTTTTATTGTTTTTTAATTGTCATGTCCGCACATCTTTCATTTAATCAAAAAATTACTACTATTCTGTTCGGTGTTTCTTTAATTAAAAAAGGAAAGTTTTAATATTTAATCTATATGTTAATTAATAAATTATTTTTGAAATTTTACTGCACTCCAATGCTTTTCACATAAAATAAAATTCATTGCATCCTTTTAATATGGCCTTAAGGAACTAAATATATAATAGATGGATCAGTATAAGGTATTATATTGGGTAGGTCCTTGGTTCTTTATAATATTTTTGTCATATTGTGAGTGCTAAGCCTACAATTTTTCACACTTTTAAGTATGATATTTCCTATAAAATATCATAAACCATGCGTATATTAAAATAGATTTACAGAAATTTAATTTTAGTACAAGCATATTTTGACCAAATTAATAATATTCATATAATTATTTATAGAATAAATAGATTGGACAATAGTTATCACCAATGAAAGAAAACACAATCAACAATTCATTTCATATGAATCAATTGGGTAAATAAAAATTCCCCAAAACCACAATAAAACACTAACAACACAAAGACTGTATAGTTATGTTTATTCTACCTTATGTACGTTTCAATAGCACTGCTATCATACAGTAACCTTTTAAAGTCGTTAGTATTAAAGGTTAGTATTTAAATCTTTTAAAAGTTAGTGTGTATTGTACCTTAGAAGATGGTATCAGTGCTATTGAAATGTACATAATTTAGAATAAACATAACTATACAGTCTTTTGTGGTTTTGGGGAATATTCTTTTATTAACAAAATTCATTTGTTCAAGAGGATATTTCAAGGACTAAGTCTTCACTTTCAGTTAAAGTAATCATCTTCAGTTAAATCATCTGTTTTTTCTTGATTTGAGTATATGTAACAACTGAATATTATAATTTAGTCGTTGAAACAAAGCGTTTATGTTGCAACATTGTGTTCTCTTTCATTTGGTGATTGAAGTTTCCACACATGTTGTTAAGTTCAAGGGAATAGCAATAGTTATGTTATCAAATAACTTCGCAATAAAATATTCATCGAAAGATATAGCAGTAGATTATGTAATACTTAACTGTAACAAGAGAAACAAAACAAATATGTATGTTTGTAATTATCTAACAAATGTAACAAAGAATAAAAGTTGCAATTGATAATTACTGGATGCGAAATAATTTTTTTAAATGTAGTGGTTTGACTGAGCAAACCGGATTATCTCAATCTGGAAACGCAAATCTCAGCGTTTCCTTGAAGTGTTCAAACGAAACCTAAACCTCCAATGAAATCCCTCGCTTCTAATCCTCAGAAGCTTAGACAAACCACCGGTGAGATTGTACTTTGTTGCAATATTTTTCCTTAGAAGCTCCAACTGGAAGGGTTTTCAATTTAGTATGAACGTGATACACCTGAGGGACTCTAGCCTAATCTACACTTTTTTCATGTAGACTTGGATTAGATCCCTTTTTTTATCATTCCTATCAGGTCCCTTTTGACCAAATCTTGTTTCCTAATGTGACCCTGACGCTGAGTATTCCAGGTTAGAGGGTCTTTATTTTATCATTTTTTATTATAATTTTTATATAAAGCGATGATAACCTAGAGGTTTTCCCATTGCCTTCTTTCTGATGTGGAATGGTTTCAATTCAAGCTAAACAGTTTCTCAATATCTTCAATTCGAGTGTCAGCTAGCCATTCCAACCTAGATACACCAAACTTTCCAACGATCCTTAATCCTTTAATAATATAATTGTGAGCGATTTGTATGGCGAACATAGAATAGGTCAAAAGAACCTGATTTTGTACAGAACAATGAGAACCAATGTTTCTAAATTATAACATAAAAAAATAGATCTAATATTGAGTTGCCCCATTGCATATGTATGTGAGATGTATGAGTCAGTGGTCATAATTATTCCATGGTCTTTCACTTGGTCTACCATTATTAACAGTAATTTGTAAAAAAAAAAAAAAAAAAAAAAAAAAAATAGTTTACCTGTGTTCTAATAATATGAAAATCAAATTAAATTCGTTTATTCATTTACGATTTTGTCTGTCTTTATATGTGAATACGCAAACAAAAACATCCTCATTAACTAAGAAACTAAACTAAAATTGTATTCATAAATAATACATAAAAAATAATACAGAAAACTAAAACTTTAGTTTTAGGAGCCTTATATAATAAACCTTAGTATCTAATGAAATACTCATATCAGTACTACAAACAAGAGGTCACTTTGGGCTGTGACTATATGGGAGTTACTTTGAGGTTTGGGATGGACGGGCAGGCAAACTTATTATATATTCAAAAGTATTATTATAATTACTATTAAAAAATTTATTATAAATTTAATTTTTAAATGTCCTATATAATCGTAAGCTAATTCAAATTAAACAAAAACCAATAAATTATGCGTAGTTGCACCAATTTTCCTGACTTTTCAAATTCCGCAAAGGGAATTTTAGTTGGTGTACAAAAGTAAAAAGCGATTTACCAGTGTCTACGTCGAAAGGCAATATATTCCATATTTTAGGAGTTAGGTATGAATTAGATTTTTTAAATGCTTCAGCTAAAGGCATTGGAATTTGGAATTATCCTATAGCCTACTAAATAATACTAATTTAGTTTTATTGCTTGGTAGCATAAAATTTGCATCAATCTAGAAACCTCTTTATGCCCATGTAACTTTGGAGACAATTTAGCTGTGAAGTTAGTTCCATATTTTATGTAAGATCAGTATCATCCAGCAAATGTAGTTATGTTACCATAAAACCTACCCTTACACAAATCATTAATTTACATTTCTTTTTAAAATTCCTTGTGGGACCCCATGGAGTTTTAACAGTTTTATTTATTTATTAAAAAAAATAATAATTTGTGCTGCAAGTTCCTTTTCTTAATACGCTTAACCAAATTAAACGTCATTCAAGGTTTAATTATATGAAATCGGTCTCGCATCTCATTATTAATTTTAGCTGATGCCAGAGACTTATTGAAAATAATACTGAATGTTTGATAGAACTGATTTACATCTGAACTAATTACACATAGATGACCAGTCAGTTACATTTATAATATTTTGTAATACATGTTGATTAATTATTTCTCTTGCCTTGGATTTATAAGTTTTAATATTTTAAAACTGTTTTAAAATTTCTTATCAAGAAAAAAATGACAGAATAGTCAAGTTATTCACATGTCTACTGTAGTTTACCACCACAATACTTATATCGTCTCTACTTCTACCAAAAATATGATCAGTACAAGACTGTGATTTTGGCGTTCTCCTAGTTGGACTTCAAACTGTGTTTACTCAACATTTCTGAAAGTACTTTCAAGTAAACATATATTTATGTCCATCAACAATAAAATAGAAAATGGTTAAGTTTTCATGATTAGTATTATTTAAATTAGTTTGGAACTCGTTTGTAAAAGTTGTAATAGTTTGACTATGTAATCAATACACAGCAATTATATCTGACCCGTCTATCACGTCAACGATGACACGGAACATGTCGGTCGAGAGAAGATGATTGATGTGTTGTAAGTGTTGACGTTTTTGGTGACAAATAATTTTGGTTGGTTTTGAGGATAGGTCAATCAGAAAGTTTGTGCAAAGTTTTTATAAAGATTTCGAGATAAATCGGAACTCGGAAAATATTGAAATATTCGGTAACTTGATAATCTTCTCGAACTGTAAATACAAATTTCAGATTCTTCCCTCGTACTAAGATTTTCTTGCAATATCACTAGATTGTTTTCTTTTTTGTCCAAAAATTTAATTAGGAAATAACTATTACTCATATTTTTTCTGTTCTCAGTTATAAAGAGGTTTTACAATTTTATGAAAGTATGGAAACATTTAACATAATTATTCCTATGTACATATACAAATATGTCGACATAATACATACATATAGTATATACAAAGATACACACATACATTCAAACATAATCTACTTAAATATAGTCTACAATATAATCATAACATACGTACGCATACACACAGAGATATAGATACAAAACACACATCCATTCTGCATTCAGTTTTATTTAAATACGGGAAACGTACAAAAAAAAAATCTCAGTTTACAACGACCACAAAGACTTTAACCTAAACATGGTTGAACGATTATGAATTTAAATATTTGAAAGAGGAAAATCAATGAACAAAACAAAAATAACAATAATATTATTAATGAAAGTATACTGATAATAGTGCAGTTTGTGTATATCAACCATGTCTCTTATTTTTTTCACCGGCACACCGTTTTGCTTTCGTACTAGAACCTTCTCTTCACTGGTGCCCGTACGAAGGCGAAACCCCTTTATTTTTTATTTTCCTTGGCTATTTCTGCTTGGTTTAGAAGTTTCCACCTGTTCTGGCTCAAACTCTGGTTTATGTAGACGACTTTCTAAAATTTTCTCTCTTTCTTCTGCAAGAGAATTGTTTGTCAAATCGTCTCACAAATTTGTCGATAATACCGGCAGGTCGTACACTTCAGATCGGTGAGACACATTAACCATATCCTCTGTGATTTCCATTTCCAGAGATTTCCCTATAGCTTGCACAACTTTAATAATGTCCTTGTTTCCTTTTCCAGGATCCCGTATATTACCATCGGTTTCATAAACTCTTATTTTCCAGTTGTTTCATCCTATTCCTTAGAACTATGATTTCCGCTTTAAGTTCCTCAACTTCTTAAGGACAGTTCTCCAGTTTTTGATTTTGTACTTCAAAGATTTTTTAGTTGTCATCCATTTTATTGTGGCACAATTCGATTCCATACATCCAGATTTCTTCCCATCCACCTGCAATCTTTGTAACTGTTGTTTTCTGTGTAAGAGTTTTAATCGTGAATTTTAAGTAGTTTTATGTTTTGTTATTTCCTCTTCAAACCAATAAATGGATATTGAATCATTTTTATAATTAAATGATAATAATTTCAAAATATCTGAAAATTGTAATACTTTTTACAGCTTTTTACTTTTAATAGTCTTATATTTAAATTTGGTACATGAAACAATTGATTGATGGAACAGAGTTTTGTAAAGAAAATTAGAAATATTGACTCTCACAATAGCATGGAAAATTTAATGCTTTAAACATAAATTTTTCACAAAATTAATGATTAATTAATATTGCATGATCAGTCAGTTATTATTTCGAATGTGTTAGATTCCGATTCGAGTAAATTAAGTTCAGTTTAACCGTCCCAGTATTAGATACTACTTTAGCTTAATTATAATTTAATATGGAAAACTGATAACTTTAAAACTTTTGGTTTTATAACTCAAGAATATCATTTGGTTTATGTACATCCACTCTTTTGTCGATTTTGGCTTTGCCAATAAATTTACACAAAATTGGTTATTATAGGGTCGTTTTGGATCTAAGTAAACATGAACATTTAAACGTGTAAGTCACCATTATGATTATTTCCTAAGATTTATTTTGATTTGGGCCCAACATTTATATTCAACTAATTATAAAACCTTGCTTAACTGCTAAATTTGATTCAAATCCAACTAAATTTCTGGTTGATATATTATTGATTATTTTGTATTATTTTAATATTATGTTTTAACGGAATGGTTTTATTTTCTCACATGCAATTCTCGACAATGAGCCCGAAAATGGCCAGTTTATTGACGACTTGATCATCACACATGACGCTAAGAGTATATAATTTGTTTTGATTTGGACAACATTAGCTTCAGTAGTAAACCAGTTTTGTGTAATAATACAAGGTATAATATAACTTCATTAAAGTATGTTTTGTATCTTTGCCAACGTTTAAACTGTTGCGTCAACTGAAACATTTTGGTAATTTTATTTTACTAAATATGTATCTGTCATCATTATATAGTGGTTATAAACTTCCTTCCCCCCCTACGTTTTTTCTACAATTTATATTATAGTGTTTTTCAATGATACCATTCATATAGGTAGAATCTCTAACTTTTGAGGTATTCTAAAATATAATGAGTTACCTGAGGTCTAAGATATAGGAGTCAACTAATTCTTTGACTCCTACATGTCATGATTACGTAGAACAACTAGAGTAGCGAAGGATAATACTTACAAAAACCGGATTGAAAATCAGATCATCTGTTTGGTTTGTAAAACTACATACGTTCATGATTGTCCCAATATCTTCCGATTTGTATATGAATTGATTCTCACATAAGTTTGTAACTTAAAGACAAGATACTTTCCCCTCGAAATTTCGAACAATTATGTTGTCTATAAACTTTGAAAAGCTGTGTTTTTTGTTGTTGCTAATTTAATATTATTCAGTATTTCTTTGTTTTTGGACGTGGAGGGGAGATACCGACTAGTTGCACCTATGAAGAAGGGATTGGCGTCCCTCGCTGTCCCCTGTCAAACATTCACTTAATACTCATACACTTAATACTTAATACAACACATAAACTATCATTTATATAGTCATGTACATACAGTTCATCTACATTACACAATTACCTGCGCTTTCATCTTCACTTATATTCCTATTTGTGCTTTGCATTTCTCTCTTAGAGAGTTTCCTTGCTCACTTGTGTGAATATTTTTCTGTTATTCTGTTGTGCCAAATCCTACGTAAAACTGTTTGGAATAACATTGTATAGACAAAAAACTATTTATAATTTAAAATATTAAAAAATATATATAAATCTCTTTTTTTATAAAGCAATACTTTAAATCCTGCCATGATTCGCAAATAATTTTGTGATACTGTTTTATTTATTACTTTTATCACTAATCTTCAACGTTAAAAAAGGTAGGTTCGTTACAGCTTCAAATATTTACAGTTTCTTATTTAATACGTAAAGAAATGTTTCTGCAATATATATAGAATCCTATAATGTATACTCTAGTATTAATGTAATTAAAACATTAATTGTAATTAGTCTGATTCCTGTGTGAGTTACAACAGGTGTAATATCTTCAGCTCAGTTGTTGAAAGTTGAGGGAGTGAATCTAAGTATTTTACATTATTCAAAATTTTAATAAAGAGAAGAAATCTAATTTACAATTTCAATAAAATTCACAATTAGGCTATCAGTTTTATTAGATGTATTTAATCTGAAGTAAAATTTCTTATTGATTTGAAGATGTTATTAACTGATCAAGTATTCATTAATTGTAATTAGTCTGATTCCTGTGTGAGTTACAACAGGTGTAATATCTTCAGCTCCAGTTATTTATTGAAAGTCGATGGAGTGAATCTAAGTATTTAACATTATTCAACATTTTAATAAAGAGAAGAAATCTAATTTACAATTTCAATAAAATTCACAATTATCAGTTTTATTAGCTGGACTTAATCTGAAGTAAAATCTCTTATTGATTTGAAGATGTTAATAAATTGATTGGAGCAATAGAGTGGAATGGATGTTTTGAAAAATGCAGTGACCTAGATTTTAGATTATTCTTTCATTTTATGGCGATTCCAGCTTGTTCTAATTATATATTTTAATTGTACAGACAATTTATTGTAAACTAGTAGTCCCAACGAAGATACTTCCATAAAGGATTTCTCTCATTGAAACGCAAAGACCCAATACTAAAAAAAATCGTCGATCCCTTGCGTTGATTTGACACTTATTTTGACTCACTTTAAGTAAATATTTGTTAGTAAACATTCTAGACCACACAATTTAACTTTATGTCTATAACGAACTACAATAGACCATTTTGTGTAACTTTAAAATATGCATTCAATGGATGTCAGAAACGATCCATGGAAGAAGAGTTATGTCTACAAAACAAATTCATTATATTCATTATTTGTGTCAAATTTAGCAAATAGTTTAGGTTTGGTATATTATATATTTTAAAGGTTTTTTTTTAGTTCTTTAAATGTAATTAGAATAGTTATCAGTCTAGCACCCAACATAAATATTCATGCGGAAGGAAATATACTTCAGTTTGCAATTATTCATAGTTATCCTAATGGAAGCGTAGTTTTTTATAATTAAATACCCTCGATTGTAAATAACCGTTAAAACAGCTGTTACCATCTATTTGAAGGTAAATAGGATATAACATATTAGTATTTGTAAAATTGCCTTCTTATATTTGCAGTATAACGAAAAATATAGCTCATCATTTGGACCAAAAGAAACTTTTCGATCCTCGCTCATTTTCCTGAGTGAAACTTGAACCTATATTGAAAAGCTTCACTATTGGTCCTGGTGGTGAAATATACTATTTATACACTATTTATATTGTTTTAATTTTTTTATCCGTCCATCGACTTTATTCTTACTATAAAATATATGATGAGGAGTGTTAACTCAGGTCCTTGCATATTTACATGAGTTGATTCCATCTGTACTCTTTCGTAAGTATGTTTTAAAACATAAAACGATCTAAAATTACCTTAAAACGTTAAGTAAGATTAAGTACGTTAAAACAGACAAATTTATTTAAAATCTCTTGTGAAGAAAACATTCTCATTAAACCACCATTTGATAGTTTAAATAATCCTATATAAATAAGTAATCCTGGGCTTTGTAGTAAGTCAACAAGAAGTTATTAGTTTATTATAGGTTAGCAATTTAATATATTATAGGTTAGCATTTTGACCTACAGAAAAACAGATTTAAAACAATTTAATGGTCGTTAAAAAAAAGAAAGATTTTTGTCCCTTGTACATTGTTTTTGTAAATGTATTGGTTTTTTATATGATTGCCTTGGAAAAATTTTATCATCAGTAATTTTGATACGATTAACAGTAACATTTTAATTTTGACTAGTAACAGAAATTAAATGTGTACAACAAGTTTTAATTGTGTTAATTTTGTAGTTTTAGAAATGTAAACATTTAAAAAGAAACCCGACTTACAGAAAATCATTCATTTCGGTCTATGGGTCATATGGTGTTTTGTGTGTGTTTATTTTGGCGTTACCCATCACTACATGAAACATTTAATTTCCCAGCTGGTAAATATATAAACTCTGTATTATGACATTGTTGTATATATTTCCTTTATTCTTAACCAAGATGTTAATATTTATAATAATTCTATTTGATATTGGTAGTGATGCTTTCATGTCATTCTTTTTGAAATACTACTAATAGGGTCATTTAATTTTTCAGTTTGATTTTTCAATTGTGTGCTTTTAACTATCGAAATAATTATATCAATTATATGATAAAACATACATAAAAATCGTAAAATATGAGTTTAAAAATTGAATGTAACCCTATGCGTTAATTTACATGTATAAAATAAATTGTTAAACTATTTATTTTGTAATGAACATGTGCTCGTAATTAATTTTATTATAATCCTACATTTGTAAATTTATAAAGAACTTAATTTCTATGTTTCAAATTTAATTATCATTTTTCATTTTCATTTTTTTTTTAATGTTATAACTCCAGTAAAATAAAACCAAAGTACTAGTGGTTCTATGAAGAGTAAACCCGGCTCCTTTATGTGTTTTAATACATTCAGTAAATTGTAAAGCTAATATGATTTTTGCCTAGCTGGCATCGTATTCATAGACCAAGAAATAACCACTCTCAAGACGAAATAATAAAAGATAAATGGTTTATGAGGTGCTTGCTCCTTCCATTGTGATGTGATAAATTGTAATATATCGGTAATAAATATTATGTTGAGCCCATCGAATTTATAAACCGTGGAATGTTGAATTCCTAAAAGAAGGAAAAAGAGGGGAAAAATCGACTTCCATTGCTGATTTGTTTCTGTTGCTGCTAGGATAGTTCTTTGGAAACGTAAATTATTCGACAATTGTTTATACTTTACTCTAATTCAAATTGTTACATATTTATTTAGAAGTTACCTTCAAGATTTATCTAGTTTTAAAGGAAACTGTCATATAAATAATAATTTACTTACTGTTTTTTTTTCCTTTGAACAAGAAGGAAAAAAAATTGTTGTTTTTGTAATCCTATGAAACTCGAAAAAACTGATTCAATAAATTCATTAAAAACTCAGTGAGTGATTACATTTTTCTTATTGTTTCCCCAGGTAAAAATTTCCGGTTTTAAGGTCTTCAGATTTAGGAATAAGATTCTGAACACCTACGCATCTCGATGTATGTCCAACATTTTTATATTCCATATTTAAATGGCGGCCACTCACAACTGTTAATGTAACAGATCCAAGGTATGTACACAGGTGCTCCTACTGGGAATACAGTGCGCGCTCCGAAATATTTAATATAATGGGTGTAAATGAGCCATAAACTTAAATGAGCAATCGTCTAAAACACTTATAATGAAAATCTACCTGAAACATTTTACTTGGCCAAAAATTGAATATCTTCCATACACGTTAGTTTATATATATATATATATATATATATATATATATATATATATATATATATATAGATTTATGTATAAGACCTTTCGAGTGCCTAATGGTACGGGCGACAACCTATTGGAGGCCTGGAGTGCTTGAACTCAGGCATTCAAAAGGTCTGTTTTCATACACTAAAACGACCTTTTGTGCCCTCTGTATAAAGCGAAAACGTCGACGAACCTTTTGGATGCCTAGAGTGCCTGGTGTGAAATGTACGGGAGACGATATTTTGAAGGCTTATATACGATCAGTTACAAATGCCACCTATTGAAGTCTTATACGATCAGTTACAAAAGTAACCTTTTAAAGGCTTTAGTTGACGCCTGTTCCTGTTAATTTCTATTTTCTGACGCCTGTTATCACCATGGTATAAGTCATCGTGTTTTAGAGACCTTTTGAAGACCTGCTATTATTTAAATAGAACCTTTTGAAGACCTTATGCTCTCCAATAAACTTAATTTTGACATTACTTTGTCTGAAACATTATTTGAGTAAAATTTTGTGTCACATAACAATATTGTATAGTTTTAATACAAAAAAAATTTGATTTAAAAATTTTCTCATATCACTTACTTTTTTTCATTATTACTATTGTTTGTCAAATACTAATGAAGTAACTATTTATTTTAAATATAACTAGTGGGTACATAATCCTCTGTTCGCGGTACAACTCCCATTCAGCCATTCGTTGTCCTCGTTTTCATAATATAGTTAACAGAATGTTAAAATATGTTACACATTATTAATCAGAAGACGAAAATAGTTACATTTATTTCTCCAAACAAGTAGGCTACGGTATTTATTTTTTCAAGTTTATAAGTAAAACTATATTTTAACTAGTTACCATTTTACTTTCACACTATACTATAGTATAGAGAAAGTATAGTGATCGCAAAAAAATCGATGATGAGACTTTTGTGGATATACCCGTTTTGGAACCCCCTGAGTCCAAAAAAGTGGTTTTTAAAAAATGTCTGTCTGTATGTATAAAAAGCTAGAGAGAAAAATATTCGATCGATTTCAAACAAATTTGCACGAAGCATGTCAATTAGGCATGCTTTATTTTTGTTTAAATTTGTTAAATTGTTAAATTTGTTTAACAACAAAACACATGTCATAGTACTTTTCCCAGCCCTAAAATGTATGTTATACTGTACAGTCCTAATTGTAGTTATGCGATTAAGCAGAAAAGTGTCTTAAATTAATTCAGCAGCCTAAACAGTTACTTTTGGTAGTGTTTAACAACAAAACACATGTCATAGTACTTTTCCCAGCCCTAAAATAGCCTTTCCCAGTCCCGCCTGTTTAAGTAGCCTATGTATAGTCCACTACAAAAACATGTATTAAGTATCAAAGTTTATTAATATTTCACTACAATTATTATTATTGCATTTTATAGTGTGAAGCATAAATATTTACGTTATTGAAGAACCTTAGTTTCCGTTAAGGAAATTTGAGAAATTTTTCGGGCCTATGAATGACTCAACGATTGACAAATATTTTCCCCCAAAAAATCCGAAAGGTTAAAAACGTTTCAGGGCGTACAGTTTGCCAGAACTTTCGGAAGACGCAAGTGTTTCGTTAGGAATGTCGGAAACGCATTGTGACAAGATGGATAATGCAAAGGTAGGTGACACGACGCAGGGACAGCTAATGACTGGGTTGAGTAACTTTCTAGATACAAAATTATCGACATTGGCTACTAAAAAAGACCTCTTAATTGTGTCTTCTGAGGTGAGAAGTCTGACGGAAGAGAACAACGTTTTGAAAGCAAAGATAGACTGTATTAAAAAACAAGAACAGGTTATTATGGATAAGCTAAATGATTTAGAAGGTAGATCTAGACGTAACAATTTAATTTTTGTAGGTCTTAAATGGAATGGTCAGACAGACTTTAAAGCCCTTGTAAAACAACTCTGTGTGGAAGTGTTAAAGTGTAATGACAGTTTGTGGGTCAATAGAGCGCAACCATTAGGAGCAAAGGGCAGAGCAGTAATTGCCCAGTTCCCTTCATATGACGATATTGGGTGGATCATGTCCAATGTAAATAAGTTAAAGGGAACATCTTATGTCGTACATCGGGATTACACACAGGATGTAAGATTAAAGCGAGCCTACCTTGCTGCAGTCCGACGGGAGATAGAAAAAGAGTTGGGAAGACGTCGTATACCGTTAGTTTTTGACCACATTAGAATAGAATGTGTCAAATTCACCTGGGAGGACAACACACTGATGGCCGGCCGAACGGATGGAATAGTGAAGCTGAAGGATCTATTCAACTACGATTTCTCATCGCGCATAGCGGAGTTGAGAAAGGACGGTCCAGGGAAGCTGCAACAAGGACGGACGGACGAGAATGGAGTGAAGACAACATCTTCTTAGGGACTAAACACCAATTTCTCAGGAGAATGTTCTCAAACAGCTGATAAGGAGTTGGACAATATTATAGTGCCTCAGACGGTTAGCAATTTTAAAATATTGTCTTGTAATGTATGTGGACTAAGAGCCAAGGTTGGTGAAGATTATTTTTTTCATTTACTAAATAAGTACGATTTAATTTTGTTATTAGAAACATTTATATCTGAACATGATGAAGAGTTTATTGTTAAGAGTCTTCCTAATTTTAAAATCGATTTTTTTAGTTTTGCTGAAAGAAATGCTAATTTTGGAAGGGCAATAGGAGGTATTATTTGTTGTGTAAATTTACAGTCATCCTTTACTAAAGAAGTTAGTTTCGTATGCAAACGTAATATAAAATAATTGAAATTAAAAATTGGTTGGTTTTGCCAATTTATTTAAATTATAACAAATGGGAGAACAGCTTTGAAAATTTGTGTAATTTTATTAATTCAAATACAGAGCAAAATTTAATAATAATTGGAGATTTTAATGGCCGAATATCTAACGAACAAAATAATTCTGATATGTATAATTATATTAATGTAACTAGTACAATTAGATTGGTCAGAAAATCGAAAGACAGGATATTAAATACAAGTTTTAAGTTCAAAGCTATTGGCTATTTTCAATAAAATATATATGGAAGAACGCGTTCTAGAAAGTTTTAAAAAATCTATAATTTTTCCCTTGCATAAAAAAGGGGATGTCAATTGTGTGCAAAATTACAGAGGTCTGTCATTTATAGATTGTATAGCGAAAGTGTTTGCTAGTTTATTGCACAATCGATTAAACAATTGGGTACACAGTCATCAAATAATTAGTGAATTTCAAGTCGGATTTAGAAAGGGTTATTCCACCATAGATAACATATTCAACTTAACTAGTATGATTCAGTTGCAACTGTCAAAGAAGAGGGCGAAACTGTATTGTTTTTTTTTGTAAATTTTTCCTCTGCTTTTGATACTATTGATAGAAAGGCGCTGTATTTTAAGTTATCGTGTTTGGGTGTTTCTTCTCATATGCTGAATATTATAAAAGAGCGTTACAAAGTTACAACATCGGGAGTGTGGTGTAATGCGGGAGTAACGAAATGTTTTGAAACTAATATGGGTTTGAAACAAGGCTGTGTTTTAAGTCCATTGCTATTCTCTTTATTTGTGAACGATTTGTCTGATATTTTAGGTGGAGGATGCGATTTTGAAGGGTTTAAGGTCAGTGTTTTATTGTATGCAGATGATATTGTTATTCTGTCCCCTACTCCTCGTAGTTTGCAGAGTATGATAAATAAACTCGAAAATTATTGTAACAAATGGAATCTTCGGGTTAATTTAAGTAAATTTAAAATAATGGTTTTTAGGAAAGGGGGTCAGTTGTGTAGAAATGAGAAGTGATGGTACAAAAGGCAACGGATAGAGGTTGTCAATAAATATAAATACTTAGGTGTTATACTTACTCCATCATTGTCATGGGAAACTCAATTTAAGAACAAATCTATGGCTGCAAAATATGCTATAAACGCGGTATGGCACAACCTTTTAGGTAACGAGAGGGTCCCACTTAGTGCCAAGTTTACATGTTTTAATTCTATTGTGAAGGCGATTTTATGCTACAGTTCCCAGGTCTGGGGCTACAAGGAAAGCGATAAATTGGAAGGGTTATTTAGATTATTTATAAAAAGAATATTTAAGTTGCCAAATAACACCCCAAATTATGTCTTGTTTTTAGAAACAGGGTTTGAAAAGGTTTATTTGTATACATTGAGAATCCACCTGAATTTTTTTTTAAGGGTTGTAGCTTTACCAAAGAATAGATTGAAAAACATTCTTACTAAACAAATAATAAAAAGTGGCATTTACTGGTACCAGGAGTGGAAAGTGTTAGGATATAAATACGGGATTGATGTGGATATGAGCAATATTGATAGGCTACGGGAACAGATGCTTAGTGCTATTGAAGCGGTCAGAGTTACTTGGGAGGGAGAATGTTTACAGAGGGCAAGAAATGCGACATATCACAAACAGTACCGGGACCTTGACTTTCAACTCTGCAGTAGACTTGTTTTATTTGATAAAATTAATATGATATACAAACAATAAGTTGGATCATCAAAGCAAGGGCGGAACTTGTTGACTTAAACTATAAACCATGGTGTAACGATAAAATATGGTTATGCTCCTTATGCAACATAAATGAAAACGAGACGGTTTACCATTTTATTGCTCGCTGCCCTATCCTAGCCGATATAAGAAATTTGTGCTTTTTCAAACGCAGTTTAAATAGGGGGGAATTTGAACTTTTATTAAATGGGAGAAATTGGTGGAGATTGGGTAAATTCATGAAGATTGCATGGAAATTTAGATGGGAATTAATAAATGAATTTAATTTTTAACTGTAACAGTACACAAAATTTTGGTTGGGAAGGGGGGTTACACCTAAGTTCTTGGAAGGATTACTGTAAATCTATTTATATATGTAAGTATTTTTAATTGTATAGCTGGTGCCAAATTAATTAGTTCTGTAGTAATTTATATTGAATATTTTGTATGATTATATGATTATATATGTATGGGTGCACTGCTGGAAGGAAGGTTATATACACACAGGTCTATATGTGTAAATATATGTGACTTATAGTATAATTTTTAACTATATTGTTTTGTTTATGCCAACCCAGCTGACGGTCAAAAAGACCATTGCTGTAAAGTACTCTGTAAAGAAAGAATATTATTAAGTTTATTTCATTTTATTTTATCTTCTATAATTAATTAATTGTGAATTTATTTTATATTTTGTATGGAATACATGTCAAAATAAAGTACTTTTTCTATTCTATTCTATATTCTATTCATAGTACTTTTCCCAGCCCTAAAATGTATGTTATACTGTACAGTCCTAATAGTAGTTATGCGATTAAGCAGAAAAGTGTCTTAAATTAATTCAGAAACCTAAACAGTTACTTTTGGTAATGTTTAACAACAAAACACATGTCATAGTACTTTTCCCAGCCTTAGGGCATTTATTGTCTGGAGATTGAAAGACAAGAAATTGAGATATTCGGCAAAATACACTGGGAAATCCTCACACTTAACAAATATTATAAACCACCTAACTTATAGAAAGGTTTTGAACCCGAACGGCCATAAAGGACCAGCGGGTTTTCACTAATTGGTTCTGTTAAAAGCATGCGTTAATGACATACCTATAAATATAAGTAAATTTTTTTTTTTTTCACAAACACTCCCGAAATTACACGCCCTTACTACATGTAAAAAAAAAGTTTGCTAATGGCCACCTTAGGATCGTCACGTTTAGGGAAACAGATAATACAAATTTTCCCTAGGCCCTTTAGTGGAACCGACCTTATTAACCTATCTTGTTATTTGTGCTTTAGATAATAGTATTAATACATACAACTGCTATATTATAAATTGCAAATATACAGGATGCCCTCGAAATCTCTGGTCCCCTTTTGTGGATTTGTTCCTGGAATCGAGACAAACAAATTTCACAATATAAACATAGGTCAACGGTGATAACTTTTTCGTCTGTCTGTCTGTACGTTTTTTCACAAAATAATTCATATCTATAGAACGGTTTCACCAATTGAGTTCAAACTAGACTTGAAGTTATATATAATAATGATCTATTATAAATAAAATAAACGATTATATCCAATCATGCGTTTAAAAATGGCGACTGTTAAAAATGTCATACCTAACAAACTAAAAAACCTTTTATTTTGTCAAAAAATTTCAATACATCTTTGTTGTTGCCCTTTTCAATTTCCTATCGGAAAGTGTAATTATCAAAACAATTGGATGAAGGATAATTGTTAAGTTAAGGATTATAACAGCATAATATGTACACACAATATATTGTTGTGTTTACTGTGTTGGTATAAGATGCCGGGTTGAACAAACCGATTATTACACATAACTTAACTATTATCCTTCATCCGATTGTTTTGGCGGTTACACCATCCGATACGAAATGAAAAGGGCTACAAAAATAATTTCTTGAAATTTTTTGTTAAAATGTAGGCCTACGGTTTTTGGTCAATTCAGGTTTGAAATTTTCAAACACCGTATTGTATATAATCGGTTATCTTGTTTAAATAGATCATTGTTAGATTAAACTTTGTGCAAAGTTTGAGCTCAATCTGTCATATAATTCTCTAGATAAAAATTATTTAGTGAAAAAACAAATTGGTGGCTATGGGGAAACAAAGCTTGTCCGGACCCATGTCTAATTGATTTTTTTTTCTCATTCTTATGTGCTGAATCATATCCTAGAATATTGCAGAGTAATTACAAAACATCCTGCATATACTTTAAAATCTTATTAAAATTATGCAAAACATCCCAATATTGTGATTACGTGCGCTGTTATTATCTTTAACTTAACTGTTATCCTTCATCCGATTCTTTTGAAGTTACAACATCCGATAGGGAATTAAAAGTGCTACAAAAAAGGTGTCTTGAATTTTTTTGTTAAAATGTACTGTTTTTGGGTATATTAGGTTAGAAATTTCCAAACGGTCGCCATTACGAAACGCAAGATTGGATATAATCCTTTATTTTACTTAAAGTAGATCATTTTACTTTCTCACTATCCTACTACAGTATAGAGAAAGTATAAATATAGTGATCGCAAAAAAATCGATGTTGAGATTTTTGTGGATATATCCGTTTTGGGACCCCCTGAGTCCAAAAAAGTGGTTTTTACTAAATGTCTGTCTGTATGTATGTCTGTCTGCCTGTATGTCTGTCTGTATGTCTGTCTGTATGTCTGTATGTCTGTATGTAGACAAAGCTAGAGAGAAAACTATTCGATCGATTTCAAAAAAATTACACCAAACATGTCAATTAGGCCTGTTCAGATTCACGAAAAAGGGTTTTGACAAATTTTGAAAAATAACCCCCTTTATGGCCAAAAAACTCCCAAAAAATCAGTTTTTTTTTTATAAAAAAACGGCTCTAACGATTTTGATAAAATTTTGCTTATTTTTAGCCCTTAACGTACCATACCATATGCGAAAATCGGCAGCATTCTAAAAATTCTTGATTAGGTAATAATAAAAATAATAATTTTATTATTAAAAACTCTCCTACTTTAATGTGTTCCTTCTCCTACTTTAATACAATTGTGAAGTCACAGTGAATCTGTTTAGTAATTTAAATGTGAGAAAGTATGTGCCAGTTTCTGGTACCGTTTATTTAGGTATAACTTCATGTCACGTTTGAACCGAATCGGTCAAACCATTCTCTAGATAGATATCAATTATTATTTTGTTAAAAACACATAGAACCTTCATACAGAAAGACGATAAAGTAAGCACCGTAGACCCATTATTATATTGCGAAATATGTTTGTCTCGAACCCAGATAACAAATCCACAAAAGGGGACCAGAGAGTTCGGGGGCATCCTGTATATAATCATATGTAACACAATACAATATAACAATAGTCCCATGTAGGTATATAATGTTTCCAGATTTTTCGTTGGAATTACAACTTTTTTTACTAGAATCCATTATTCTGTACTGAAGAACAAAATTAATTCCTTATAAAAACATAATTTATGGAAAGATTGGTTAAGCTATGCCTAAACTCGGTCAAGCCTGGTACCAATGTACTAGGATACTTAGATAACTTTTTTTTTATAGGAGATGGCATAACAGTTGAACCCAGCCTATATGTATGTATTCACCTTAAAAGTAGGAGGAATTCGCTAAATGAACGTTTTAATAGTAAAATTGAGTGTTGGTGTGGAAAAGTGGTTTTTTTTTAGCCCGAACGGTTCGTCGGAGAAATAACCTAAATAGTAAAGTATGTAGGAAATTTTATGTTCTTTCATTTTGAGTATGCTAGAGAGGTTATTAAAGAATAGAGAAAACCAGCCAGAATGAGATTTGTTACCTTTTTTGACTTTTTGTCAATTTTTCGTCACGAAATTTTGTAAGCAAACCTCAGATTCGGATTCAGCACCCCAAAAACATAGAGAGGGGAAGAAATAAAAACTACCCTACAACTTTCCTAGTAATCCACCAATGTAATTTGACATATATGTACAATTGAACAATATGCAAACACATTTTTGTTCAAATACTAAGAGACGAGCAGCTCAAAAGTTGTAGATTGATAATTTCCAAAATACCAATTTAACAATGAATTTTACGAAACAAGTGCACACTTTGTAGAGAAGTTGGAGTCCTAAACTTGTGTCCAACAAATTTAATCTATACTTTAAATTAACCATTCTAGTGCGCTTAAGGCTCACTAGAAAAAATTACACCAAACATGTCAATTAGGCCTGTTCAGATTCACGAAAAAGGGTTTTGACAAATTTTGAAAAATAACCCCCTTTATGGCCAAAGAGACGAGCAGCTCAAAAGTTGTAGATTGATAATTTCCAAAATACCAATTTAACAATGAATTTTACGAAACAAGTGCACACTTTGTAGAGAAGTTGGATTCCTAAACTTGTGTCCAACAAATTTAATCTATACTATAAATTAACCATTCTAGTGCGCTTAAGGCTTATTTTGCGCACTTGTTCACAACCACTCGTTAACTCTGTCGCTGGAGTTGTAGTTTAAGCTACAAAGCCGTTACATTTGCTGTTCATTAGCCCCCTATCACATCCCGCCGGAAATAAGTTGAGTTACAGTAACCCTATATTATGTTCATATTAGGTTAATACCATTCAGTTTTACTCGTTTTCAGTTACATATGAATTTGCTTACTTATTCAAATAGAGTAGATTAGGTTGTATTAAACGCTTAAATTTTTTAGCATACAGGGTGTTTTGCGAGAGTTTGGCACAACTTCAGAAGATGATAGGGGTCCACCTAAAAAAAATCAAAATTGTTCATATGTACCTAGGGCCAGAAAAGCTTCGTTTTCCAGACATCCGCCATTTTGTTTCTTTTCCAAAATGATTTATACCTGACCGATTGAGTTTAAACTTGGCACAACGTTTAACCTAACAATGATAGACCCTATATATACAGGGTAAGTTTCTACTGACACCATTAACTTCGCCAGTATGTTCTACTCACTAAATGGAATAAAAAAGTTCATATGGTCCCATGCCCGATCTCAACCGTTTGGCTGTAGTCGCGTATTTTGTGTTTTTTTCAAAATCATGCTATTTTGCCTCACTATTTGTTTGAGACATTTAGTGTTTAAGACATTCTCGCTCTTGATCAGAGGACATTTTTCGCATATATAGCCTACTCTTGTTGAGAGCACAGTTACTGTCCTCTGAATATTAGGAGGACAGTGTATTCTCATCAAGAGTATATATAACTTACTGTCCCCTTAACATGAGTTAACATAACACGGATTTTTGCAACAAATGCTGCCAACATTGTCTTGTCCCCAACATTTTCCCTTCTCCTATACTCTCATTTTTGTTATCTCCCTAAATCTCTCTCTGCAATAGGCATAAAACATTTGGTTTATTTTAGTTTAAATCGATGGAAAATAAACAATTAACATCAAATTTTGTATGACGATTTTTTCTATAGACTTGTGGGTGGAAACACACGATAATATTTTAACTAGACTTTTTTTCTATAGATAAAACACAATCTAGATTTTTTAATACCATATTTAATAAATTAGATAATTTATCGAACTATTAAACGCTATAACGCAACTTACCCAGCGCAACATTAATATTAAGACACCGTTTGACCGATCACCATGAAAATTGGCAAATACGTGTTTTTTTTTTCATGGAGAAGAATTTTTCGTAATTATTATAAAAGCCATCATGTTACTTACCCAGTCTAACATTAATACTAAGACACCGTTTGGACTATTACAATGAAATTTGACACACACATGTATTATTTCATGGAGAAGGTTTTTATCTAATTATTATAAACATCATCATGTTACTTACCCAGTCTAACATTATTACTAAGACACCGTATGACCGATTAAAATGACAATTAGCTCAGACATGTATTATTTCATGGAGTTGGTTTTTTATCTAATTTTATAAACATCATCATGTTACTTACCCAGTCTAACATTAATACTAAGACACTGTTTGACCGATTAACATGAAAATTGGCACACACGTGTATTATTTAATGGAGAAGGTTTTTATCTACTTATTATAAACATCATCATGTTACTTACCCAGTCTAACATTAATACTAAGACACTGTTTGACCGATTAACATGAAAATTTACACACGCATGTATTATTTCATGGAGAAGGTTTTTATCTACTTATTATAAACATCATCATGTTACTTACCCAGTCTAACATTAATACTAAGACACCGTTTGGACGATTACAATGAAATTTGACACACACATGTATTATTTCATGGAGAAGGTTTTTATCTACTTTTTGGAGATATTAAAAATATATTATATAACATTGATTAGTATAACATTTATATAATATAAAATTAATTAATAAATATATTGACATTGCTATTTTAAACGACAAAGGCCTACTTAGGAAAATGTATTAACAACCAAATCTATAACTAATTATGAGGGGGCTAGATACCAACTTTTTACGAAATAATGCTACAAATCCTTTTTCCTTGTAATATTTAGCATTGACTTGGTGGCCGGTATGTAGTGGCCGGTTGCATAAACGTCAATCAGATATGATCTATGATCATCGTCCAAATTGATCTAACATCATGAGTTTATGTTTATTATTGAGTATATGTTTAGAGTTTACCTAACATTATATTTTGTTGTATTACTTCATGTTTCATTGATTGTAGACATAAAAATTGAACAAGCTGCAAAATTAGCAGTCTAGTAGTCGTTCAGGTAGCCTCTGCCCCTAATAAAACAAAGGGGCTACAGTGTGTTGATCTATAAAAGAAACTAAAAGTTTTGGTAACGGTTTTAGACTAATGTCTCCAATGCCTAGTATCTGTTGTCTTTAATGCAGTGCAATTACATTTATACAAAAATTCAATACAATCAGTATGAAAATATTTCAATAATAAAAATTAAATCCAATTTTAATCCTAATCTTTTAAATTTTGGACATTTATATTTCATTATTATTTTAAACACATATTATTGAGACAGTATCAAATTTCAGCACAATATTTAAAACGCTTAAGTTTCAACTAAAAGTTATCGCACAATAGGACCGTTTAAGGTTATAATTATTATTGTTATGGAATAAATACTTCTTTCCACAGAACTTTGGTATAACCGGAACAGAATGGTCAGGATCGAATTTAAAACCTATATCCTTTTACTAAAAATATTAAGGATTTGTGATTATAGATTGCCTAAAATTGGCCAAAAAATTACCGTTTACCGTTTTTACATTGAGGTGGATTAGAATAACTGTTATTGATGTACTCAATCGAAAGAAACTGACTTCTTAAACTGTTAAAAATTATAAATAGCTAGGAAAGAATTCACGACTGACGTAAAAATTTGTCTTTTAAACCGAAAATGTATATCTTTGTTTTCTTTTATATGTGTGTGAATTTGTAACATGAATAAAACTAAAATTTATTTTAGGAAAGTTTGATAGAAAGGTTTCTAAGGTAGTCTGTAATTTATGTTTTCTAAAAATATTGTGACTGACCATTACAGCTCTCTCATTATCAGGAATTATTTTGTCTTAACTGCTATGTTGAGGTTCAGGTAGCCAGGGCGTTAAGACTAACCTAGCCTCACTTAGTTTTATGACACTAAGAGACATTTTTAAATATATTTTAAATGAGCCTGACGTTTTATCTTTTCAGGAAAATCATTGTTTTTAAAATTCCTTTAGACTTAAAGAAAGCGAACACTATCCCAATTCATATTGCCAACAATTAAAAATAGGGTATGCCTTTTACATTTTAGGAATCTTGATTTTCTTAGTAATAACGATGCCATTTTTTAATTAAGATAATTAATATTACTACTGTTACTTATTAATTGTAAACAAGTGAATGGATCAAAACAATAACGAACTTTGTCTAAGAACTGTTTCTTGTTAAATAAGAAAGTTTGTGTGTATGTATATATTGAAGCACACTTTAAGAGTGTTATATAGGTAAGGATTTTTTTTTAAAGTACTAAATTTAAAATGGATGAGTCAGAGGTGGGAGGCACAACAAATTACCTGACGTTAAAGTTGAAGAAGTCCTGGAAAATATTTCAAAGTTTTTAAACAATAAATCGTACTATAGCTATTCAACAACTCGAGCAGAATATTGTAGAACTCAAAAATTCCAATAACTTATTTCAATAACCTATGTATGGTCAAAGTTATAGGCTTCTTTGGCGCAGAAGGATAGCACTTTCGTAAATGATCTTTAATTGTGGTGTCTTATATTTATATTTAATTTTAGCAATAAATGAATTACAGTACTGTAGTTATTAGTTAAAGCACAAATTTGGTAATTTCCCAAGTTCACAATATTATCCTGAAAACGGAAAGATAGACAGCCAGAGCGAAGTCTAAAGAGGACTTTATTTTTATTATATAGAGGAACTATATTAATCTTTGTTTTTCTAAATCTTAGGTAGTTGGTTAGAATCTAAATCTCGTTATTTTTTTTAATAAGCATAAAGATTTCAATTTATTTAGGAAAGGCTATTTATAATACTAAATTAATTACGATTCTACAAAGAAAGTACGTTTGTTGTTTTTAAGATTCGTGTTAAATAGAACAATGTTGAAAATACAATAATGAGACACCGTGAAAATAATAGAGGTTGCAGTTTTACAAGAACAGAAAAACATCCCCCCCCAGCCCACATCCAAAACAGAATCACGGCCGCATGTTATTCACAATTAATTATCATCTCATCAGAGAATAAACTATATTTCCGTTCACACAGTTGGTTTGTTTACATGTGAGCCTATAGGTTACTCATCAACATTTGAAGAATTGTGTCAGGAAGTAGTTCTTCCTTCATTGGAACACACTGAGCTTGTTAGGAGTGTTACTGAAAAAAAACACATCGAGCTTCAACTGAACTAAACTAAGATGTCTACAAGGAATTGTTTAATCAAATATTTACACATTTATCTTTACAAAACATACTGTTCAGCAATTTGTGAAACACGTAAAAACATTTTGCCTTAAAATAGTTGATTTTTTTGACACATTTCTTTATTTATCGAAGTTAAAGAGACAAACAGTCAAAAACGAAATATATTTTATCTAACTTCGTTTTAAGATATGTTAAACAATTTGAAGAAAACTGAACAAAAATTACGCGAGCTACTCAATTTGCCAGAGTTTTGAAACCCCAAAAATCGGTTCAAAGCTTTTCCGATTTCTCGATTTATTATGGATTTAGTAATTTATATTAAACATTGAATTTAAAAAAAAACGGTTAAATATCATCAGAATTCTTTGACAACTGTATCGAACTCATCCAAAAGAAATGTTTGTGACAAAAAAGTTGAAATTACTCAATCAAACTTCAGAACAATCAAAACTTCAATAGTACAGTTCAATAGAACAGATTAAGTACGACAATATATACATTAAATGCTATATAACATGTAGGATAATCCTATCGTGCTTAGTTTTCGAATATCCGCCATTTTTTAAAAATAAAATAACATTATAACTTTAGAAATGTATATGATATTGAGTTCAGATTTGATAAACGCATTTTTCATGTAACGTTTTACACGAGATTTGAAAATGATTTCCATTTTAAAATGTTAAAGTCGTATATATTGAAAACTTGTTAACCTTATAAAACAATTACAAGAGAGTGAAACTTTTATTTGTTAATGACGAACAATATGGTATTTATATTTTTACTGTAGCAGTAAAAGAATATATTATATTTGAACAGAAAAGGGAAAATTGCACCTCACAAATATTATATAATTTTAACAACAAATAAACTTGTGCTCTATGAAGTAAGAATCGGTTGACATTTGATGGTTGGAGAAGTGAGGGGTTGGTTTTGAGATTGTCTAGATAAACATTTATAGTTAGTTATAGAAATTCGAACAAACAATATTAGGTAGTAGCAAATAAAAAAAAAATAGTAGAAATAGGCAGTGGATATCTAGTTATGACCCACTTATGCTTAGTAAGGAGGGAGTAATGCAACGTTGTCACAGACATGGTGTGTTTTTTCTACCTGCGCCAATTCACTGTTTATTTTACAGTTGGACACAATGTTAATATTTGCCCGGTCGCAAATTTGACTACATTTGTATTCAGGAACTTTACAACTATATTTTAAATGTTTAATAATGTTTTTAATTGATTAAAAAAATACTATTATTAGGTCTGGAATATGAAGGACAAACGTTTATTTATTGTTTACCTTATTTTTGAGGGTCACTCAAATTATAAAGTCATACTATGCCGCGTAAAAGTCAGACATTTTTATTTCTAGAAATGAATAGAGGTGTAAGTACGCCTTTGATAAGTTATGTTGTTTTCAGAGACAAGAACCCTTAGATGCCGAGGATCCCCCAAGAAAAAAAACAAGTGTTATCCATTTAATTTACCTTTCTTAACGGAAATAATTCAACAAATCGGACGGGAAGAACACCCTGGATAAATTGTATTGTTTTATATAAACTGTTGTTTCCTAAGTATTACATGGAGAGAAAATTGCACTTCACCGTCCAGTAGTTCAATAAATAAATGATTTAGGCAACTCAAGACATATGTAAGCTTAACATTCATTTCATCAACCATGATAATTGATCTGGTGATAATCACCCTGCTTGTCAAGAATTTAGAATAAATTTAGATAGTACTCAACAAAAAACCTTTCAAGAAGGTAAAACTTTCGTAAGTATGACCTTGCGTTTTATTCCCTTTAACTTACTAAACACATTGTTACATTTTCCTTTTCCTTGTATCTGAAGTAATTTAATAAATAAGGCAGCGAAAGCATGAGAAATCATACTGGGGTGGGGGTTGTCTCTGAACACTATTCCAGTGGGCGACATATCACCCCACATTTGATTTATTAATAAATTCCTAAATACTACCATCTTGGAAAAGCAATTTTTATTAATAAACCAATAATATAAAATTTATTGAGCATATATTATATTAATAATCATTTCGAACTTGTATTATACAAAGACTTGAATATAACTTGCATAATACCTTCAACAACCATAAAATAGTATTTAGATTTTTTTTAAAACGTAAGTGAGCAGTTAAAATCGAAAATTCAATTTAAAACTTAAAATATTTCTAAAGAAGATAACATGAGCATTATTATTTTATATTTTATATACAAGTTAAAGTTTTTTCCAGCTTCAACTACTGCATTTTCTAAGTTTAGACCTTGACTTTGATGAATAGTTATTCCATAACTATTGCAAATTGGAAATTGTTTTCTTATTATAAAAGCATTCCTCATTAATTGAAATTTAGATTCTATACGTTCTATAGAATATTGTCTTTTATTGGTAAGTTCAATTTTAATAGTGTCGACAACATTATTATTATCTCTTGTTACAGAAATAATAGTACCTATTGTACCATTAGCCAAGCCGATAGAAACATCAATATTTTTTCGTCTTATCATAATTTTTGATCCAGCTTTTATTTTAATTACTCTAGCTAATCCTGCAGTTCGTGAACTACCCGCTTCATCATTCATTAAAAACTTTATTATTTGTTTGTGCATATTCTTCGCTCGAATTGTATCTTCGGCAACAAGCTCAATTTCCTCGGCATTAATTTTTTTTACATAGCATCTTTAAGGTATCGCACATTTGATTGGTAGGTAATAAGCAAACAGTATTTGATGGCAAAGTATTTAGAAAGTTACAAAGTTAAGATATTTCCACTTAAAAGTTTAAATACATGATTACGCATTAAGGAATATGTATAAGTAATATTTTGCGGATCATGGCCAAATACTAATGAAGTGGCAAAAATGCTATCGCGAAAACGCCACAAGCAACTCCATTAAGTTGCTGGGCTACAGAAGGAAATATAATCTTTTTCATTTTTGTTAAAATAAAATGGATAAAGCTTTTTGAAAAAAAAAATTAAAATCTGCATCTAATGTATCAGATTTTGATGAATCATAAATATATAATAACTTACCATCGTAATAGCTACATAACCAATGTTCAGAATTAGAAAACAAAATTTGAATATTTTTTTCACACTCAGCCATTGGTTTGATTTTTGAAAGAACTTGAAGTCTTCCGGTATATTGAGGCTTGTAAATAGTAAACCGTAAAAGTAAGTTATGAAATCTTTCAATATGATAATCATTTAGACGTCCTCCATTTTTTATGATATCATAATCACAATTGATCATTGAATATTGAAGATGCCAAGAAGGAATTTGAATAAAATGAAAAGGAAAGTTTTTTATAGAACGCTCTCTAAATATACGTAAGAGAAATTGTCGCATATAATTATTATCACAGTTATATCGCACATAATCTGGTCTAATACCATGTACAAGAGATGTCGCAAAAGCAATTGCGAATATACCACAATCACACTCACTCTGAAGTTGAACTTCAGGCCACTTTATAGTCTTTCCAGATTGAAAATAAAATGGGTATAATTTTTTCAAAACTAATCTATAAGGGACTATGATCTTTCTTTTCATTTAATGAGTCATAAATATAAATAGTTTCAGTGTTAAAAAAATCTGCACACAAAGTGACCTCCGAGCATGTCATCATCTGTTAAAGGCCGAAATAAAATTTGAATTCTAGATCTATCAGGAGAAGCGGGAGTAATCATATCATAAATTTGTTATTCTTCCATTCCTAAGAAATCAGTTTTAAAACATTCTTTTATTAAATCGCTGAAGCGCTGTATATGTTCTACACCTAAATATGCATCTTTGTTAATAATTACGTTCAAAATCTTCGTCACCAAAATCAAAAGCCATGCTAAAAATTTCTGTAGTCTTGTTTACTTTTTTTTTTTCTTTCACAAAAATAATATTTCTTTTCGTAAGTATAGTATAATAAGTAAATTTCGAATAAATTCTTATTTCTTTTTGTGCAATATATATTTTTTTCTTTTTAATGATAC
The DNA here is from genome assembly GCA_963513935.1 of Aphrophora alni. Lineage (NCBI taxonomy): Eukaryota > Metazoa > Arthropoda > Insecta > Hemiptera > Aphrophoridae > Aphrophora > Aphrophora alni. The sequence continues at coordinate 62,912,309 of OY740767.1, read as the reverse complement.
TTATATAAAATTTCATAATTTTATACTTTTATACAATTTTATACTTACGTTAAGTCTAAATAGAATACCGAAAATTTCAAAAACTACCACGATGTTAATTATTTCTTCCTGTCGCCCTTATAAAAAGGTACCTGTGAAGAAAAAATAAAAATGGTCGATAAAATACGTAAATTCTCGGGTGGGGATAAGTAAGGTAAACTATTGGTTTTCTTGTAGAAGTATATACATGCTAGAAAAAGTAATTTGTAGAATTGTGGGGTCCATTGTGTGGTGATTACACCGACAATGGGTGATGCGCGCACAGATAGCACCGACGAAACGGATGGACTATTATTTATTTAATAACTATTTATTATTTCGGAAGTTGTATAAAAGTAAAGTTATTTAAAGTCAGTTTAGTATTTCAATATATTTTTGTAAAGATTTGGCCTTCAATAAGAATAGTGTTTTAGATTGTCAATCAATCGCTTATCAGCAGATAAGATGGCAGGATGCTAACAGACATAAATATCTCTTGGCTCTAAGCCAAAGGAAATACGTTCAACTAATTCTAATCTTTCTTCTGCCTAATTTAAAGTAATGATTACGTTCTGATTATTCAACTAAAATCATTTGCATTTATTTTTTATATTTATAGCCATGTATGTATAATATTTGAATTATGTATGTCTATATATGTATTCACAGGTATTTCGGCATAACCTTACGACAAAAACTTGTAATATTTAACCAAACGACTTTTTAACCAAACCGAGCTTTTTTTCCGTTCTGGGCTGTGAAAGCCACCTTCAGATGCCTCACCGGCGTCGACCTAAAGATCTTTTGCCGCCCCAATTTCCTTCCTACACCCAACTAGTGATACCCGTCATCCTTATGAAGGAACAGATACTACCAATAGGGTTATCTAGGATGGTTTCCATCTCTTTCCCCGGCAGGCCTAGAGAGTATAGCCTGGCTCGTCCTAACGCCTCACACTCTAAGAGAATGTGTTCTGCGGACTCTTCAGCCGAACCACATTTCCTGCAAGTATTGTCTGCAGCAATCAATATCCTGTGTAGATGTTTTCTGAGGTGACAGTGGCTCGTTAAGAGCCCAACCACCCACCTCTTGTTATCCCTTCTGAGAGAGATGAGTTGTTCATCATGTTTCTTGCTTGGTCTAAATAACCTTTTTGCAAGTCTACTAGTGGTTGAATTCGTCCAGGCCCTATTCATCCCCTCCCGTATCCACGTATCAACAGCTGCTCTGGCATGTCCATAGGAGATCCCGAACATCGGTTCCGGGCCCACGAAACGGGATTCTGAACCTGACCTGGCTAATTCATCTGCTCTCTCATTACCATCAATACCTGACTGGCCAGGAAACCGAGCTTACTATTTTGTTGAAATTATTTTTATTTTTCATTATTTAGAAATTATACCGCGACTAATTACAACCGACACTTTTTTTATTAGCATACCTTCTTTCTTCGGCGACTTACCCGAATTAACGCTGAATCCGAAATACGTTTACTAAATATTGAACAAAATTAATTTGTTTTCCCCCAAAAATTATAATACTAATACCAACTTAAATTATAACGTTACGCATCTCTTTTATTTCTACCTAGGGTATCCCACTTAATTACTGACCTAGACTGCGTCGCTCGAGGTCAGATTATGATTTCCTTCTTTCGTTTTGATTTGACCAGCATGTCAATTTACGGTGGGAGACCTATCCCGGAGGGCCCACCCTTAATATGTAACGGGAAATTAGGGGAACCTCGGGAATCATAGTCCCAAGACTGAAATCCCAAAATTGAAGACAATATTATGTATTGTTATATATATGTTAGCCATATGGTGAGAATCGAAGATGCGTGCGCACACATACTCGCATCCAGCGTTAATACGGGAAGCGTCGTCTGAATTTTTTAGCTGAAGAAAAAAAATTGTCGGTAAACCGACAAATCAGAACTTTAACTTAATATAACTTAATAACTATCAATTATAAGTGAAATATTATTCTTTTAATGATAAACTTAAACGTTTTTCTTACATCTTATAAGTTCAAGTAGCTTTTTGAATTTAAAAACAGTAATAAACTAGAAAACTCGCGTAAAATTCAAAATATATAAGGGTGGTGGTTCGCCGGCCATACTTACATCTGGCGGCTATTGCCCCCCTCAATTATGATGTTTTACTATTACGATGAGAATTTTTAGACTACGACGAGATCTAGTTCATAATAACAGGTCATTAGAAGAGTGTAGATCAATATGTAAACTGAACACCTCTACAATAAGAATATCACTTCCTTATTTTTTTTATAGTCATTCTGTTCAATATGATGCGGTATTGTTAATTATTGTTATTGTGAAATACATGAAAAATGTATAGTGCAGCCCGGAGTTTACACGCGAAAGACAGATGTGGTTGGAGCTGAAATGACGGGGGGGGGGGAGGTCAGTCAAAATAACAAACACCTCCAAAAAAAAAACGCGCGAACATCGATCTCTCAAAAAGTCGTGAATATGTCTAAGGTATAAACCAGGCATTTGTAAGGTCGCAATAGTGGTATCTTTATATCAAGCACCCAAAATGCCGCGAATGCGTTTTAAGTATAAGCCAGGCACTGGAAAGGTCGCAATAGCGATATCTTTATATCAAGCCCCCAAAATGATGCAAATGCATTTAAAATATAAGTCAGGCACTGGAAAGGTGGTAATTGTATACACGGTATAACATTTATACTCAGGCACCCAAAGGGTGGCCTTTATGTCTGATCGTATAACCGCTCCAAGGTCAGGAATCGCCAGGCACTCAAAAGGTCTTATACATGTATATATATATATATATATATATATATATGTCTTTATTTATAAGAATTAAAAACCAGTTTGAATTTAATAGAGTTTCACAAGTATCAACTAAATTTTTAATTAAGCAACACTATTTTGTTCCTTGTGATTTCTTCTAAAACTTAATAAAGCTTTCAAGATACTTGAAATTGTCTACCAATGAATTTAGATGAAACGTAAACAGTTGTCGGGTCTTGTACACTTCCAACAAAAAGCGAGGTCTATTGTAGACAGAGCACGTTCATGTCTTCAAATCGTGCAGACTGATTTGAATGGCTGCAATTCTAAAACGGAAATAAAGATTTAAAATTACTGTTGAGACCGATGGTTCTTGGTGGAATTCCAATAATAAAAAGTGGTTATTACAAAATAAAAAAAATGTGTTTTATTATCTTTAAAGATTTAAAAGATAAAATAAAAATCTCGTATATATTAATCATTCTGCCTAGTTGTAAAGCATCATTTTTATACATTTCTTAATAATTGCTACATTCGGAATTAACTGCGTAAAAAACACAAACAAATATAAGTGTAGACAAAATGCTAATTGGTCGAACTGAAGTAAAACATCGTTTCGCTCGGTCATAGAGTCCGGTAATACATTTTAAGTTATTAGGTTTTTACTCTGGTTATATAATTAATAAACAAATCTATGAAAAGGTTAAGACGTACTCTTTATCCATATTGTAAAACCTATTGTGTTCAGTTTTATCAGTGATCTTAGGGTGCCATAAATACAAACCTTAATGTACCATTAACCGTTACGTTTCAACGAAGTATCTATAAAATTTCAGCCATTCAGTTAAGTTAAAATAACTACCATATCAAACTAAGTTCCATTGTAGTGGAATTCTAGTTTCATTATTTCATATAAATTGTCAGCCATTGTAGATAAAGTTAAGCACAATAGAAATGGGTTTGCTGTTCTGTTCATGCAGACTATGGCAGGAAATTGGCACAGTTCTGGCTTATTGTAGCAGAATTATTGCACATTATATCAGACCTGACTATCATAGGTACACTCTCTATCAAACTTATCTTTTCAATTGAAACAATCAATTTCTGTTTGTTGTCCAATATAGGATTGTAATTCTTCATTTTTCATAGTACTTCATAATTATGATAATACATTTTTCTTTTTCTTAGTAAGAACACAATATAAATTTAAGTAAACTAATACATTTAAACATTTTGTTTATGTATCTTGTCAAATCATTTGACAATAAAATCCGTTCAAACTGACTGGTTTTAGTCAGTAATTCGTCTAATGTTTTAGTGTCTCTCTGGAAGCGTGTCCATAAATTGCTTAAAATAATAATTATTATTATATAGTGAGTTAAATTTTTCTTCTAAATAAACTAAATTATATAAAATTTTGATTGTAATTTAAAAAAGTCTTAATAAATATCATGCATAATCTAAGGTTAAGGTGCACGACATGGTAGGTATACCAAATAACTTAAAAAAGTTATTATACAAACCTTTTTTCATAGCAAGTCTTCTACTAAATTGCACATTAACAGCGAAGGATAAGGAAATGCTTGTACTCATTTAAAAAAGGTTCATAATTGGAAAAAAAGAAATGAAAAACATATACCTATATGTGTGGACAGGCCTGTTAAGTTCGTAAATGTTTCATTCACTGAAGAGGTTCAATAATAACTTACCACATATAAAAAATATTTGTTTAAAATATTAAACTTACAATAAACAAAGAGAAAATATAAAATACATAATTATACACGTATGTACTCGTGGAGCCGTCACAGCGGAATCAGCGTGTACAAGTACAGCGTGCACAAAATGAGTCCTGACAAAATCATGCACTTCATGCAGGGTAAATTTAAAATCTGTAAAATATGGTTCTCTACGTAAAGGCGCTTCGTTTTCCGCCTGTCGACCACTTTGGGGTTTTTTTTTGAAAAATAATGATAAATTTAGTATACATTTGCTCTACACATTTTTTTATATGCTACTTTTTACTAGTATACCAAGAACCAACACTTTCTTATTTAATTTTCAAAATGGTGGCCATTTTAATTATTCATGTTAAATTTCACAAAAATCGTTTTTTACCAAAAAATTAACAAATCTCATTTTTCTTTCCTTTTAACTACAAACAAAATGGTTTATAAAAATATTCTGTAGATCAAAGGTTAACCGAGTTATCGCCAAAAAACTGAAATCTTAATTTCTTAGTAATTGTGTACAACACCCAAAATTAGCCTAAAACCAAAATATTTTTGTAATTATATAAGTTAATTTTCTCTTTGGAAACTACTCTCTCTTAGGTTTTGCGTATAAAAAAAAAAAAAAAAATCATGTTTTATTTCTGTTTAAAGTACGATAATTTTAGATTCAATAGTTGGTAGAATTGCGTATTTGAGCCCCATTGTTGAATTGTAGTTCAAATAATTCATTCTTTATGTGTTAAGAGGTTTAACAAAATGGCGCGTATCTTCACACATGCGGAATATGCTTACGTGGTAATTAATTAACGACTTTGTAATGCCAAAGTTAGAGCTGGAGTAGGTAGATAACCTTGACAAACCGTACAGTATTTACTAGTATTATCAATAATTTACGCTAAAGTGGTATATTTTCAAGCTTGTATTCAAAAATTTAGATGAAGTGGAAAACTTCAGCACTTGAACGAAGTCCGTCCACAAGCTCCCGAAGAATATCTATGAAGCTGAATATACAGCACATGATTGGCGAACGTTGCGTAAACATGAAATGTATCCATTTCACTTACAAAAAGTTATCACCTTGAGCCTCAAGACTACTCTGGACGTCTGCAGTGTGAATGTACAAATAAAAATCAGAATGTAATTACATTCATATTGTTTACTTGCAGCTCTCATCAGTCTGAAAATATTCCTTATGATTCAGAGGAGGGGAATTATTAACATCGTCTCTCCGTCAATGTTTGGTGCGGAATGATTAACAATCTGTTGATTAGCTCTGAAATTTAAAAAAAACACCGTGTTAATGGACAGAACTGTTTAACTGTTTAGAATATCTAAAAAACAATTTATTTGTACTATTGTTAAAACATTTTCAATTTGACATACAAATCATTATCTAGGCCTACTATATCGGAGATTCAACCTACTATACAAATCGAGTAAGACAATTGAAAATTTATCTGACTAATGAATTGGTCGTGGAAGTCCTATAATTTGACCTGCAAGGTCTCCGGACCATACTCTAATAGATTTCTATGGAGGGGAGGGGGGAGTGAAAAGTGAAGTTTACAATGAAAAGTGAATTCACGAGATGAATTGATCAATGGTGTTTATAATGCTGTAGTTATGACAAAAGAACAGAATTATCTTGGATGTGGAGTCGTACGATGCATGCAATTTTACTGCGGAATTTTCTAACTTTTAAAATAAATATTATTCTACACATACCGTTCAAGTAGATTAGGCAGAATGAAGTTAACATGTGCTATTTGTTTTTTGTGAATTTAATTTTTATGAGATAGACTGTGGTGTAATATTGATTTATTTTATTTTTAATTAAAGGCTAATTTTGAAATCTGTATTTATTTTTAATAAGCGTTATTCACATCAATTTTCTCAGAATTTAATACTCTAAAAATTTAGTTGGAAAAATTTATTAGTTTATTGGCAAATTGTAAAATATTTCACGCCAAACCAAAAAAAAAAAGTGTGGTTTTCGTAGGTAAAAGTTATCAAACATTCAAAAACATTTTGGTTTTTGGGTAATTGTGGGCGTTATTATGTTTTAAGTTTTTGTCGACAACTCGGATATCCTCCGAGTTTTTAAATTATTTTTTAACTAAAAAAAAGGTACTTCTTTAAATTTAATTTTGCTTTCAAATTAATAAGAACAGTCTTCTTAAGATCGTTGTTAAAATGGCCCCTACAACATGTTTTAATGGATCTAAAGATAAACTCATTATTTCATTAATAAAACAAAAACAAAACTATAGACATCTTTAAGCTTGTTAGGTAATCGGGTTAATTTTTTAAATCCAGTTACAGATTTCAAAATGACAGTGTTCAAAGAGAGGTAAAACATATACAAAAATGGTTTTAGAATGAATGTGAAACATTTTTCTTTTCAAAGGACACAAATATGACTTTTAATGTTTGACCACAGACTGAAAGCGTTGGTATACAGGCCTAAATTGTTGTACAAAAAATATATAAAAAGATTAAAAACAGTAGTCGCTGTTTACAGAATTAATTTTCTGGTTTGTTAGAGTTTTTTATAAATGGTGTTTATGTAATGATTGTAGTTCTGATTGTTAACACGTATTATTTAATTATCTCTACTGATATTGTTTTATAATTACTAGAAGATGTTGAATTTTTTTGTTCAATCTCAGTTTTTCAGTAATAGGAATAATTCTGAATTTAATTAACTGATTATGAAAAGAAAATTTTAATTTAGAATAAAATTGTTTTAGTCTTGATATCTCAACTGGAATGGGATTTAAAAGTTTAAACTAGAAATACACATAGTTTATTAAGGTATTTTCATTTTCAAGTATCTTAGTTGTCAAGCATGTGGTACTGTACTATATACTTTGAAGAACAATATATTATTTGTATGTCGGTCTATCTTAAATTTGTTTAAATATATATATTTTTTATGCCGTCCTTTATATGTTATACAATTAATAATTAATAGAAATGGGTACTTAGAGATTTTAATCATCTGGTTAAGAATATTTTAACAATTCTGTATGTAATTTTATAAATTCATTAGTACTGCAAGTAGCTACAAAAACTATCTGTTTTGTTTGATTTCAACTGGTATGAATTAAATGTTTAAAATTAAGTTACAAATTAATAACACATTAATTGATATTTTGGAAACAAATAATATATTATTGAAATTTTAATGCCATAGAGTTATAATAACAAAAAGAGTAATTATTACATTATTAGAGTAACTTAACCTTGATCAGTATTTTGCAATTATAAGTTGAACTGAATCAGCTGTAAAATGTTTTTAGTACAATTAATTCAAAAAGTGGTCAATTACCACATGATTTATCAAGAGTGTACGAAAAGTTAGACTGAACATATAATTTTTAACTAAAATTATTCCCATTACGTCAGTCATTCTTTTTTCATTAATTTAAGTAGAAATGATTTAAAATTTAATTTAAGTTGTGCATCAGTGCAACTCTCAAGTAAAAACGAGGTGAGGTATTTCAAGTGTAAAGTTTGAATGAGCATTGTTGATATTTAAACATGTTTATAAAACTGTCTTATGTACTTTTAATAAACTTATAACTAAATTTTAACTTTTCTTTCTAAATATAAATATTATATAGACGAAATGACTTATTTACAATAAATAAAATTTCTTGTAATAACTTATATTCTGTTTTTCAGTTTATGGGAACATTTAATTAAAAATATATTACAGTTTTTTAATTTTTCACATTATTCATAGGAAGCTGAAAATGTTTAACAGAAATATAAACAATAATATAATTATCATGATTTGGGAAAGTTAAAGGTAAATTACTAAGTAATTGTTGAATAATTAGTATGACACAATACGCCTTGTATTTTGTATATTAATTAGAGCCTGCCTCTAGAAACAATTACCAACTCTTTCAGTCATGACAGGACTCATAGTTGTTCATATTATAATTTAATCTATTTGCTTCGCTCGTGTTGTTAACTCTAACATGGGGGCCCATCTAGTATTTAAGAAGGGCTTTGACTTTTATATTTAACTTGCTCCTCACGGGCCCCGTATTTCTTCTTATTAAACTAGAATATCCTAGCTTTAATTTTCGTTAGTTTAGCTCGTCTTATCTAAACAGAGTTTCAATCGTTCTAATCATCCGGTGACATAAATATCGGTTTTGATCTTCATCAATCAATTATCGTTTTTAAAATTTTAAAATATCGGAAAACCAATTGTGTATACGTTGTTGTTATATTCGAAATCGGTGCGTAACAAACTTAAAATTGTATTAGGTGTAAAAGTTTTAGATGTGAACGGATCGTAGTATTTCTTCGATTTTGGACTTGATCCATCTAGTGAATGAATTATTAAATCTAATTATACAAATGGGTTACAAAAAATGACAAAGGTAAACATTTAAGTATTTAATTGATTCCAATACGTCCGTTGTACGATTACGAAATACATTCATTTTCTTAAATTCACATATTTAAATATAACACAACACAAAATATTTTGTAGAATTCATATTTATTGAGATTGCCGACCATGGTTTCGCCAGGTAAAGCATTTTCGAGGTAGCTTAACACAAATTAAAAATAAATATTTAATATAAAAATAGTCTAACCCACTACATGTTTTTTTAAATGGTTAGAAAAGGTAGTAATCATAATTCAACCGCTCACTTCTCTCTTAAACTACAATTGAAATTACAGCTTGTTTGGCCACCATGAGCTGCATTACAAAATAAATATTACACGTCAATTTATAAACATACTTTTTTGCATTGTTAATTTATTCCTCAGAATTCCATAACATATTTTCTTAAATTGCTCTTCCAAAGAAAATACGGCTTACAGTGATTTTTCTTTTCTGTATACAGTATTCCCAACCGCATAGCTAACTTTATTCTACTCCTTTTTATGTGTAGTTTTATGAAAATTAACCTTTGGGAATAAAAGATTTAACATTGTTTATAATACATTTTTTCTCTAGGTTAGCATCATATCCAACATTTATAACAATTTATTTAATTCAAGTGAGTTCTTTACAAAAATCGTTTTTAGACATAGACGATTTACAATTAACAAGACGATTCAACAGGCTATGGAAAGAGGCCAATTTGTGACTTACAGATGTTGCGTGTAGCATGTAATAAACGTTAGTTTTCTAAAAAACCATGTTTACGTAATTTCATTTACTGTTCGTGTAAAATCCGTAAGTTTACGGTTATCAATTTCAATTTTTATACTAAGGTCTGGAAAGTTTTAATTTTATTGCCCTTTTCCCACAGTGGGAAAGGGCAATATTCTTGTATTACGTTATTAATAGAAATGAAAAATTTAACAGTAATTTAATCTGACAGTCAGACCCTTGATATAAACGCCGTCTACATATCAACACCAATTCTTAATGATAGGTTTAAACATGATTTAACTGTCAACAATTATAATATATATAAATTGATATATATATATATATATATATATATATATATATATATATATATATATATATATATATATAGTACAATAGTACAATAGTAACCATACACCAAGTATTTAGCATGCATAAATAAAATATATAATATATAAATTAGAAGAATGTATTTAACCAATTTAATCTCTATATTACAATAAAATATGAACTTTATGGGAAGGATCTTCTTAGTTATATGCCTATATTGTTAAATAATTTAAACGAAATCATTGAGTTCTTAAATATAAAGGCATTTTTAAAATAGTACTTTCTCGGTAGGAGTTCTTAATTTGCCATGTAATTGCTTTTATATCCTAGTATAATATTATGTTGGGTGCATACCATTTGACTGATTACTTTACTCAACCTGTGAATTGGTATATAATGAAAGTGTTTTATTACATCAATGTGACCCAAAGTTCAAGAGAGTCAAAGTATACTTTGGTTGTATGTAGAGTTTATCTTGTGAGATATAAGTTATATAATACAAGTGTTGCATTTTCAAATTGTGTGATCAGTCGCCATTTTGGATTTACTCAGTATACATTTTCTTTCACATTTTTTCTCTCGAAACATCAAAATCTTTAAAATGATCTATCATACGGCCATTGAAGTTGACACTCCTTAGGAGGGATTTACAAAGTTATACCAAAAAGTAGAGTTTATATATAAATGAGATTCATAAAGTTTGGATTTTGTATTCCAATTATTAACAAAATAGAGTAGAGGGGAGGGGGACTTTATGTGTGTTTGTGCGTGCAATTATACAGTATAAGAGTATGTATAAGTCCGATTTACTCCTTTCTGTCATTTTTATATAAAATAGTATAGGTTAGTGTAATTGTAGTAGTATTTTACTTTAAATCAAGATGTATAGAACAGTGTCTGAGTTTTTATACAATGTATAAAGCATATCCATATATATATATTAACCAAAATGTGTATTTGTTATAAAAATTCAATGAGAAACAATTTCATAACAGCGTGTACACATAAGCTGCGATCCAATTAAATTTCTGAAACGTTGCTGTTATATAAGGTGTTTAAGCACAACAGTCAGGATGGTATCACAGTAATCAATAATTCAATTAGTTGTCTAATGCCGGCCTTTCATGTTAATCTGGACATTTGGATTCTAATTCGGCTTTGCTAAAAGGCTTGTTTTATTTTTTAGTTTTTTTTTCTTTTCTTTTTTTCTTTCTTCATTTTATGAAATAGTAATATTTGTGTTTTCTTATATAAAACAAAAATACTTCACTTTAACCGAAGTAAATATAGTTTGTTTTTATAGTTATAAATTGTGAAATATTCAGGATCCAAAATATCAATTTGGAAATTTTGCAAGATGATGCGTTTTGCAAGCAAATATTATATAACAATTTTCGATATTATGATTTACCTCAGGAGATCAATAAATGTCCGCCGATTCATTCATAATAGGAATTAATAGGCACTGTTAATAACTCACTGAAAATGTTTGAATATTATTATAACCTCACTATGTGTACATTTATTGCTCTTGTGTGTGTGTGTGTGTGTGTGTGTGTGTGTGTGTGAGAGAGAGAGAGAGAGAGAGAGAGAGAGAGAGAGAGAGAGAGAGAGAGAGAGAGAGAGAGAGAGAGAGAGAGAGAGAGAGAGAGAGAGAGAGAGAGAGAGAGAGAGAGAGAGAGAGATTAAATCTGTTCTATGAGGAAGTCGTATTCTGTATTAGATTTTATTCAATTTGTTATGTAGGTTTTGTGAATCTTCCTACTAAAAGCGAATCTTTTTTAAAATTTACAAATAGTAGTCGATTTTTAGATTTAGATAAATATGTATTTATTTTATTTTTAAAAAATATTCTTCACCTTACTGGAGGGCTTTTAAATAATAATATATTTGTTCTACTTACGTCTGCTCATCAAAAATTGTATCAATGCATTACGGCCGTTTCGACTATTTATTCTTAGGAAGTGAAAGACAAATACACATTTTCAATAAATACTTAAACGGCATACACCCAAAATTACAATTCACATGTGAAATCGAAGTCAACAATGTGATCAATTTTCTCGACCTGACGATTACAAATAGTTCAACAGAACATAGTTTCAAAATCTATAGAAAACCGATAAAATAGCCCGAAATATTTTGAATGAGCATGGAATAAACTTAGCTTATAGGACAGACAAATTACTGAATAGCCTAGGCAAATTACTGAAGCCGAAACTAACAAACTCCAACAATTACACGAAAAGCGGAATTTACAAACTAAATTGTAGTGATTGTACCAAATTTTATATTGGCCAAACTGGAAGAACTTTCCAAAAGAGATTTAATGAACACATCCCCAATTCTAAAAAAACCAAATACAACAATAAAATCTACTTTTGCAGAAAACTTGATAGATTATGACCACATTTACAAAGACATACACACGAATATGGAAATATTGCAATTCTGTCATAAAGGTAAATATAATATGGATGTACAAGAACAGTATGAAATCTACACCCACGGAAAGAATGCACCGACAGATATACTAAATGATAAACAAAATTTCCAGTCAAATGTATTATTCGATCTCCTATCGAGATTAGAAGCAAAGGGCGATTGACAAAAACCCGGGTCAGTACAGTTTTAATCACAGCCGGATACGGTCGATTTCCATATAAACTAAACAAGTGTTTTTCTAAAAGAAATTAAATGTGTTAGTGTAATAAATGTTTGTCTAATACGTACTAATGTTTTAAATGAGTTTATAACAATGTTGACGAGGTATATTTATATGTTATATATAGTACCGAAAATAACGCATGTGACCATGGCTGAAAAAATAGTCGAAACGGCCGTAATGCATTGATACAATTTTGGAATAGCAAACGTAAGTAGAACAAATTTATTAAATATGTTATAGTCCCGTCACTAACGTTGCAAAAGGTGAGGTAGAGAGTTTTACGTCTTTTATCTTGTATATATTGTATATAATAGTCCTGTCACTGGGCACTTTTACCTTGCAAATGGTCAGGTAGAGAGTTCTACTTTTGTCTTGTAAATATTGTATATACAGTCCTGTCCCTTGTTAATTTTACTTTGCAAATGGTCAGGTATGGAGTTCTATTTTTGTCTTGTATATATTGTATATAATAGTCCTGTCACTGGGTAATTTTACCTTGCAAATGGTCAGATAGAGAGTTCAACTTTTGTCTTTTATATATTGTATATAATAGTCCTGTCACTGGGTACTTTTACCTTGCAAATGGTCAGGTAGAGAGTTCTACTTTTGTCTTGTATATATTGTATATAATAGTCCTGTCACTGGGTAATTTTCCCTTGCAAAAGGTCAGGTAAGAGTTCTATTGGTTTTCTTGCATACATAGTCCACAATCACTGGAATTTTTAACTTGGAAAAGGTCAGGTAGAAACTTCTATTTGTTATTTAGCATATATTTGTTTTATCTTGTTATATGTAGTAACAATAAGAATAAGAACATGAGTTTTTGACCTCCTTGGGAATTTTTGTAGCCAAGATACTATTAATATGGACTTTTACAGTTTTTTAGTATTTAACTTTTTTCTGGTTGATTTTAAAGAAAATTAATATCTTTTTCTCTTTTAAAGTTGACCAAATATGCTACAACTTTTGAACATTGGTCTAAACACAATATTAAGCGAGATTTTAAAAGTTGTGCAACATTTTCTATACTTGCAATAATCTGCAGAGTTTTGTATATAAAAGTGTGAGAAATTAACCTAACCTAAAAGTGTAAGTAAGTTAAATAAATTAAATATTTCATAATACAGTAGAATTTAAAATTTTAATGTGTGACAATCAATGAAACAAAAGCTGCTAGTGTGTGGCAGCTGATTTTCAACATACTAGCATTTTTAATTCATCAAAATAATAGAATGTGTTAGAAACATGGTTGGCCACTGTTTACTCTTGACCATGATCCCATTTCGAAATTCATTCTCTTAAACCTTGTGGTACTCGTGCACAAACTTTGCATTCAATTCTAACGCGACACTTTCATAAACCTTACGGCACAAGGTTTTTTCCACGAGTAACGACTGAAGATGATTTTAATAACAAGGTTTATAAGTGGAACAATGATACAGTGTTGGCAGACAAAGTTAGATAATTTAAATTAGGGCCATAGGTGTTTCTCGGTAGATAGCGCGCCAATTAATGTGTTGTTCATCGCCTGTTTGTAGCCATGGAGCGTTGGATCATCGTGAATTCGCAGTGGATTTTTTTAACAATGACTGCGAGTATCACGCAACGTCAGTTCACGCGCCATTTCAAAATAGGCAGGAACGTTCATGTTCCGACACTGCAAAAGATACTCAATTGGTGAAGAACTTCAGACCGGCTGCATCGACTCAATCACAAAATGCCTTGGACGTCCACGAACAGTGACAACGTGGACGAGATTAATACGTGAAAACGTGGAGAGGGTACGAGAGGAATTGTTGCGCAGTTCCAAGAGTTCCAATTGTTGCTCGTTGGCATTCTCCAGGTTTTGGTATGTTTGACAGAAGTGTGAGACGAATCTTACATTTAGAGTTAAATTTTCTCCCATTTATAAAGCAACTGTTACACGAGTTACGTCCTGTAGATTTTAATCAACGGGCAGGGTTTTGTCCCACATTGTTGGAAATGATTAATGAACAACCACCCCTCCTGGAGAACTTTATGTCCTACGATACGCAATTCCATCAGAAGGGAAGTGTTAATAAGCACAATTGTAGATACTGGGTTTGTTGCGTGATATCAACTCTTTACAGCACTAAAGTTATAGTATCGTGCGTCGGTACGTGAAATGGAATCATTGGCCATATTTATTTTATTTTATTTTTAAATGACAATGGTGATACTGTACCGTGAATTCTCCTCGATATGTGATTATGCTAACTAATGTACTTGGACTAGAATTGCAAGAGCTGAAAGAGTCCATTAGAGCTAAGATAGAGTACATTCCACTGGAGTTGCTGCGAAAGGTAGCTCTACTCGGCTACGTGCCTTTCCTTGAGGGACAGTGGAGGTAATCTCAATGACATCATCTCCAAGACATAAACATAAAAGAAAAGTTTTTTGAATGTAGTTTTCTGTCATGTAAGTGAAAAATAATAATGTCTTAAATATAACATTGTTTTTGCTCAAAACGGTTGTATCCAACTTGCGGTCAGTCCAATTTGCGGTCAAGGGTAAAACCGTTCATTTTGCGGTCACCCCAAAAATGTCGTGGGCTAATCGAAAGATATTTGTCCAATTTGCGGTCACATATTTGAACCCCATAAGTGAGCCTAAAGTCGTGTTGAAGATTTGAAGTGGGGGAAACGTTTACCGAAATTCGTCGTATGCCATTTGTTTTTTTGATTCAATTCAATGTTTTTTTGAGTCAATCCAAATTTATCTATAGTCTTATTTTAAAAATGTCTGGGACTGGCGAACCTTTAGTACGAAGTATGCTTGTAATGCGAAAGAGTATATTCTATAAATATTAGTATCTATTTTTGTTGTAGCTCTCTCCCTCTCTATTTATATATGTATACAGTGTTTGTTTATTATTCCCCCTTTTTTAGGCTCTATTTAAGTGAACAGAGTCGTTTGTTCGTTCTGACTGACTATCCTCTCGTCGAAACAGTGAATTTGGTAAGTAAGAATCCCTGTGGATTCTGCCAACCGGGAACTGTAGACCAACACGTGAAGATGGCAAACGACTTGATTTGTGATTAGTAATTAACTATCTCTCAAGATGTGACCGCAAACTGGAAACCCTTCCACCTCCAGAACCTTGATCATCCTTCATAAAACTACACTTGACCGCAAATAGGACTGACCGCAAATAGGACTGACCGCAAGTAGGACGACACCCTCAAAACATCGTGTTATTATTTCTGCCTGACTCTGTATGAAAGACAAGGTTTTTTTTCACAATTAACAACTGAAGATAATGACTTATAAATGACAACGCCGCGCCGACTTATTGGTATGTTTACTTGTAGTGGACGTTGGAGTGTTTAATTAATCGTTTATAGTTCCTAAACATTTAATAGTGGTTTAATTACTATTAAACAGCAAAGTTTAATTACTAATTTGTTAAGTTATCAAATCATTATGGTAGATAGATATACGGTATATTTAAAATATTAATAATATACGAGTACATACGTCTACATTATTCGTAATTTAGAGAGCACCAGTTTTAACCTTTATTTATAGCATAATTTTAACTATACAAGAAGTGTTCATTTACGAGATAACGTAGAGTATTACTTCACTACACTCTTCCACTCAACTAAATTAGTAATCCTTCATAGCCCACATAGAACACTCTATTTAATTTCTTATTCGACCTTTCATCATCATTGAATAGAGTGCCTGGAGCAAAAGGAACAATCCTTTAAAAGCAAAGACCGCATATATTAGAAAAAAATATCCAAATATAAATTTGAAAAAATATTTAGTATCTATGGTTGATCGTATTTTATTTTAAGGTCTAATAGTTACTTATTGTAATCATTAAGCTTAGGTAATATTTTTTATAAATAAATATCTTTCTTTTCACAAACAAAAGCTTAGATGTAAATGCAATAAGAGTCAAACTGTCTCCCTTATTGTTGTGTGTTGAGAGGGGAGAAGGTGTTTAAAACTATGTGGTAGGTTGAAGGATATATCAAACTCTTACGTTGTATATTTTTCATGTGATTCTTTGTATTATTTATTTCGTTAATCATTCTGATTTGTTTTGCTTTAAAATCATAATATATGTAGTTTAGTAAAGCTTATAAACTAGTTTGATATTTACACCCAGTCACTTTAAATTTATGTATTCTTTAGGTGTACAGTCAACGCTACAAGTAGGCCTAAGCTAAGAAGTGGACTTTCCCAGTTTTTATTATTACATTTTGTGGAACAATATTTAACTATATTAACTGTCTTCTCACTTCTCTTTTTCATTGAAATAGCAGTCCCGTAGTTTTTTCTTGTTTATTGTCGTACGTTTAATTGTTTTCTTTGCAAAGCGTGTTTTTAAAATTAAAAAAAAAAAAAAATTAATGACTATAGTTATTTAAAAGGAAATAGTTTCTATTTCAAGTTTTATTATAGAATTTCATCTTAAATTTAAGAATAAGGTGGTTTTGTGATTTTCAGCTTAGAAAATTATAAAGAATTCCCATTTTGTAGCGGTAACATTTAAAATTATGTTTTACAAATATTGAGATATTTTATAAATATTTAAAAAATTTGGTATACGAATATGTTTTCATAAAAAATGTAACATATAAGAAATCTAATGTTAATAAAATTCAAATTTTCCAAAATAAGGGGCTGCGACTATTGTTAATGCAAATTGGTACGTTCGAAACAAAACAATTCATAAGGATCTTAAAATGAACACAGTTTTTGAGGAAATAAACACTATTGCGGTGAAGCATGAGTGTTCCAACTTACTGAGACCAGGAATGCTGTGCGGATACTTCATATAATAATTGCGGCCGGTCTTGCAAAACTGTCTCCTAATATGTCTATCAAGCACTTAGTATGTATATGTATTTATAATGAGTTCTCTCATTGGCACACCTGTTTATGATTTTTTTACATAACAGATTTGATTTAAAGGGATACTTTAATCTAGTCTCCAGCTACCTACCATATTATTATTAAAATAATTGTTTTGAAATCATTAAACACTTTTTTCTGTGTAACTTTTTAAAAAATAATTTTGAATTGTTGAAACTTAAACCCTTATTTCTATTATGCCTTTATATTAATACATTATTAGATATATGGTACTATCTTTTCTTTTACTTCTCTCTTTTGATATAGATCCTACAACATACATATAATTCTTTTATTATATACTGAACTTGCCTGGTATTGAGAGATATAAAATAAATTGTGATATTTGATGTAGAAATAGAATTCCATTTCGTATAAATATATGTGGGAAACCTTCAAATGCATATTATTTATGATTTCAGATCCCCTATTTAGTGCATTCTAAGGTTTTATTGGTGACACATTATTTGGAATAACATTACAATAATTTTCATCGTTCAACTTATTTTTGTGTTATTTTTAAAAAAATTTCTTACAATAGTTTCGATATACAGAGTGGCACACAAGTTACTTCAAACCTCAATGTTTCAACACGAATAAAATTGTACAGTTAATGCGAAAGTACCATATTTTTTTGTTTTTATTGTTGGTAATAAACAGATTTGCAACAAAGTTTTCTTATTGTTGCTTTTATAACCTATAAAAAAGTGTTGTGAGTTATATGTATGTAGTGTCATAAGTTTAGTGACCTTATCATGTTAACAAAGGAGGAAGAGTATTTGCATTGTAAACCATTTGTACGGAAGGTGCTATGGCTGCTGCCAAGGGTCCTAAATATTTTGCTTCTATCCTCTCTCACTCAAGCTTTGTACTATTTCTGTAATGGATACATCTTGCTCTAGTCGTCCGAAGATCGCTTTGACGCAAAATATTGTGATAATGCAAGATACGAATTTGTTTAGTAGTTACTCAGAGCAGACAAAAAAATACCACTCAGTTATCGGCGTAGCAGGGTATATCAAGAACTTCCCGTTCAGAGAATGCTGTACAACAATAAGTTTAAAACGTTCTATAATCTTAGCTTGTTCTTTTAATTGCATTTTCAAATGCCCCAAATCGGGAGACTGGATTCTCCGAACTGATGTTTAATAAATTTAAACATCATCCTCGCCTTTTTAATAACATTATATGACTATCATTTAACGTCATGCAGTTGTTGTTAAGGAAGTTCTTTTATTTTGTCATAACGGTTGTTTTGTTATATCTTAAATCATCATCAGATGACACACACAATTACAGACACTGAATATCAATATTCGTTGCACAAAAACAAATAAACATAATTAATAAATATAATTGGTACTGTACACGTTAAAGTCTGTGTTAAAAAAATGTTTTAAGAGTTGTGGCCGCATGCTACACTTATTCCTAAGAACCTCCTAAACAACGACAGCTTGGCGTAAGTTACAAAATATTCATTATATTAAAGCAAGTCTCAAGACATTATGGAAATAAAAAATTGTATGGTCAACTGAAACCACCTCCAAATTGTTGTCATGTCATTCAAAAATTATACTTATTAGGTACACTGAAAAACCAGCATTTCATATGGGTTTTTTAACGTTTAATCAACCCTGGCTGATTGTGTGGGGGTGCTAACTCAGGTTTTAGAATCCTACTTCTTTGATAGGTGTATATATTTTAATGACAACTTTACGCACTTCCATGTTTGAAGATGCACCTAGAAAATGTAAGTGAAGTTTATTTTCAACGTATGGTATCTTACCTACCGGATTACGTCACAGCTATTGCGAGTACTTGGACGGAGCATTTCAAATCAGAATTATTGGAAGAATAACAGTCACTTAAATGCCACCAAGTTCACTTGATATCGTACAATAATTGGACTTCGTTATTTGGCGTGTGTTGCAAAGTATTCTTTGTATGATGAAAAATCTACATTTAACGAAGAACGTGCTTTTCATTTAAGAGTCATACTGACATTGATAGCAGTACTGAATTATGTAATAGAATGTGAAAGAGAGTTCAGGCAAGGATTGGGTTAGTTTAGGTCAGTGCACATGAGAAAACATTTTGAATATAAATATTGCATTAATATTCTTTGTAACTTTTGGGCCATTCTATATACTGTACATCTTTTTTGTTTTAACACAGAAATTATATTCTTTCTTCTTTTATTGCATTATTTGCAAATTGAGGGGGGAGAGCTTACTTAACCAATCGTTACTGTAATTGCGCCATCTGGCAAAGTTTACAAAGCTAACGTTTGAGTAAAGACTTATATATATAATATATGAACATCAATATAAGTGTGTAAAGTGAATATTGATTGATTCTTTCTTAAAAAAAAAAAAAGATAGCAAATACTAATATATTATTTCACGTTTCATTAAAATTGACAAACGCCAAAATCAAATTTTAATATTGCATCTTTATAACAGTAAAATAAAAAATCTTGTTTACATACCATTGATTAATAAAAAAATAGTTTTAACTCTTGGGTGCTTTTTGTAAATTTTCCTCCAGATTGAATTTTTTAATTATGTATGCTTTTTATTGTTTGTTATGTCAGGTTAGAACTTAAAAAGTAGTACTTTTCTTTTTCCTAGAATTATATATCATTCTTTAGTGAACAAGTCTCCATCATCTTAAAACACTTGTAATAATTTTGTATTATCAAATTCTTAAAAGTCGTGGGCCAGACAAAAACTAATATTTCTCATTCTTGCTCATAAACTTTAGTAGCTTTTAAGGAAATCTATGACCAAATGTTGCTTATTCTTTTGTTAATAAATAACTAAACTTATACACGAAAGGAAAATAAAGTGTGAAACTACAAGTATGTTTGTAATTTTATTAAGCTAACAAATGAAGAAATAATGAAATCCGTGTTCTGAATTAGAATTGTAAACCTACTCACGAGTCTCTAGGGAGGAGGGGGAGGGGCAGTCTAATAAAACCTTCGCAGACCTTCTTGATGAATTTCCCAAGGACGAATTATTTAAAACATTTTAAATTAAAAAAATTTAAGTGAAAAACATAAAACTTATTAAATATGTTGTATTAAATATCATTTCCCCTAAACCGTTGTGACAATAAGTATACAGTAGTTGAAATTAAATTATAAATCGTGATAGATTGAGTCAGAAAATAAAAATAAGACCAAGTAATGATTTCTATTAACTGGTGCTAATAGGGCGATTAGAATTAAAGAGAATAAGGACAGTTTATAAAATCCTTCTCAAATGCTGCCTTTTAGAGCAATAATTTCTGGAAGCAATGAAGGGAAGTACTACAGTTGACAACTATATCTTGATTTAATTCAGTGCCAAGAAGTAACTGTTCAAAATTATTTATTCAACTACAGGGTGAGTCAGACCATTCGTGCAGTACTTATAGCTGTCTTACAAACTTACTTTAACACTTGTTCATTCTCATTTCCCCCTAATTTGGCTCCACTGAATCCAATGAAATTAATTTCAATTTTGAAAAATGCCCCAAAAGGGCCCTTTTTGGGGGGTAGGGGTGCTTTTTGAGGAATTTTGAAATGTAAACATGGGTTGTGTTTTTTAAAGGTCATTTTAAAGGTCTAATTACCTTGAACATTTTGGCGCACTCAAAAGTTAATTATCTTTAACCGTATGTACAGGGTGTACCAAAACGTATTGAAATTGGACTTTAAAATAAAATACCGTGTTATCCTAACTACAATACGGAACAGCACCAGATTTTTGTCCAAGCTTATTATCGAGCTATTCTTTAAGAAAACGTGTGGTACGGGCATTTTTCACTGGATTTTGAATATTTTAAAAATGCTCAAAATTGAAGAATTTAAAAAAGCCTAAAACTCAAAATTCTTAAATAGCAACTTATAGCAAATGTTATATCAAGTAAAAGGTCTTTTAAAAACAAACATTTTTTGTATTTTATTTTTTTATCTATCTCTTACTGTTAAAAAATGGCAGCCAAAAAACTTAATTATGCCAGTTTACAAAATGTAACACTTTTGGGGCATTTTTCAAAATTGAAATTAATTTCATTGGATTCAGTGGAGCCAAATTAGGGGGAAATGAGAATGAAAAAGTGTTAAAGTAAGTTTGTAAGACAGCTATAAGTACTGCACGGGTGGTCTGACTCACCCCGTATATGTTTGTATTTTTACTCATTGCACCCACGTTTTCTGCTTTCCCATTTTAGCTGTTAAGACTTAACTTAATTACGTTTTAAATTACCAAATTCAGATAAGAATAATAATAGCATTATTGTTTCCTTTAACTTAATTAAAACAAGCATTACAGTGAGAACAAAGTATATTTTTACACCTAAATTGTTAAACATTAAACAATCCATAATTCAATAATTGTTTTTAATTTCTTTTCTTTATTATTGAAAGCTGCAAGTTTTATTTTTAGAATTATTATTTTAAACAATTTTATTTCTTATTTATTTGAAATTTTATATCATGTGGATCAGAGTATGCATATCAAAGTTGTTTTTGCACATTTAACTCAACTATTGTAATTACAGATTCAAGTCATCTAATAGATAAATTTATTGTATATTAGATATTTTTATAGCTCTTCAATCTGTAGAAAAACAATGCATAGATGTAATGTAACTCGTACGACGTTTCTATAATTTTAATATTAGTTTAAACTATTAATGGTAAAATCGCAACAAAAGCTTTTACAATAATGCAGATTTTTTTAGTGAAAATGGCGGATCATAATGAAAAAAGTTGAAATATATGTGATAGGTAATCATAAGTGTTGACTTACGTTTTCACAAAACACTATCATTTCCAGAGTCCATACCACTAAGTTGTATCAAAATATCTACATACTATTTTGTAGTCCAAATTATAAATCAGTTATGTAGGCTTGACTGTTAATGATGAGAATATTGAAAATGGTATGTAAATCAATTTTCAATATACACTTTTTCCAAAGAAACTATATCCCGGAGGAAAGAGATTAGTAAACAAGAATTGAAAATCTATGTACTGTACTTGGCTAACTGTTAAAACAAGTGCACATTTGTACCGTATATACAAAAGTCAGGAAATTAATAAATTTTTAAACGATTCGTTTGGTTTAAAATTAAAAATATAGTGTTTCATCAAAATTTGATCAGTTTACAGAATTTATTGGTCGCAGAAAACGAGAATGTAAAATGTTCTTTCTATTCCTTTGCTACATTTAAGAATAAACACCGTATCTATTAAGTTGTATGTATACAAACAGCCTGTGAAGTTAATATTAAAAAAATATGCTAAAGAAAGAAATAGTCATCAAAATGGTGGGGTTCAGAAACAAAAGAAGAGTAGGCATTGTTCTCAGCTTGAATAGACTGACCATTACTGCAATGATCAGTCTTGCATGATGAACTACCATCACTTAAAACTGCTTGCTCTCTAAACATAATAAAGCCAAAAACTGCATTATCATTAACAATATTTCACTATCATATATTAAAAAGTTTTGTTCACCATTGTTTATACAATGTTGTGTATTATACTTTATTAGTAAAGCTATTTCATATTCTATTCTACGTACACTAAATAATCTAGTTTTGTATTATATAAATCGTCATAGTTAAATAAATTATTTAATATTATAAATAATATTTATTACTTGTCTTGACTCATAATTTTGTGGACTATCACATATAAAATGGGGTTTTAGAGGGGTAAATATTAATAATACTTTTTGTATTATTTAAGTAATTGTGAAAAGTTTAAAGTCAATGATTTTTTATAAATTTAGGATTTCCTCCTTAAAATATACACATGTTTCTGTATAATCTAGATCTTATCATTCATAAACAATTTTTTATCACGAAAAGTAATTAAACACAAATTGTGTTTTGAGTAATCAATTCCATAAATCATGATAAAACGTTTTCATGTTGGTACTGAATTTTGATTCTATTTATACTTATTTATCTATTTGCGTGAAAAGAGATTATAACGTATACCAGTAATGTATGGAATTCTATTTGTAAGTAATCTAACAATGCACTTACTTACAAATTATATTTTATCTCATATTGGTTGTTGCAGGTACGTACGCCATTTGCAGATAATATCTATTCTGGTTAGGTAAGAAATTAGTACAATAATCATATCTTTTCTACAGTTTATGTTTGTTTTTGCTTAAGTTTGTACTTTACGTACGTAAAACGAATGAAGACAAGAAATCACCGAAAAAACTATATGAAAGTATTACCATCGTCAGTTATAGCGATAAACTCATTTATAGCGATATAACTCATTTATAGCGATAGTTTTTAAAACGATATCTGTCATATATAGTTTTGTAATCTTTACACTTATCTTATAAATAAAACTAAATACACATATTATTATGATCAGTTTAAATTTATAACGATTCCTTTCATATGTAGCTTTGTAATCGTTTCACCTATCTTATAAATAAAATATATGTACATATTATCATCATCGGATGTAATTTAAAACGATTCCTGTCAGATATATTTTTGTAATCTTATCAAATATATTGTAAATAAAATTATGTTTACGTATATTCGTATTCGGATTTAATTTATAAGCTTTCGATAGCTTTTATAACGATTTCTATCAGATATAGTTTCGTAATCGTAACAACTATCGTATATTCAAAACTGTATACATAGGTTTTAATTTAAAGCAATGGTTTTTATAACTATTCTATCAGTTATAGTTTTGTAATCGTAACACTTATCTTTTATATAAGGCTATATGTACGTATTGTTATGTTCGGTTTTAATTTATAACTGTAGTTTAAAAAAAGATTTTTATTAGGTACAGTTTTCTAATCGTAAACCTTATCTAAATGAAACTATATCTACTTATTATCATGATCGGTTTTAATTTATAAGGATGGTTTTTATAACGATTCCTATCAGATTCAGTACCTATACATGGTCATAAATATGTTAAAATTTAACTTGCAAAAATGTGACAATTTTAAATTTTGTTCGTATAGACCACTGGTCATTAATCTGTTTATATGGTTCGTCTGTTAGTAGTTTTGTTGGTTTAGTAACTTTGTGATGTAAAAATCTTCTTATTACAATTTGAATAGTAATTATTATTTACAAATTAGAAAATTTTTAAATTTAATTATTGCTTTTATAAATGAAAAACCCGTAAGCTATGTTTAACTGACAGATATTAAATTAAAAACATTTAATTTGCAATTCTATTGTTTCATAAGCAATTCAGTAGTGTAATCAAGAATTACTAATATGGTGGATTTCCCAGTTGAAATACAAGTAATTTTCATCTACGTTCGTGACAGACTAGGGTCACTTCTGCACATGGTAATTCCATCAGCTTTGTTGTAATCAGTTTATGGTTTGAGATGTTGGATGATTTAATACATTTTAAAAAACCAACCCTTTTTTCTCGGTGGCTGATCTCTCGTTTACGGTCTCTGTCATTTTATTTCAGTTCAAGTTGTTTATAATTTTTTGGCGTCGTTAGTTTGTATATATTATTCGATTCCCCCCCCCCCCCTATTTCTCAAGCTTAACTGTCTGACCTCACTAATTTGATTTGTGAAACAGTATTTTTAAAGAAGAAACTATTTTTTATTTTTTTTAAAGCAGCGATACCTAATCGAACCTGGATGGTATCAAGTATAGTCTGTTGTATGTTGCGGGTGCAAATTTGGTATATTAGATCGTAGATTATTGTGACGTTTCTGGTCTTATGTTACGTTGGTATGTAACAATATACATAAAAGTGAATTTGTTTCCCTGATTGTACTTGGTTAATTTATGTTATCTTACAAACATAACCTATTTTGTCTACGGTCTATACAAACCACAATTCATGACCCAGAAAATATTAGATGTTGATTAGAAAATGATTTTAAACATATTTTTATATCTTCGATAAGGTAAAATAGCATTGCATGTTAACCATGATAAAACAACGCCATGGAACTCTTTGTTAATTTTTACAAAAGTCTATGTATAGTAAATGGTTTATATCATTACTCGTGCCACATTGATATAATTGGAATTTAAGAATAAAACTTAGTCAATTTAAAAAGAAAAAATATCTGTGTAGTACACAACAAGATCAAATGAACAATAATAACGTTAACTAAAAGAAAATTTGTTCAATGTGTCTACCGCAGAATTATAGTCTACTCTCGTGACAGCAACTAACAGTGAAGGACTCTTTACTGAATACTTATGGCATACTAATTTGCTATTTTTGGAATCCTGTTTGTGCCGTTGCGGGTGGTATGCGATAAAGATTTCAACTCCATATAACCTCCAACACAGATCAGCGAGTCTAACATACCAAAATATTGAAGGTACTCTTCGGTGACTGTGTGTCTATCTAGTTCGTGTAGCAAATCTCTGCTGAGTCTTTGGTATAGAGTAGTTTCTTCTGAATAACACCATTTATTTTCCCGGCAACACCATTATCCCACAAAACAATCCATCCCTTTCTTTACTTTTTTCCAAATTTCATGCCAATATAACATACCCCATTATTCTTATTAGGTTATTTCTAAAATGGTCTCAAACGAAACAACTTCCCAGACATTGTATGTGTGCTTCATCCCTCTTTTCAAAGCTTGATTATAAGATCTTTGTATACAATAAAGTTTAGTAATCTTAATACATTTTCTTTAAATAAGCTATAAATTATAAAAACCACGCAGACACACGTAGAGAGAAAAACTGGTTTATCCGAAATGAGAAATTAAAAATGTTGTTTTATAGAAACAGTTTATTTGCGCTTATGATCAATACACACACGTGGTGGGCAGGACTGAGGGGAGTTCCATGTTGGGTTGAAGTATATATTGGATTTGCATTGGCTCACATTCTGAACATGAAAAACACATTAAGTTTTTCAAATTGAACATGCAATATAATTTGATTTACGTGTTACATTTAATTATTTTATTAATATTAAACGAAAATATGGATATTCTGTTACAGTTTGTCTTCTGTTAACAGCAAGTGAATACAAATACACAACAATTGTTTAAGCATTATCATTACTATTATTTCCGCGCTTTTAACAACTATTAATTTTCTTATATAAACAGAATCTTTACGAGTTAATCGATACAAAATTGAAAATGTTCTCTCTCGTTTCCACTATATATCTCCCACCCCCGTCCTTTATACAAACCCTAAAAGCCTTTCACTCGGCCTGCTTTTCAGAGAAAACAACTATGGTCTCCTACAAAGTCTAAAACCCATCTGTTTACCTCATATGTTTTTTATTACGATAATGGACTTCCATGCTTTGAGGTTTATATATAATATATAACAAAAACAAGGATATTATTCGTGGTATAAGCTGAACATTCGGTTTGGATGTATGATAAAAAGATTATATTTCTTCAATGTAACAGATAAATAAAGCACAGCGTTCACAGGTTATAACGAGTTTATAACAGACAGTTTAAGTATTGTGTTCTCCCTCATGGAAACGATACCAAAGACTGAGATGTCTACCAATTGGAGTAATTTGGCGCCAATTTTCATTTGATTTTTATTTAACTGTAATATATACAGTATGGCGTAAGCTCTGACTAGATATGCTAGTTTGATAGTAGCTTAAATATCGTCCTTACTGTAAACACTATATGAGTTACAAATTTTGTCTGATTTTGCTAAAGATTAATAGCTATGTTGACTAGGGTGGTTTTATTTTATACCTGTATTTTTATTATGAAATCTCCATTAAGTGAAGATATTACTTGCTTTCTATCCCACACAAAATAACTAAAAATAATTTCTATAATCAACTTTAATAATGGACTCCCATATATATTATCAAAACCAGTTTATGGACTCGATCTGCCTGAATCATTGTACCCCATCGTACAATGTAATTCAAGCAGATCCTCTAAATGTAATGTAAAAAGTTAGTTTTTGGCCATGTAATGTAAAATTGATTAGAGTAAACTTGTTTAAAACAGTTGTTACAACTTACGGATCTCGTAGATGTGTAAAAGATCTCCACTCATTTCGCTCTTGTCATATCTCGGCCCTTGCTGGCCTCGAAGCTGTACGAATGTGCAGGATACGTTTGTTTTGATGACGCGACCTTCGTAAACTTATACCACAGACAAAAGAATATACCCAGACGGCCAACTGCTATGACTAACGTTCAACTGACGAATCGTAGATATTGCTAGGTAGTGTTACGTTGCTAGGGGTGCTAAGTTGTGCTATAATTTCACATGTCGCGCCGGGAGTAGAGACAGACTGGTTTATTCCATGTACTATTAAACGCTACATCTCTTTTGTCAATTTGTGTTTAATTTGTGTCAACTCGGGAACCACTGATCCAATTTTTATGCGGGTATATTCCATGTAGGTATGATATCTCGCCATGTTTTAGTTTTTGTTTGATTCAAATTAAATTAATTATTTCTGAAGTTATAACAATATTTGTCTTCACGGGTAAGAAGAAAAGCATAATTTTCAACATATTTTACGTATTTTCTTAAATTTTTCAAAGACAACATATATTTTTTCCGAGACAAAGATGATAAATGATTTGAAAGCTAATTGAAATTGATAATGTTTTAGAAATCGGTGTAATAGTTCCCGAGTTATACCCATTCTTTGCTGCTAAAAAGTACAATTTTCAGATTTGTCGACACATTTTTTCATTACTTTTTAAATTTTCAGCTACAATTTCAGTGACATAGTTATTATATGATTTTAACGCTAATTGGAACTGAAAACTATATTAAATTCGGTGCACCAATTCCTGTTTTAACAATTTTAGGCTACTAAAAATTATAAAGGAAATTTATATTCTCCTGTTTATTTTTGACATTTCAACAAGAATATACATTTTATCAGTAACAAAGTTGGAACAAAATTAAAACGTTATTTAAAAAGACCAAAATAGATGGTTTTAGATAATAAGACCACCCGAATGTATGTTGAATGTGATCCCAACATTAAGGGAACATTTGTCATAACTTCTACCTTTCGCACCTCGCTTATCTTCTTTCTTGGTGCCTGGAAGTAAAAACATATACGGAAACTAGCCTAAGTTTTTTCAAAAAGTTTAAAAAAAAGTTTTTTGCAAAAACTACTTTATTTTAAGGGATATATTTTCAAATAGAATTGGATTTTCATGTCTTGGAAATGATATGACCATTATCTAATGTAATCCCAGACATTTTTCTCCAAAAATTGACAACATTATCACAGATTTTTATAAATAAATTATTTCACCCACTGTATATTGTTTGGTAACTTCGATGTTCTTGCAAAGTATCGCTTTGTCCCAATAGATATAAATTTGTTTAAGTTATGCTCAGAATACATTTGAAAAGACAAAAAGAGAAACGTTTTGATGTTTAACTATAGTTCTTGCAAAGTATCGCTTTGTCCCAATAGATATAAATTTGTTTAAGTTATGCTCAGAATACATTTGAAAAGTCAAAAAGAGAAACGTTTCGATGTTTAACTATAGTTCTTGCAAAGTATCACTTTGTCCCAATAGATATAAATCTGTTTATAAATCATATAAATGGTGCTTTTTACATTCCAGATTTCTGTACTAAAAAGAAAACAATATATTTGGACAAATTTTAATAAGTAACTTATTTTATGTTAGAACACATATAAAAATATTTGGTTTCACTATAACAAAATAAATATTAAAATTTGTTCGTAGCTTTATTAAGCTCTACAATGCGCCCAGAATTGTTCTGTGCCAAGCTTCATGAATTCTGTAGGGAGAGTAACAAGCCTCAGTTTTATATTGGGAAGTATCCCTAGGGAGAAAGAAGCAACCTTGCAAAATGAACAGGATAAGGAAACAATAGAAAGAAAGGCGTTGTGCACAACATGACCATTATTGCATTGATCCATTCTACTATAAAGGAAGTCCATTTGGTCTAAACGTTCTGTTTGTCTCGATTTGTATTGGACTGGTAGTACATTATCTGTAATACCGTTTGGACACGATAAAGATATCCAATTTGTTACCATTGTATTACACTAAAAGAATGTCACGTTTATTTGTCAGGTTTGCAATCAAGAATTAATACCATGCACAAACATTGTACAATTTTATTTCAAACACATTTTACGGATAAATTTTAAGTATTTCCCTGACTCTATTAAAATAATCTATTCACATATTTTACACTCATCTTTTTTCTAAAAAAAAGTCTATTTCAGAAATTATAATTATAATTAAAATAAAATAATAGAAAGTCGAAATTACTATTATAAATTGTTGACTCTTTCTAACTTCGTCCCCTTAATTTAGTTTTTTTAACACTTTTTGAAGATATAGTTACTGAAAAATATCTGAATGAAGGAATTAAGATGTGTATAAGGAATGACAGAAAATTGTAATTATCGGTAATCCATTATTACTCTTCTGTTGTACACGTGGACATATTAATGATGCTTGAAGACCCACGAACAAAAAATGAATACGTTTAAAGAACTCCAATATAAATCACATATTTATGAAAATATGTCTTAATATAATTTTATTATTCCATTTAGGTCCGATTTAATTGTTATCGGCTTGACTCAAGTATGAAAAACAAGATTTACATTTAAAGTGCAGAATTATTGAAAAGTTTTTCTTTGCTATCTTGAAACGTCATCATATTTATTATTACAAAATTTGTATCATTAAACAAAATTATACCACATTGTTTGGTTGTAACAGATACAAAAATCAGGTACCCTTGTAATAATAACTTTAAAACAATAGACATTTGATGTTATACATAAATTATGTGATAGAAAAAATGATCTTGAAAACGGTAGATTAAAAACAGTTTAATTATTGAAAGAGTAATTAAGTAGAAATTGAATAGAAAAATAGGAAGTTTAACATTTGGAAACGCATGTGCAACACAAAGACTAATCTCCTCATAGTCAAGTGGATTTAAACGGTCCACATGCCAACAAAGTTTGAGTTTGAGATGTCTACAAGACCAGTTACTGTTTTGTTTGTTTGATTTCATCAGTTAAGCATAGCTAGAGGATTCTATTTTCATCTTGATACATCGTATAGTATCACTCTCATATTGGATCATTTAGAATGTCCACATGCCACCAAAGTTTTAGTTTGAGACGTCTCGAAGACCAGTTACTGTTTCAATCGTGTTTGATCTCATCAGATAAGCATCGATGATAAGACGATTTTATTTTCATGATTAGTATATTATCACTCTCATTTATAATGTCCAGATCGAGTGTTTCAGTGTGTCGCATTGGAATACGGATAGCTCGTATCAAACGACTTGGAATTGATGATCTCTTTCCTCATTTTGTGTTTGTAGGGTAAAAACTCTGAAATGCAATTAAAATTTAAACAAAGTAAATATCAAGATGCGAGCTAACGAGTTACACCGTATTTACAGAAGTAATTAAATAACGGTTCACAAACAACATTAGAATAAAAGTGTATTCAGAGTAACATTCATAAATATTACTTTAGGTTAACAGCGTAGCAAACAATAAAATACGTAGATTTCAGTTACATAATCGCACATCCAAGTAGTAAATGTTTCAGCACTTCGTGGTATTTAGTATCATAAATAGTTTCTCACGTTAGAGACTGTGAACGTCTCTCATGAGTCCATACTGTTCAGGATGTATGTAAATGTCGTAACACAATTTCTAAAATCCTGTTATGTCTTGGAAACATGTTTTTTCGACAATACTTTGTTATTATATATTTATCTTCATAAAATTCAAATCAGCAAGCACAAAAATAGTGTCACACTACGCGTTTGTACTGCGAATAATTTTTTATAAATTTATATAAACTAAAACACGAATTATCTACAAGTAAAATAATTGGATTTGACTTGGTTCAGAAAATGCACTAACGCGTATTTACAGACGCAGATCAGAAGAATTTGGAGACACCGTAATAATTGATTGGTTGCACAGTGTGTTAAGTTTAATACTTCAGTCCGCCCTATTTTGACGCAGACTAGACTATAATCATTGATAGTTATAAAATATTCATCACAACATATGGGGAATTTTGCCAATTTATATAATTGAAAGATGTCGTTAAGGAAGCCATTTCTATAAATTTTAACTATAATATCGTACAATGGAAATTATGTTACACATATGAAAGATATGAATTATGATTTAAAAAATAAAGTGAACATGAGTATGGGTAGTATTATAGTCGTGTCTAGTACGTGGCCGTGTCCAACGATTTGGCAACATTGCAATCACTTCTTCAACATTGGTTTAGCACAACATTCGTTACATAGGAGAAACAACATTTAACAACTATTCGTTATGTTTACGACTAAACAAATTGTTTAGCTAATAATATAGTGTATATTAATAGTATGACAATAATTTAATTCAAACTTTTATCTTAAAGCTTTACAAAATAGAATATTATTATAATTCTGGTGGCGAGAGATCAGGAGAATGCGGTGGGTATAGAATCTGTCAAGGCAGTCCAAAACGTTTCTTGAAGCAAAGCAGTGTAATCCCGTATGACTGGCGCACCATGTTGTTGGAATCATTAGAAACAAAAGTTTACGTTCCTAACACGACAAAACCTCGTGAGATCTCTTGCAAAAAGGTCGAATGATTTTCTCTCTCTCTCTAATACACCTGGTTTAATCTTCAAGACAATATGTTCCTTGCTGATATTGTACACCAAACAGTTACGTTACGCGCTCACAACATCCATATCAGGACGTTGAAATCCAAGAAAACTGATTGTTAATGAACCGTTTAAATAAACATGACTTTAATCTGAAAACAATCCATTGGATGGGAACTTATCCTAACATTGACGAGCATTAAAAAACTCTGACTTGTTTGTCCCTAGTATTTAAATTTTTGATTTTTCTTAAACATTCTTCTCAAAGACTGATATTCATTTTCAAACTTTTTGGGTTGTAATGACCCATTATTACGTAAACCAACATCAAACTAGAAATCAATCAGCATTATTAAACTAGCATTGTAACGTAACAACAAACATCAATGAAATCAGCTGATCGAAAAATTCACCGCAGCAGCTAGAATATCAGTACTGTTTGTTTTGGCGCATACTGTACCTGAAAAATGTTATTTTTGCAGCCTTTGTTGAATTTTATTGTTTTAAGTTGGTTATTGTATTGGATTGTGTGATGTAAAAAGTTATTTCATATATTACAGAATTTATTCAAAGTGAGATTCTTTATAAAACTTCTGTCAATAAAAACCTATAAATCTTCTATTGATGAATGAAACGTGTATGGTTCGCTACCTTATACGATTCCTAGAATAGTTTGAAATTGTAGATAATCATACTTTGCGTTTTACTTGTTTATTTGAAATTGTGTGTATTTTGTGTATTTGTTGTTTGGATTTAAAACATTATGTTAAACTCTATGAAGATGATATTTTATTGTTTATTTACTTCCAAAAATTTGTTTCTTTTGAAAGTCACAGGAAAACATTATTATTGATTCTGTATAAAAAGAATTCCACTCACAAGTTTTATTTTAATATTTAAAATGATTTTTTTTACAAAATTAATTCATCGGATTTTACTCTACTCACTTGTTTCGATTATCTCGAGTATCAACTAAGATTTGTTATTTACAGGTCTTGTTGAAATTAGTAATATTCTACATATGCCGTAAGTCGTGTAGTAGTCGACAGACTTATACTGAATTTAATAAAATATTTGATCAAGTGATTCGCACCCTACTGATAAATGTAACACTATGAATCTAGGTTATGTTACAGTAATTACTTAATACTTACCATTAGATGATTTTTATGTTATCGTAAATGAACGTTATTTGAATTGCATCCATAATGACTACACACCAGGCTATGAAATGTACATCGATTTAGAAGACATTATTTGGTACTTATAATTCATTTTAATAACCTACCTCTTTTCACTGGACATTTTGAAAACATTTCATTTTAACTTGTTCGGTTATTAATTAACTGTCGTTAATAAAATAATGGTTAAACAATTTTTGGTTTAAAGGAAGAATCATTTTTGCATTTATAATTGGCGGGGCAGAGTTTAGGTTAGGTTAGGGTATTTTTGATTGGTTATGGATTTGATTAGCGTTGAATTGGTTGCTGTGGTGATAAGTAATAAATAAAAAATAATGGAATTTATTAGCATTGAATTGGTTGCTGTGGTGAAAAATAAAAAATAAAAAACAATTGATTTGATTAGCGTTGAATTGGTTGCTGTGGTGATAAATAATAAATGCAAAATAATGGATTTGATTAGCATTGAATTGGTTGCTGTGGTGAAAAATAAAAAATAAAAAATAAAAAACAATTGATTTGATTAGCGTTGAATTGGTTGCTGTGGTGAAAAATATAAAAAAAAACAATGGATTTGATTAGCGTTGAATGGGTTGCTGTGGTGATAAATAATAAATGCAAAATAATGGATTTGATTAGCGTTGAATTGATTTGCTACAGTGATAAATAATTAATAAATAAACCCCAACCTAACGTAACCTAACCTAACCCTAACCTCATCTAACCTAACCTAGCTTGATTTCTTGTAATTCTAGTTGTCATGGTCAGCTGAAGATGACATGTTCGAGATAGAAGCGTTTTTAAAAATAATGATTCCATTATTGCGACTCAATAACTGTTTAGAAGACGGAATCATGTTGAAAAGTGTAGAAAAGCCCCTACCTAATTTTAGCATAATTAAAAATTTGTTTAGTAATTTCTGACTATCTGCTTTCAACTGGAGGTAATGCAAAGTCTGTAAAAAATCACCTGGAAATATAATTCCTAGATATGTGGCATTACACGCAGATCTAACAGATATGTACTGAGGCATTCATTAGTGCTCGGTATTTCAAATAGCTTCCTTCACAGGAGCCTTCATTATGATTTACAATCACCCCGTTCATTACAAGTCGTGCAACAATTTGAACGTGACTATATGTCAAGAAGAAGATTTTGTGAGCATTTTATAGTTTTAGTAGATTAAGATACACTTTTTATAGACCTTTTCACATGTTACATGAAGCTCGTTTTCAGCTTTGTATTTAGGTTATTTTACAAACAAAATATGCGCTACCGGAGTGAGTATAATTGCCAGTCTAAATTATATGGACTAAATCTTCACAGTGACTGTCTTACAATTGGATATAAAATTTCAGAATATTAGATTTTTGGTTCATGAGACTGGCAGATCATTTACTGTAAATTCTGAACGCTATGCCATTATGATGTGAGAGCATTTATGGTACAACAGCTGCATCATTAAATTTTTGACATTAATAATTAATAGTTTGTTTTAATAAGATGGAATTAGCTCCATATCTCAAATGAGTCAATGACACTCTGGCGGCCGCTTGTTTCGGTTTCCTGCCAGGTCATCAGAGTTAACTTCCTGCGACTTTTTTATGGATACTTCAAAAGAAAGTTTTTAAAATTGACCATCTGATATAGATAGTTTAAAGTGAAGGAGTGAGGAAGAAGACAAGTGAATACTGCGTTGAGTAGTGAACAGCCTATAGATGAGACATTAGCTTCTTTTCATAAAAAGAAGTCATTTAAAATATTAAATGACGTAGTTTAACCTAATTATAACGCATATTGTTAAATCTTTCGTTAAAGGCTCATTCATTTACATTCCATGAGCTAACTGTCCTACCCGTTTTCATGTACTACTGACAAATAACTTCTCTTTCTTCTAGATTTAAATTTGGTTTTATAATTATTTTACTTGATTTGTATAACTTCTTAAATTTATAAATCATGACAATGTAAGCTTTATCAGTTGTATGATGTCATCATTCAATGTTTAGTGCAGTGTTGTGAACTATATCAGCTAAAAGTAGGTCACATTGAAATAAATATCTTCTTTAGGAAATGCATACACAAATCATTCTGTATTTGGCAGGACTTGTAGATTCTTAGCTTCACTTAATTTTAAATTTACATTTACTTTAAAAAATAAAATGGTTTTATATTTTACTGTTTACATAATTAATAGAATCAGTTAATTTTATAAATTCAGTTATTTTAATTTCGTACCTTTCATTTAACAAATTAATTGAAGTTAAATATTTTGGATGTATAAATTACCAATGCAAAATTGCATCAACTCTAATAGTTTACTAACATTAGTCTGTGGTTTTAGTTGGTTTGTTTATTTATATTTTGCGCCCTTAAAAATAAACAATAACAAAATAGAGGATCACGTATGTAAAAATCTGTAAAGTCTAAAACTAAGTTGATAAAATTAATTAAAATCGGCCATCAAATGAAAGGTATTTAAATTTGGTTCTTAGTTTAGGGAGGTTAACCGATTTGTGCTCCTTCTATTTTATCTAGTAGTAATTTGTAACACTATCTACTAATGTAACCTAACTCTTAATTCTTGTACAAAACGATAGAAAATTTTAGCATCTTGTCTCTGTTTCTCTAATTTTAACATTACCCAAATATTATGAGTTTGCTAGTATTTGTAAATGGCATTGTAAATGAACATTTTCTTTGTTTTTCTTCTTCAAATTTGTATACTTGTTTTCGTTTTTGATTTAAATGTTGATTTTACATTTGTATTTATTTAAATTCTCTTGGTTTTCCTCCTGATAAATATATGTCATGTGATTGCAGCACAAAGTATATAATTTCTAAGTTTTCAGCACAATTCAATTGAGCAGATTTTTTTTTTTTTTTTTTTTTTTTTTTTTTTAATTGCGCCATTTGTATTGTAAAATAATACTATAGGTAATAGGTATGTGCCACTTTTCGAAATTTTTAGAATATTAAAATTAAATATTTTTTCGTACAGATATATCTGTGACTAAATTCATTAAAAAAGATGTAGGCTAATATCGTATGCCCGGCTATATCTTCTGTACAGCTTAACAATTGATATTCAGTTATGCTGCTTTCACTAATCACTTAGATAGTTTAGTTGTGCACTATTATACCTGTTTATAGAAAATTGTTGTTTTTATACACTTAAAAAATAATAAAACAGTTTGGTGAAAGGTTAATAATAGATAATTTACTTTAAAATAAAATTTTGAATTGAATTTAAAAAAAATCATTTTCCGGTTTTCCCCTAATTAGTAAACCGCGCTAAATCCGTAATTACATTAAGCATATTTTTTACAATGACTTTCTTCATTATTTCATTTCTACTAGAAAATATAACAGGTTCAGTAATTCTGAAAAAATCAACATTCCATCTTTGTTCTGATATTACGAACTTTCTTTTAAGTTATTGTGTTTTGCTTTTAAAATTTGAGAATGAAATGGTTTTTAAGTGTAATTAAAATTAAAATATTGTACAATTTAGTAATTGCAATTATAATTTTTATCCTGGAATAATAAAAGGAATATTTTACCTGAAACCACCAGACGCGTTTCCCCATTTTCACGGTTTATGTCTGCTTGTCTAAAATATTTGCATGAGCGGAATTCATTTTATATATTTTGTTTTGAACAGGAAAGGTCTCATTTTCAGGCTCGTTTGGAATGCTGGAGTCACATGATCTTCATCCCTTTTTATGTATGATAGTAATTTCGTTCACCAACAACCTAGTACAAATGAATAGTTAATTTTTATGTATACATTATATGTAGTATTACTATTTTTAATTAAGTTAATATAAATATAATAGAAACTGCTTATTAATTATATTTTAATTGTTCAAACATACATTATTAAGGACAGTAGATTTTTTATATAACCGATGAATAGATTAAAATTTTTGTATCCCTATAATGTATAACAAGTGTTTGAAAGTAAGATAATATAAATATAATAGGAACTGCATATTAATTATATTTTAATTGTTCAAACATACATTATTAAGGACAGTAGATTTTTTATACAACCAATGAATACATACAAATGTTTGTATCCGTATAATGTATTACAAGTGTTGGAAAGTAAGATAATATAGGCTAAATATAATAGGAACTGCATATTAATTACATTTCACTTATTCAAATATATATATATATATTTAATGAAGATAAGTCATATCGCACACTATTTTAGATGCAGCAGATGGTAGAGAGTGATGCCGGTAACTAACAAGAAATTTAATCTTATAAGTTTACCCTTTATTAACCACAGTGGAGGTTTCCAATCTTCTCTATACTCCTACTTTTTTTTGTTTTGTTTTTTTTTTCTGGTTGGGCACGGAGACGCTACTGTAGTTCCAAGTTTAAAGCTCATTTATTCTAGTCATAGCCTCTAAAGTAAAAGTTAACTTAAAGTTTCGTTTCAAATAATTTCCAATTTATAAAACAATTTTCGTATATAAAGTAGTTTGTATTAAATTTAATAAAATCATTCTGTTATCACGACAATATTACGAACCACATTCACGCTAATTTAATTGTCTTTCTATCTGAACCATAAACTCTTCAAGGGTTTGCAATAAGGATGCGCAATGATGAAAAACGAAGGATCGTAACATTGTGTCTTAAAAATTCCGCTGCTAACAGAAGAAGGTAGTACAGGATTTCAAAATTCCTAACATTTCACAGTGAAATACACGTACTAGACTGTGGAAATCATCTTACCCAAGTAGCAAGAGTGCATATTGTTCTAGAGATCCTTAATTGCCTCCTATACTAATAATTAGCTCAATATATGCATTAATTAAATCTCTTCAGTTGGTTGTATGCAACATCTAACATTAATATGTAACCTTATTACATGTCACACAATTGATGATAATTATGTTACTGAAGTATATTAAGACGATTTGTTTCCCTTTATGAACCCCTTAAACGTTTATAAGTGAATTTTCTTTATTTGTGTGTAAAACTAACATACCATGTTTGGAATGTATGGATCATATATTTTACTACATGACAACTAAAATAACAAATCACACCGTACGTGTTATAAAGTTTGGCCTTTATTAGCAACAAAAACTAGCTAAAGGTAAATCTTACCCAGCGCATGGGAACTAAACGTCAGACAAAAATAACATTTTATCCTCCCATTTACTAAGGAATTACATATTAATTACAAAATAAAATTTAACACGACAAAGACATTGCCATAGTGACATCAAAAATCGTGTAAAACTTATTCCTATAAATAACCTTCTAATAAACCAGACTCTAAACTCTAAACCAAGACTTGATTATCTAAAAGATATAAAACTGTTAATTGTTGTTTAAAGGCAAAAAACCTCTTGCTTAATGATCTCCTTAAAAAAGAAGAAAAATATAAAATAAAGATCTCGAATACTCTAATTTTAGGATGGAAAAGAACAAAAGTTTGCCAAGAGAAATCTGATAGGAAAGGTGAAAGAGAGGGATTTAACCCAAGACTATAGGAAAATAGTGTAGATCCAGCTGGGATCCCTCGGGACTACCAAGCTCTTACTCACTAAAGTGAGCGCCTGAGGATATGAAACTGTAAATAAAAACAACATCTCGACGTCAACATAAATAGTTAGAAGATACGTAATATATAATAAGATTGCCCGAAAACAGTTTCTCGATTATTACAAACATTTGTTTCGGTCCCATTTTTATACAGGCTATATTATCTATTTTTTCACTTATCACGCTCTGAAACTTTACATTTACTCAAATTTGTATTAATGTTTTCTGTAGTTATGAATTTGTATGTAGTTTTTCAAAATTTACACAATTTTACTAATCTTTGTTGAGTGCATAGTACTAGTTGAATATAGTATTTATTTTATGATTAAATATAAACCAGATGTAAATTTCTACGAGTGATTTAATATTATTAAATAGGTGATTATTTATTTTTAATTATGAAAAATCAGTGGCAAACATCCGAATGTTTAAATATACTGCATTCACTCTCTTTTTTTATTTATCTGTTTATCATTTTACGTTTATAAAATTACACATTGTATCCAAACATCGGAATTTATGTTGGAGGTCATAAACATAGGTTGAATGAAAATTAACATCATTACGTAAGTACATATATTCCTCCTGGTCCTAATAAATTTCCCTTAAATATATTTCATATATTTACAAATTTGTTCATTTCTTTACAATTCATTTACACTTTGGAACAAACTACCAATGTCCAGACTTATTCATGAAAATATGTTTTCGAGTCACATGGTGGCAACACCGGCTGACACAATACAATCAGCTCGACACAGTTCCACAGTGCCGTAAGTAGGGCATAACTTTGCAGGTGTAGTTCCACAAATTGGAAGTCACTTTAAAATTACAGGCATAAAATGTTTAATGAAAAAGTATCGAATTGAGACAGTGCACATATTTTACAAAGTTTGTCCCAAGCTATCTTAGCAACGTACAGTATATAAAATAAATTATATAAAAAAAGAAAATTACAACCTTTTATTCTGTCTTTACTTTACAAGTTTGTCTAAATTTTATTAGGGCATAAATATATATAAACGCCAAATACCACTTATCATTGAAACTACACGACGTAGCATGTTTTAAATTTCATATTATCTTGCTCTTATATGCTAGGGTTAAGTAGCGGCTAATACCCACAATTAAAATCCTAGTTTCTTTCCTCTTTTATTAGTTGTTAGTAGACTAAGATTTCATAGTTATTCTGTAAAATGCACTTACAGATACTAAATATAAATAATTTCGAAAGGAGTTTAAAACGTGAACAAAATATTGTTTTTAATATGTCAACAAACACCATGTTATGTACGGACAATTTATATTAATGGTGTGAACTTGTATACTGGATGTCCCAGGAGGAAACTGACATACTTTACAGGTGGTAACTTGGACCAAAATAATGAAAAATGTCAAATAAACATTGGTCCGAAAAGCTTTATTTCCAGACAATTTGCTTTTTTTATATATAAACATCGTAGCATATGCTATTATGTAACATTTTACAAGATACTAAAAACAAAAACTTTATTTTGTATTGTTTTAAAATAACGGCTGATAAAACATTATGACGTCAAGACAAAATATTTTCTTTTTTTTTAGTAGCAAACAAAATGTTATTTTTTTATATTTAGCTTAAAAGGTAATCGATTTATCGAAAAAAAAAAACTGAAACATAATAATTTCTTGTTGTGGCGCTCCACAACAACCAAGATTAACCGAAAACCAAAATTTGTTTTGTATTCTGGTATTTAAATAAAGTAATAATCAAACATATCCCAATATTTCATCAAAAATTCAAATTTGACCTTAAAAAAACAATTTCGAGAGTACTGTACTGCATTAATTAAATTGTTTTTCATTTAGAAAAACCAAAGTTGGCAACACTGTAGTCCTACTATTCAGAAACAATATTTGAATTGCAAAAAACAGATGTTCAACAATTTATAATGCGGTATGACTGCGTAAATCAGTTGGGATTTATGTGTGTGATTTTATTGTGTTATTTATTATTGTAAATTTTATTTTAAATAACTTTTAGATGCCCATCAAATTTTCAAATCAAGAATATGGAGATGTCGTTTTCGTTTACGATTTTATTAATGAAAATACGAGGCTGCAAAACATGAATACGAACGAAGATTTCCAAACAGAAGAATACGTCATCACGAAACATTTTCCTTCGTTTTCAATAGATTACGAACAAATGGGTCTTTTCCATTGGTTGCTTATCCATTGAACTCTGTACCTGAACAAGAAAATAGCATTCCAATGATACTGCGCAGACCTCAATTCAGCACCAGACGAATTTAAAATCTAACAGGCTTATTTAGTACAACAGTTTGGAGAATACCGATGTCTTTCAAAATCCCTGAGACTGTAAATTAAGAATATTTTTTTAATTTTTGCATCATATTCACAGATACAAATCTATTTTTAATCTATTAAATCTATTTTTACAAAAAAAGAAGAATACAAAATCTGAAAAATAATCATTGGTGATTGAATAAAAATTCCAAATGGTATAAAAGGGTCAAATTTTCAACACCGGTTTCGTTAAATGTATGGTGAGGTATAAAGTGGTCCAGTTTACAATTGGATCATTTATTTTTCAAAATCGCCTTTCTGGTATTGTGTACAAAGATTATTTAAAAATCAATTCCCAATTCTGCTAGAAAATGAAAGTGTCATAAAAAATTATTCTATCATGACGGTATATCACCTCAGCAATAAACTTAAGTGTTCCAGTCAGATAGAAAGGTGAAGGTTGACCAATTAAGTGGCTCTATAGGTCCCCCGATTTAAACCCACTAGACTTTTGGAACCCATTTAAAGGAACATTTTTACCAAGATAAAGTTAATTCCAAAGTAGAATTAATGACCAAAATTTCAAATCCACTTGGATTTCTTAACAACGACCGTGACACTATTGTAAAAGCTTCCTTTGATGTTATTCGTTGCTCTAGATTTTGGATAAACTATATAGGATTATTAGAAACAGTATCAGTAAGATATATACATTAAACTGAAATATTAGTACTTTTCAATGTGTTGTATTTTCGATTTGAATTTCGAATAATGTTTAAATTTTGTTGTTGTGTTTCTTCTTCAGTAAAAATTGATTTTGAAACCATTTATTTGTTTTTTACTGGCCTTATTTACATCAATTTTCTCACAATTAAATTATCTACAAGTTAAAATTTATATAATCTCAGCTCAACAGTATTTTTTTTTTACTTATTAGAATACAAAACAAATTTTTGGTTGTTGTAGACAACTACTATACCAAGAAATTGTGTTACAATATTACTTAAAGAAGAAAACACTACGAGATTTATTTCCAAATACATAGTGCGTTTATTTATTTTTAAATATAATCAATGTCATTTACCGAACATTAATTTCCTCTATTCAGTTTGTCTTTATTCAGTTTGCGCAAAACTGTCAGACAAAATGTGACAATCTCTTGCCTTAACATATATTTCCAACAAACTACAAATTAAAACAGTTTTAAATTAATCATAGTGTCACTTCCAGTTTTATCTGACAGATGCAAATAAAAATGTCAGCTTAAAAAGGAAGAAAAGAAACATCTCATCTGTGAAAAAGTCTGTCTTTTAAATAGTACTTTCTCGACTTAAATTTTAAACATTGTTCCTGTTTGTCAACACTTTCCAAGTAGCGGGATTTCAAGGTTTAGCGTTTTTATGTCTTTATTATATATTTAATTAATGAATAATTATACAAACAATACTTGTATAATTGCAGTCTCACCATGTGAAATTGCAGTCTGGATATACGGGAATCTAGTTTCAGTTATGTTTATGAGAATAATATATTTTTTAAACTTGTTACACAAATTTACTTTCGTACACAGAATTATACAGTGTGTGTAAAAAATATGAACCCGGCTTAATATTTCAAGAGATGTTTAGCTAGAAAAATGTTCAACATACTGTATAATATATATAACTGATCATTTCATATCCTCGATTATCGGCGTTTTCATAAGGAAAAGCAGGATTATCTGTTTTTGATAGTATTTGCTAATATTAAATATAATAACATTACACAAATATAAATAGTCATTTTATATTCTCTGTTATTGGCGTTTCCATAAGAAAAAGCAGGATTATCGGATTCGGATACTATCTACTAACATTAAATGTAATCGCCTTAAACTACCCCTATCATGGTCTCGGTTATCGGCGGTTCCATAAGAGAAAGTTTTTTTTGTAAATCGAAATAATTTCTCTTTAAGTGTGCGTGTGAAATAGTATTTTTTTAAATTGTGTATATTTGAGTCACATTTATATTGTTCTATCACCCAAAAAATGCTCAACACTAGGCCTATATAACACCACTCTGTATAAGTTATCATTGCATAATCTCAGTTATGGGTGTTTCTATAAGGAAAGGGGGATCGTTTGTTTCAAATACTATTAGCTAATATTAAGTATAATAGCCTTACATAATATAGTGTGAATCATACTACCCGTGCGCAATGTATAGCGACTGGACCAAATGAGCTACAGCCTTCGTTTTAATTTAAACCCCCCTATTTCGACCCTAGAGAATTCAGTAAAAATGTTTTCAAATCTCAAAAATGCCTCTAACTGCTTTTTTTTGGGGTGGAGGATCGTTTTTGGAATATTTTCAAATGTAAAGGTAGGTTAAGTGATACCTCATTTTAAAGGGCTCTGTTCACTGTTTTTGGAAAAAAGTTTTAACTTATCTTACTGCGAATGTATAAGGTGTTCCAAAACGACAAATAAGTAGTGTTTTACAGTTTGTTTTATAGTTACCACATAACATAGCCTACATAAACCAAGTTTTTATCCTATATTCATGAGAAGATACCTTTTCAAAAAATGTGCTTAAAGAAATGTTTGTGTTGTCTCTTTCTCAATAATTTACAAATTTTAATAATACATACAATTTTGAGGGGAAAACTCCAAAACTTCAAATAGTCGTGAAGCATATCATTGAAAAGGTCAAGGATTAAATAAAGCAATAAAGCTTAAAGTTTCAAAATTATTTTAATAATATAAATGAGCTACAATTGTTTCGCCTTGCGCATTATCGGGCAACTACGTTGCGGCTTCAGTTGCCCGATGATGCCGCAAGGCGAAACAATTGTACCTAATCTTTATTGCTTTATTTAATCCTTAAATATGGAGTTTTAACAAGAAATATTTGCTGTTACATTAAATATTGAAAAGGTCTTTCAAAATCAAACAGTTTTTGTATTTAAAGTTTAAATTTAATCATTTTTGGTAACTTTATTAAAGAGTATGTAAAGTTTCAAATAATTGGTAAAGGAATAATACTTAATAGAAAAGTAAAAGCGTTTAGCTCTTCGTGGGACACAGTGTATGTATGAGATCATTTCACATCCTGAATTATCGCCATTTTCTTAATTTTGAAAGCAGGATTGTATGTATCAGATACTATTTGCTAATATTAAATATAATAGCCTTACATATATAAGTGGTCATTTCATAGTCACGGTTATTGGCGTTTTAAAGGAAAACAGGATTTTCTGTTTAGGATTTGCTATTATTAACTAATATGTGACTATTATATTTAATTGCCTATTTAAATTACGGTAGATTTAAAAATAATTATTATATTTGTGTCGCACTGCACATTTAGAATATCTTACTACATTTTGCACAGTTTTAAAATCTACTTGGCTGGTCTAGTGGTAAGCTCTCTTCACGAGTGAG
Source organism: Aphrophora alni (assembly GCA_963513935.1). Taxonomy (NCBI): domain Eukaryota; kingdom Metazoa; phylum Arthropoda; class Insecta; order Hemiptera; family Aphrophoridae; genus Aphrophora; species Aphrophora alni. The sequence goes on along the minus strand of OY740767.1, from coordinate 62,867,665 downwards.
AGATTGGAGGTTTAATGCTGGTGGGGTGGGGGGGGGGGGTCAAACATGACGGAGTTGACTCAGCTTCGTGAGGGAAAATGGGATACTACAATTAGTACTAAATTCTTTATGAAAAACTAGAATCAACGGTGACAGGAATTACCATATGCAACGGTTATTGTGTCATGGAGTTTAGTTTAGTTTAAAAAATCTTCATCCAGTGGTGCTCAAAATACTACAAATTATTATTTTTAAACATAATAGTTCTAGTATTCGGAATTTTAGTTATATTTAGGCTGTAAATTAGGAATTACTTTTAATTGTATATGACGTAAAATTTCAAAATAGCGGCTGTTTTCCACGGTTGTTTTGTAGTTTTTTCCTAGGTAGATTCTACACGAGCATGTAATAACTTATTTTGTACAGCAAACGATTTGTATATATTGGTCCCAAGTCGATATTTTTTACCTAACTGGGCCTTTACCATTAAGGGCCTCGATGTTAGTTCTGGTGGAATTGTTGTCAGTCGACTGAATGAAGTGGCCCATTATCATACACAAACTTATTTTATAATATTTTGCACAATAATGAGCTTAATATTTGTTTAAACAAATAAGTTAAAATTTCACCTCAATTTTTATTGGTGAATAGTGTTTTTTTAATTAGCTGTTAATTAATATGTCAATGGTTGCTGTGATAAAGAATTTTAAAACTGTTTGAACATCCAAATACTTCTCTGGTATGTTAAGTTTTATAACAGGATTTCTTGTATGTAATTTCAAAATATCCGATTTAAAAAATGGTAATACACATCTGGGTTTTCAACGAAGTACTCATATATCCTAGACACCTTATCAACAAATGACTAGCAAAGTTAACGCCAAGAATATTAAAAAGTAGGGATTTATTAAATATTTTGCTCGTTTATTTATAATATATTTTACGGACATTTTATACTTATGGACTTATGTGTACAATAAAGTTATATAACAGACAAAACGTAGAAGCAGAAAATAAATTTATGAACATACCTTAAAAATTGTTTTCTCCTAGGCTATTAATCAAAAGTAGTTTGGTAAAGAATGAACAGAGTTGTAAATTTCACCAGGCTGTCAATATTTTAGCTCAAGGTGCCGACTGCCGTAATGGGCTACATATAAATCTTGTTATTGCTTCAAATTTATAACTTGCGGAACATTTGTTTGAGCTCTGAAATGTATGCGGCAGTAAACATTCCTGTTTTATTATCAATAAGGTAGAACGTTTTATTGGTTGAATAATAATTACTTCAATATAAATAATGTTTAATTCTGCGTAACGCTTGGAAAGTTTATACAAATTCCTTTAACATGACTGTACACGATCATTTATTCCAAACACGCCCCCCCCTACCAATGTAATTACAATGGATAGCCACATGTAGTCAGGCTGCCTGGAATTGGTGTAGAAAATTTCGTTGTACCAATCAATAGCCTTAATAAAATTGTAGGGATCGACTATAAATTAAACGAAACTAAATTACATTTTGAAAAGTTCGTGTGTGTGTGTGTGTGTGTGTGGCGCGCGGGCGCGAGTAAGATGAATAAGAACTTTGTGGGGGTAAATGTTTTTAAAACATTTAGAAGTATTAATCATATCGTTTAGGAGTTTAAAACGTCATACCATTCTTTGTTAATTGTTTAAATATGTTCAAATGTAAAAAAAATATTATGTTTTACTAATTTAAAAATAGTATCAGTGTAATAATTTCTTTGTGTATTTCAAGGAATATAGGTTTTTTTCGAATCCAGCTTTCTAGATAATATAATTAACTATCAACGGAACGTAGTATGAGATTTTAAGAATGGAGTTTTAATACTTATTTTTAAAACACGAATAAAATTAATAATAAATGCCGTAGTTGTTGTAATTTTTATAAGATTTTAGTAAAATTTGGTGCGAAAGCATCTTTGACACAATGTTTCATAATTTTGGAAAGTACAATTAATTATATGGCCAAATTTAAACCTCCAATTAAAATTACTTTGAATAAAATTGTTAAATAACTCTAATTCTAAATAGTATAAAGTAACAAAAGAAATTATTTCATTTTGCAATAATCTACTGAATAAATCTGACTTTTATTAATAACATACTGATTTTCCTACCTATTAATTCTGTATTCTCCCTTTTTTGTTGACGATGGCAGAATCCGAAATACGATACTAACACAGTATATATTCGTATTTATTATCTGTATTTTATCTTATTTCATATAAGTTCATCTTTTGGCGAAATCATATGTTGTCACCATTTGAGAATTTCATATTTCAAGACTATATATATATATATATATATATATATATATATATATATATATATATATTTACATTTTTAAACATCCACAAAATACATATTTATCAACCAAATTGTAAGATTGTTTTCATACATATTGGAAACATATCCAAAACTGTACCAACAAAATTTGTACGCTAATATCTGCAATAGATATAAAATGGTGGCTGTTGACAGCGCTTTATGGTTTATTAAAAGATAGCAAGCAATTAAATAATTTTTTACATTTTATAGACTTTAATAACTATTTAATTTCATTACAACAATATAACAAATAATAAAATTTCTATTTAAGATAAAACTTGTTTCCTTACCGAAAAAAAAAAAAAATCATCCAAATTGAAACACGTCTACTGGTACTTCTTAGCATCGATGAACAACACCGTAAAACCAGCTGTTTAAACATTTGGAGCTTTTACGTTATCTTGTACTCCGGTGACAGGCACTGTCGTTTAAACTGCATCTATATCAACAGCCGCCATTTTATTTCTATTACAGATATTAGCGTAAAAATATGTTGGTACTTTTTTGAATATGTTTCCAATAAGTATAAAAAAAATCTTACTAACTGCTAGACGCATATGAACTTGGTGGTTGTTTAAAAATGTGTATACCTTTATGGGGCACCCTGTATAATTGCATATGTTTTAAAATACAGTAATTAATTAATTTTATATTATATTGATTAGACGAACCATCTAAAGAAGTAAATCGTAAGAAGTACCGTAACTGAAGAAGAACTAGGGGTGGTTAAGATTGTACTCGATAATTTAGTAGTAGTAGAAACAGAATTTATTATAATAATTATACATTGTCTTAAAAAATAATTTTATTTTTATATCGTTGAAAAAATTAGTGATTTACTAAATATAACTTTGTATGATAATTTTGCGCAATTTCATAATTGTCGACGTAAATTAATTAAATGTTATCACACTTTTTAACCATCCACATGTGTTTTTATTGCGATATCATTATTAACTTTTTATAGCAATCACGGTTTCCAGACTGTCTCTTTTAATACTCGGTATATCTGTTACTTTATCGTCATTTAGTCGGTATCGGTACCGTCTGTATCATGCCAATAACACTCAACGAGTCGTCATCTAAGCCTTAGGAGAGATCGGGTTTATGTTTTACGATGTTGATGCAGACTAGACGGAACCTTTCTCCAATTGCAGGTATTTTTTGTGTTATTTTACTTTTCTATAGATTCTGTGTTATGCCACAAAACGTATTAGAACTCATTGTTTTAATAAGATTTTCAAGTCTTAATAATACAAAGGAAACTGATAACTTGGAAACGTTGTTATAAAAAGGATTTTAAATTGGTATATTAATTTCTCTATAATATCATATATATTTCAATTTACAAACATTCTAAACAACATATTGACTTCTAAATTTGTTATTGAGGAATTGTTTTCTGTAGTTTAAACTAACAAAAAATAGCCTATATACGGCAAAACCATACTTGCATTTGATTTAAATCGTAAGAGTCAAAAGACCAGTGAAAGATAAATAACACAGCTAACATTCCCTTCAAGAACCGGCCACTTTTACAATAACAATAACTTCATAATTAAATTATTAGGGTATATCAGCGACAGATTTGGACTCTGAATATTTAATGTTGTGATGCATCTTGGTTTTTTGATATTCCTTCTTTTTCGTCTTGTTTACCTAAGTCTAAAATTTATTTACTCGATTTACAAAAGTATAGTTTTTGTTTTGAAGTACGCCACAAAGGGAAAAAAAACATCCTTTTTATTAAGGATATCTGAAGTGTGGATTTTCTATAAAAATTCGTGTTGTAACTTAGAATTTTATATATATTTCCGAAAACATTATAACTTATATGTATCAGTGCTTCCCACAAGCTTTCGACTCACTTTTTACTCTCTTAGATTTCAATTATTTTAAATATCAAATTTGAATAGAACACAATTCCTCATAAAGTGACCAAATCATCTCTATATTAAAGATAATATAAAATGTTTCGCAACAAGTACTCTTGTAACAAAACGACAATTCAATGATGATATAATCATCTTCAGTTGATACATGTGTACAAACCATATTTTGACTTTTTTTTAATCAATCGTCTTCACGTTATAAGTAGAGTGTTTCTTGTGGAACATTGTACGTTTTCTTTCATTTGGTGGTTAAATTTTCAACACGTGTTATTATTTTTTCAAGTGAAATAAGTAATTAAAATTTTAATTATACATATACGTTATATTCTATAATATATACAGCTGATTTCTAGTTTTAAAGGGTGTCAATTTTGTAATTCTGACCTATTTTTTGACCACAAGGCAAAATTGTATAATTCCTGGGAATATTAATCGATGGAAAAATTAAAGCTTTCATTTTTAACTAATGTTAGTATAAGAAAAAATAATCTCTCTCTTTTTTTTAACTGCTAATACCAAATGTTAATTTATTTGTAAAAAAATACATTAAAAACTTGTACGTAGTCCTTATTAAGGAAGGGAAAATAGGAAGCAGAAAGGAAAAAAAACACTTTAGATATATTACTCCAATTTTGAAGTCGGTTTCAAAAGTTTTGCTAATTAGTTAGTGCGCACACAGTAGATTACATCACTCCTCGGTCACTTGTATTTTCTTGATTTTTTTTTAGAAAAGCTAAACGTAAAAATACTAAAATTCCCTTTACATTAATGTGTGTATCAAAACTTCCATACAGTTTGAACGTAAATTGTTATAATAGTACGTATCAAAGTACTATTAATCCTCATTAAAATACTGGTTCCACGACTCAAACTTATCTCGTCGTAGAAACAGATACACATCTTTGAAATTTTATCGGTCGTAACTTGTAAAGAGGAGTATGGCTTCTTGCAATCTGTGAATATTTAACACAGCAGACGTAAATATAAACATAAATCCTACTGTAATGTCTGTTTGTCTCAGGTGATACTTGCAGCGTATTCGAGATTTAGATGTAAAAGTTTTGTTGCCGAGGAATATATCATTGTATTTACGTGACAAGCCCTTGTGTTTATGTCAAAGGCAAGGGTATTTCATAACTCTGCTTAATACTTCTTTTGGTTTTTTGTGTTATTTTTCAAAGTTGAAACGTTTAAGTTGTATTGTTTGAGTGAATTTATTGTAAACAACATGTACTTTAATTTAGTAAGTCATATGATTCCGAGAATTAAAAACTTAATATTATAAAATTTACTGTTAATCAATAACCTATCTGGAATTTTCTTTGTATAGTATGCAAACCCTCGGCCTAATCAGTCATTTAAAGGGGTACGAAAAATGCATTTAATTTGGTTTTATTGATTAGTATTTCAATTTCAATAGAGTACAAAATATAGGGACACTTGAAAGCTCTACTCCTATTAAACGGCTAACAAGGAATCAGAAAGTTGTATTAGTGGAGTTAAGAGAACAAGTGACGTTTCTTCCATTTTCAATCATTTATGTGGGTGAAAAATGATCTTTCATTGACATCACTTAAATCCAAGGACTTTTTGAAGGCGATAATGACCGAAATGGTTTTTCGCCTTAAAACTCCAAAACAAAAAATAAAATAATATAATCTACTCTTAAGAACTAAACACTTACTTTAAAGTTTAAATTTCTTACCGTTCTCTAGATGTGAGGAATATTCCAGAATTTATTTACACCTTGTATATTTTACATAATGTTACTCGGTTGCGTGGATCTTCTCTCTAACAATTATTTAAAAAAAATAAAAATAAATTAAAAATATGTAACAACCAAATCTAAAAATGAAATTCACACTTAGAAGACAGAATATTGTGAGATAAAAGTCGGAATTATTCTGACTTTAATGTGGGAATTTACTTTAAAAAATATTTCCCTTTAGGGACTGTTGTAGTAAAATACAGTCACGCGTGTGCTCTCAAACACAAAATTACAAAGTTTCATCATATATAAAAATGAAAATATTTTATTAAAAATATTGATTGTCCCACAGTATAATATATCTTATGAAAAAGTATTTGTAGCTCTCTTACCAAATTTTTACGTATTTTGTGGTTTATTTATTTATTTTTGTAACAAAAATCCGGCTGGTAGGTCAAAACTAAAAGCTCCAAAGAATAGATTAGAGAAAACAAATCACTTCAGCCTCTTTGTTTATAGACATCTGTTCTTTTATGAATTTAGTCGTACTTAGGTTTGAAGAGAAACATTATACGTTTTTGAGGTAATAAAATTATAAATATCGTCTGCAAATTTTCAAATGTGTAATCAAAAAACCCAAAACTCATAAAATTCTGAATTATAAATCACAAAATTGTTTAACGTTCAATATTCAAATTTTTAAACAGTCAACAGCGTCTGTGGTACAGTAAACTTCCTCTAGTCCGGCATCCTACGGTCCGGCACGCTTGATAATCCGGCACGACTAAAAAAAAAAAAAAAAAAAAAAAAAAAAAAAAAAAAAAAAAAAAAAAATGGTTGAAAAATCTTTCGTTTCTGCCGTCGTCGGGCGATATCGTGTAGGCTCGGGCGACATCCTGTACGCTCGGCAGTCACGTGCTCACTGGCCACGCCTACAGCATCGGACTTCTAGTCTAGCCACTGTACAGTTGTTCTTTCGTTTCTGCCGTCGTCGGGCGACATCGTGTAGGCTCGGGCGACATCGTGTACGCTCGGCAGTCACGTGCTCACTGGCCACGCCTACAGCACCGGACTTCTAGTCTATCCACTGTACTAGCCGTGTTCTACTGTCATAGCCATTTTGATCCGTCTACGCTTACATTAGAGATCAGTCTGTTAACATTGTGGGGTTGTGTTGTGAGTTGTTTGGGAGGTTGTGGGGTTGTGTTGTGAGTTGTTTGGGAGGTTGTGGGGTTGTGTGAGCGTTGTTGTGAGTTACTGTATTGGACAGTTGTTTGAGACATGGGGCCTAAAGTAAACATTGGGTCTTCAAAAAGAAAACACGTAACTTTGACTCTGGCACAAAAGCTTGACATTTTACAGAAGACTGAAAAAGGTGTAAGTAGACATATAATTATGAAAGAGTATAATATAGGGTCGTCAACAATTTACGACATAAAAAAGAACAAAGAACAGTTAAAGAAGTTTTTGAATCAATCTGATACAATGAAAAATCTGATCGAAAGACAAACATTAAAAAAACCTAAATTAGATGAATTAGACTCAATTTTGTACAATTGGTTTTCGGTCAAACGGTCTGAGGGAAAACCAATAACTGGCCCTTTGCTTGTTGAAAAAGCCAAACAGTTTCAAAAAGATTTGAACATGGAAGGTGATTGCAAGTTTTCAGAAGGGTGGTTGAGAAGTTTCAAAACTCGACATGGTATCAGAAAATTAGATATTTCTGGTGAGCTAAATTCTGCTGATTTTCAAGGTGGTGAGGAGTTTAAAATTAAATTTAAGACGATTGTTGAAGAAAATAACCTGACTGCATGTCAAATTTATAATGCAGACGAAACCGGTCTTTTGTGGCGTTGTCTACCTAATTCTACTCTTGCTGGTGGGGATGAGAAATGTGTTAAAGGTTTCAAGAAAAACAAAGATCGGTTAACTGTACTGCTATGCTCTAATGCATCCGGGGATCACAAAATAAAACCTTTTGTGATAGGAAAATCAAAAAACCCTAGAGCCCTGAAAGGTGTTACATCCCTTCCAGTTGTCTATGGAGCACAATCAAATGCATGGATGAGTCAAGAACTGTTTCGAAACTGGTTCTTCAAAGACTTTGTGCCTGCTGTTAAAAGCAATTTTGAAAAACTGAAAATGCCAGTAGACAGCAAGGCTATTTTGTTTTTAGATAACTGTAAGGCTCATCCAAACAAAGAAGAATTAGTCTCTGGTAACATTTCTGTTGGCTACTTGCCTCCCAATGTCACGTCGATACTCCAACCCATGGATCAAGGGGTGATTCAGAACTTTAAATCACACTACAGGCGCTACTTTGTACAGAATCTATTGGCATTTGATATGAACGTAAAAGATTTCCAAGGACAATTTTCTATAAAAGATGCTCTTTTTGCTACCGCTTTGGCCTGGGAGGAAGTAAAAGATCTAACTTTAAAGAAGTCATGGCGTAAACTTTGGCCTGAAGTAATGGTTGAAAGCGTAGAAAGTGAGAGTGAATTAGCTGACGATGAACTAGAAAATGTGTTAAGTGATTTGCCTGTGGATAATCCCATGTCACATATGAATAGAGAAGAAATAATAGACTGGGTTGAGGTAGACTTCCACGAGCCAACGGAAGAAACGATGACGGATGAGGCTATAATTCAGAGTGTCATCAACCCGACAGCCCCCAAAGAAGTTGATTCGGAAGAAGATGATGTGGACGAATCGAACAAAATTACATGGAATGAAGCAGCAGATGCATTAAACACTTTTATCAAGTTTTCTGAACGCAGCAGTTCATTCAATGATGCAGAGATTATGAAACTTCATGTCATAAGAAATGATTTCATAAAAAAACGGAGAGAAAAAACTAAAAAGCAAGTTGACATTCGAGAGTGGTTTAAGATAGTACCTCCTTCCAACCAGAACAACCCAAAGGACTTAAACCAACCGTCTTGCTCCTATTCAAATTGAAAAGACAGCCACATTTTTATTTTTAATGTTTGTAGTGTGTTTTACTGTACTGTACATATTATTTTGTAATCCTTTAACCAATAAAAAACATACGGTACTGTTATTTTTATTCCATTACATCTTTTTTTACCGTTTTTCCGATATACTTCCTGTAATCCGGCATATTTTATAATCCGGCATGCTTCAAGTCCCGAACGTGCCGGATTACAGGAAGTTTACCATCGTATAAGGTTGCACGTTTCTTATTGTACTGGAGATGCGTTGAACTGATTTACATGATTTTTTAATAAAATAATGACGCTATGCTGTGAAAACATGGGGGGGGGGGGTGACTTAATCTTCAAACGTCCCAATGACTTTCCTTTGCGTTTGTGTTTTTCCTTTATTATTGTTGTGTATTTTAATACGTTTTGCTATATATTTAAGCTGTGTTGTTTTATTTGTACTGATTTTTAAGTATAAAATTACTATGTTAAAATGGACTCGTTTATCAATATTAATTTTGGTTTATTTGGACATTTCGAGTCATCATTTGAGAATAAAACCCCATGAAGTGTCTTGTTATGAAGTGACTATATCATACAAAACTAGGATGACAAACTAACTTTAAATAAACTAAGACAAGAAGCTTAGGAAAAAAGAATTTTTGATTAGATTACTAGATTTCTGAAAAAAAAATAGTCATTTCATCAGAAAACAGTCCTCTTCAAATAGGCAGTGACTATAGGTGATAGCAAGCAACGCGTTAGCGTTGAAATCTTGATAACTAATTCACGCTATGCACAAATAATTACAAATTTCTTAATTAACCCGGCTGGGTTTATTATCAACCACTTTAGAAATATAATAGATTAACTTTATAAAATTGCATTAGGCCTATACAGTATTTCAATATATTGTAATCATGGTAAACGTTAAGTCTTAACGGCGCGAGTTATGCAATAGACGGACATGTACTATTTGCATATCTTTGAGTCTTGATATTACATGATGTTACCTTGGTATATATTAACTTTTAAAGTAATGCACCTGGGGAAATGATAAGGGGGGGATGGTTTTAAATACAGATTACTATCAATTTATTTTTATTTAAATAAAAGTAATCACAGGTTACTTCTTACACATTTGAATAAAAATGGTCGTCTTTTCCCAGCAATTCTTATCCTAAACAATAAATTAAATTATAATAACCATGCCGGAGGTCGAAAGAAGATTGTTATTAACGAAACTTTCTTTAAATGTTTGCTATACTTTCATGGATATATTTTTTAATTAGTTTATGTTAAAAAAATAATATGTTTAATGCTGTAATTTTAATATTCATTGTTTTTCTATAAATTTTATAAATATGTTTCTAATTGTTTGTTGATTTTGATCAATTATGACAAAGAACAGTATACACAAATGAAACTTTCTCATTTTAAAAGTAGAGTTCTAAGAATCCCTGTTAAAGTGAGAATATTATCACCTCTGATTTGGCATTGGAGTCTTATTTATTCTGCAAGGCACGCCAGTAAACTATGCAGGCTTATGTAATAAATCTTTCATGATAAATTAGTAACTTTCCTTTATAAGTATAGCTATATTATAACAGCAATTATGACGGTATTTTGATCCTAAATTATTAAATTAAACGATAATAATTAGCTTTAAATATATTTTGAGTGTTTGTTAAAACAACTGACTTCTCTGTGCTTCACACGCCAACGCTCATACTCTCTACGTTCGCAAATCACTGGTCATTTGATGATAGTGATATAAAGTATTTAAATACGATAAGCCCGGATACATATATTAAGTGGGTATTACCTGAGTAACACAATAACCTACCGGTCTCTGCCTATATTTCGTCATATTTACGAAGATAGGTGTATTTACGACATTGACGTACTAAAAAACTATCGGTCGTACAAAAAGTATTATACACGCCCGCGCGTGATAACGTGCAGGATTGACGCGATGACGATCAGATACTATCACTCCTTCTCGGTTTTTCCGTCACAATTTTTTAATAATTTATAGCCCATCCAATAAAAATTTCGGAATTAATCGCCTTTCATATCGAAATTTACCGCAATAAAATGAATTTTATGTTTTGGCTCATTTAAATATCATGGGACAATAATCACTCCCCTCCTACCACTAGGGGGTTGAATTTTGACATCTTAACAATTACTTGCAAAAGTGCCTCTTTTATACATTGCGCCGCAAAAATCGTGAACATTAACTTACTAGAAGTTTTGAAATAGTGTTTTTTAAATAATTTTTTACATGTATGTAAAGTTGATACACGCGAGTGTGCGTGTGTAAGTGATATTTATGTTTGCATATTTTAATGTTATTATGTTTTATTTTTATAATTATTTATTAACAAAGTTATAATATAAAACTCTACCTGTAGTGATATTTCTCGTGGAACATGGCACGTGAAACTAGTAAATGCCTGTAGGCGTTATTGTATATTTGTTAACTCATTTTATATTAAAAATGAGTGTTAGAAAACGATAAAACTATCATAATTCTTTCGTTATTTAATTTTGATGTATAAATTCGGATTTCCTAATTAAAATTCAGTTTACGTTCTACACAACTAGATTACCTAATTAAAATGTTATTGCAAAAGACTGCGAATTGCTTCAGTAGTCTCCGAGTTATGGAGACTTCGTTCCCTTCCCCCCAAACCTTTTTAGGCCTAAATTAAAAAATTCTCGCACTATATATTGTACAAGTAGCGATCGAAGCGACTTTTAGTGACAATAGCATAAAAATCGTTTCAGTTAAGGAGAGTGAGAGGGGTTCATTCTCCTAGGAAACAAACATAAGGTGCTCAAGCACTTATACATTTGAAAACATATATCTAATAATGTCTCTAGCAGGATGAATTTATAGTTGAATTTCTGTCAAATTTGACGACTATATTTATAAATAAAAATAATGGTTTGCAATTTTAAGAATGACTCGTAGTTGAAACGGATTTTCGAAAGTTTCGTCTTACCCGTTGTGTGTACCTTAGCCGATAATAACAAATTTTGTGCAGTTTGGCGGTATCAACAAATTCATTCCAAATTAACTAGCGACATCTGCGATATTGCTAGATAAATGAGTGTGTTTAAATTTGAGATGGTTCCGTATATAAAAATGAAAACTATTCAATGAGCCAGGTTGTATGAGAATATATCAAAGATATGGAACTTCAGTCATCATGAAACAGTGGTCCTATTTATTTGTACTATGATCATTTCTCGAAGCCTAAATCTACAGCTTAGTGTTGATCAAATGAGAACTCAGGAACCTATTAAAATGAGGCGAACTTGATTGTGAAACAGAACGGAATAATACTAGCACCATGCAACGACTATGTAGATCTACTTAGTAATGGCTAGAACAATCCAAGCAAGTACCTTATAAATGAAGGATTTAAGTTATTTTTATTGTTAGAATTTAAAAAAATATATATCCTTAGCATATAAACTTGATTATAATTAAGTAATATATTATACTATATTACTTGTATTATATTGTTATATCTGTTATATAGTATCGTCAATATACAATTTAAACCTTTTTACAAATATATTAGTCATTTACCTTATTATGAATTAAAATATTGATTTATTATTAAATTGGAAATTTCATAACCAACATTATTAAAAATTAAGATTTTTTTTTTTATTAGTTCGCTAAAATTTAATGAAAAATAAGTACAAAATAAAATCTATGTACTATACCACTTATTCGTCAACATTACGAGAGGAAAATTTATATTCATGCCCACGAAGTCGATTTAAAATTCAAAAACCTCTTTTTGTATACGTATATTTAATAAATTTAATATTTTATTGAATGTCTGTGTATTTTAAAGCGGGGTGTGATAAATAGTCTGTTCTGTGCACAGTTTGTTTGGATTAATTTTGTTTGTGAAAATCGTGAAAGAAACTGTTTTGAAAGAACTACTTACTTCCTTCTGGCTCGCAAACTTCCTGTAATCTTACACGACACTATATAGGAGATATAAGTAAGAAATAAATTTATATAAGTTTCCATTCTAAAGTAATTTAAAACTATAATGTAACAGAATGGCTGCTTCTGTTAGAAATCGCTAAAAGTAGGGCAAATGTCACCAAAACAGGAACTAATAAAATAAAAAAAATTTATCACTAATGATATAACATTCTCAAAGTTCCGAATTTTTTTAAGTGGTCCACAAATTTTCTCACTCGTCTTGAATTTAAGAAATGAACTGTTTTTATGTATTTTTGTTTTCACAAATAGATTTTATTGCGGAGGAAATTAAATTTTTTTAATTTCAGATTTTAAGTTTTTAGATTTTTTCTTTATCCACAATATAAGTCAGTAAAGTGGATGATGATAAATTGTACCTTTAAATGGATCTCTTTGGTTTTTAGCGAAAACTCCCAAATAGAAATTTTAGGGAAATATTTATAAGATGTCCCAAAAGGCTGGAAATGATCTCATAACTGGGGTTATATTCTAGAAAAATGAAACAAAGGTGATTAAAAGGATATTTAAATAAATGATGTACCAAAACTTTAGTAACAAATACAGAATGTTCCATTATTTACAAAAACCGATTTTTCAACTTTTTAAATGTAACAATTCCCAAAGTTTCACAATTCATTTAAGCCTAATGTACAAATTTATATGCTGTTTCAAAATTTTCTTTTTATCCTGTATATAAACTGATTATCGGACATTTTATCACAAAATTTCTATAATTTTTCTTTCAGGTTCGATATGAATTAAATGTTTTTACATCTGGGAAACATTTACTTTACTTCTTAGCAACTTTAGTGTTGTTGTTATTTATCCAAAAAGCTTCTTTTTCTTTTTTCCGCTCTGTTATTTTTACATTGTGTTTTCAAAGTAGGTTAAATATTTACTTCATAAAGTAAAAAAAAAAATATATATATATATATATATATTTAAATTTCGAATGACTGTAAATCAATTTTAAGACACCATTAAACGTGATATGAAATGAGGTTTAGTAAAACGTTAAAAATTGTAACCTTTTTATCGCCATTTTTTCATCTTTCTGTCAATAATATATCAAAGTAATAAGACTGATTCAAAGTTTTGGAAAATCTATAGAGTAAAATTGTGATATTCTATAATACAATACATACTTGGTCGAGTTTAATTTGAATGAACATGTATATTGTTCGTATCCTAAAACATGAAAATAAAATCTTGTCCAAGATTAAAGACGGGTAGGACCCATGATGTAGACGTTATAGCTAACTTCCTCTCAAAGAAAAAGAATTAAAATGGAAAATAAAGCGGTGCTTGATTTGAGCGAATATAAGTTTATTTATTATTTAAAAACTGTACAATATAATTTTCTTACTTTTAACAAATAAACATTTTCAGATAAATCTAAGAAACTATTCAAAGTATACAATTGTTTAAGAACTCAAAACATTGTAGATATATAAAACCTTTTTTATTCGAACAAAAAATAATAATAATGTATATAGGGGAGAACATGAGAGTTGGTTATTAATAAATTGGTTAATAATGTCAACAATTTGTTTTTCTATGTGGTTAAATAGTTTTTGTTTAGGGAGGGTTCATTTTAACTTAGCCATCACTGAAATTGGCATCTGTGAACTTATAAGAACTACGCAAAACTACTATAATACTCACTTGGTCGGCATATAATTTTGTTCTGTATGTCCTAAAACATGAAAACAAAATCTTGTCCGGTATTAAATACATCCCAATAGGATAGTTTTTTTACTTTGTGATGATCTTTGTGATGATGTTAACAATTTTTCATTGACATTTTAGAAATTAGAATGAATTTTACAATATAGTTAATAATTTATTACTTTTTTAATAGTAATTTTTCTTTTATATCAGTGTTAATACGTCATATTTAGACTTGTTTTTGGTATTGTCTCTAAAGCCAACAGTTTAAGAACTAGGGCAATATCTTTATACACACATTGTAAGAAATTACTCTATATGAACTAACATGATATTTTCTATAAGTTTCGTCTCCATGGTTAGAAGTTAGATATGTACTAAATTTTTTCGGACGTCTTGTTTTTCTTTTCCCCTGCCATATTAGTGAAACAAATATTAAACAATATATTACTAAATTCCTTAAGAGAGATAATTTAATTCGATATCTTAATAAAACAATGTTGAGGTTAAATAACATATTTTTACTTCATTTCTAATCCCTCTCCTAAATTCTTAAAATGTTTATCAAAATTAACATTTTTTTTTTACTGTCTGTGAAGAACCGATTTAGATATGTTCCAATTCAATAGCTCAAATTGTTTTTGTGAATAAATGGGGTGTTATTTATGGATTACTAAGTGGTTTTCTAAAGTAAAACTGTGGACTCTTAAACCGATTTCTCCCTTGGAGCTCACATTTTTTTAAAACCGGCTTCGTAATTTACAATTAGACCACCAAAAAAGCATCGAATAGTGAAACCCGTTTTAATTCTGTTCAGCTTTCAATATGATAGCTATATTGAAGCCCAGAAACTAATGTTTTTACACATGACTTATAAGAAACATTGTACCGCACCCCCTAAAAATAATAAAGTAATGCAATAGCATGAATACTATTATCTGCATCTTCTATGTTCTGGTTTGAACTTATCTCATTGTAGACACTGAAACAAAGCTTTGAAAGTTTATTGGCGCCTTAGTCGTAACTTTAGGAATCTTGCAAATCTGTAAATATTTTAACACAGAAGACGTAAATATAAACATAAATCCTACTATAATGTCGGTTTGTTTCAGGTGATACTTGTAGCGTAGGATTCGAGATTTAGTTGTAAAAGTTTTGTTGCTGAGGAATATGCCATTGTGTTACGTGACAAGCCTTTGTGTTTATGTCAAAGACAAGGATGTATTTCATAAACTCTTTTTAATACATCTTTTGGTACTTCTTCCAAGTTCAAACGTTGAAGTTGTAGGTATGGCTAATTTATTTGCAGGTACGTGTTCTACATACCTTTTAAAGAAATTCAGTGATACGGGGGTGGGAAGAAAATGTCTTTGAATTCTAAAGACAAAACATATCTATTGTGAGCTTCTGCTCTGTTTTATTTTTCCCTGGAACTACTAAACTTGTACTTGTACTACTTGTTAAATTTTACATTCTCTCTCTTCTCCCGGTGAATCAGTTTAGCTCAATTATCATAATAAGATTCGAATTACTTATGGGACAATAATTTTCATAGATTTGAAAAAATCTTGGTGAAAGTTGGTTTTGAGAGGACATTTAGACCACAACCCTTTAATTGTTCAGTGGTGTTTAACTCTGTTGCCTTGGTGTTTGTAATTCTTTGTGTTAGTTTAACTTGTTAGTTTTCCAGAGGAATTTGTATATAATCGTAGTTATTTTGACGATTATATACAGTACATTATTCGTATATAATGTATATATACGAATAATGTATATATACATATTATAAGGATATATATATATATAAATATAAGAATTATTTAATATAAGGATTATATTAAAGCTGTAAAATCCTTAGGCCTAGCTTTAGTAATGAGTACACCTTTCTTCGGTTAGTAATTGTATTTTTCAACATAGTGCTAGGCCATGTTGCCATTTTCATGTTTCGCTTGTTCTAGGTTTTTCTGTTTTTTTTATCGAGAGTTGTTCCATATCTCAAAACGTCACATATTCAATTTTATATTCACAAACTATGACAAGTTTTTGAACAGATTATACCAACAATAGAAAGGAATTATTGTTATCAGTTTAATTTTTTGAAATTTCATGTCTTTATAAACTTTAAAAAAACAGGAAAAGATGTTGCTGTTCAAAAACCGTATCTAAAAGTTCCTTGATGCGGAAATATTGTAATTATGGGCCATTCGTAGTACATAATTGCTTTTAACTAATGGTCTCAAAAAAAAAACTATTCACTATATAATGTATTAACAAGTTTAGTTAAGGACGCGATTATTTAGTGGTCATTTTTCAGACAATTTTACAATATGACTAAAATATTTTGGTCTTAATACATATTCTTGGTGGATAAAAATGGTGTTTTTAAATGTAAATATTTTCCAAAATATTTTAGCATTTTATACGTTTTTTTATAAAGTTAATGATAGACACGTTTTTGTCCTATAATAATAATTATTATTATCAAAAAGTATTAAACAAATTAAATAAAAATAAAAGCATGAAAAAGTATAATACAAATTAGATTACTTTATTATAGTTTTAAATTCTGTTGTTTATCACTATTAAATTACACTATGGTAGGTCATATACCAATTATTACTTAAAAATTTTGTTCTGTCAGCCACTATAATTAAAACAGTATTATTTTGCATTTAGTTAAATAGTTTTATCAAAACGTGGGAAGAAAAAAAAAACTATAGTATGATGAAATATGTGTTTATTTATTTAATTGGTATAAATTAAAAAGCAGTAATTGGTATAAGTTAAAAATAACCAATATCGAAAATCATAGTCAAAGATAATGTAAGTATTATAAAACATATCATTTTGTTACGAACAGCTTTTATGTCCTTTTACTTGATATTTATTTTATATCAGCAACTTATTAACAAAAATAAAGTCGTAGTCATTTTGAGTTCCTAATCTACAGAAAAAGTTTTATAAATTTGGTTTTTTGCAAATGCTTTGAAATTAGATCACTTTATGTCTAAAATATGGTGGCAATATTACACAAATCTGTTAATAATTTTATTTATCTAAATATAGCAAAAAAATTAATATGCAAAAAAGTTTTGCTTGGTAAACGAATTGTACAGCTTACGTTTTATGGCCGACTCTATAAGCTCTTTATTTGTTTCAGACATTGAACTAAGATTGTGGTTTTATGGACGGAAAAAGTTGTTTCGTTTATTCCATGACTAAAGTTGTATAAATTTGTATTTTCTAACGCGTTTTTTGTTTGTTTTACATGTTCTCTTGAGAAAATGTTATTTTATATACATCTTAAAACCTAAAGATGGTTATAAAAAGGTTATAATTTAAACCTAAATTAAAAAGGATGGTTATAGGAGTAAAAGGAGTAACGGAGGAGAACTAATTATAAGGATAATTAATTTGCCAGGACTTAATTTACAACGAATTTACATGTCCTTATACTAAAGGTTACATGTTACATCACTAAGCGGTCAAATCGTTCGCCGAAATGGTCACTCACAACTATTGTAGCAATATTTATTTAGTAAATAACAAAGCCATCTTTGATAAACACTAATATAAAATACATTTTACACCATTCTATGTTATATTTAATACGTTAGCAGAAAGCATTTACGTGGTTAGGAAGCTTGGTCTTTGCTCTATTCACGTAATTAACCCATATTCGCCAAATTCACAAGTGTGGTATTAATTGAAAGCACTCCGGGGTCGCTAGACTCGTCTAAGACGAAGCTAGCCGACCCATATTTCGGGTAACTGCAAAAACCAAAGAAAAGACAAACACACTTAAATCGCAACTGGTCTCGTTGGTCTCTCTTTGCACTCTCCTCTTACTGAATGTGTGCAGACTCTGTTAATGCGGGTACATCAACAAATCAACCTTTTACGTTTACCAATTTCTCCAGACGGAAATAACGAGCGATAAATTTGAAATCACCACAGCCACCCCTGCTCTCAGGAAAAGGGTTAGTATACCTCCCTATCTGTTGCGAGGAAGGTTGGAGAAGGAAGGATTTTCCCTATACCCAACAAGGATAACCCTAAATACAGGATTGGTGTAAAATTAAATAAAAGTGTTTAAAAAGCGGATATAGAAAAACTGCGTATGAGTCATGGGAGAAATATGTTCTAGTTTAAAAAGAAAAAAAATAGTAGCCTGTCATTATAGGTTCTATCCTGTAATTTTTGAAAATTCTAATAACAATAACTACAGGAGAAAATTAGAATGGTAAGGTGTACCTAATCTAATAGTGAAAATAAGGGAAGAAGATTCCTCCCTCGGTGGTGAGAAAAAAAGTATTTACATGGTTTGTGAGTTTGTTTACTACAAGTGTATTTTCTTGCCGAACAATCTTGGGGTAGAAAAAAAGTGTGTTAAAAAGCTCCAAGATTGGGTGGAGTGTTTGAGAAGGGGATGATGTTATTGTTAAAGGCAGGATTATTACTGTTACAGGAAGAATTATTATTGTTAAAAGTGGGAATAATGTTGTTGAAAGCTGGTTATTATGGTGAACGGGTTGATTATTATTGTTAAAGGCGGGATTCTTATTTATGAAATTAGGAGAGAATTTTGGTACATTAGTAAGGTTACTTAAAGGTTCTTCTGAACGACTTCTATGCTTGTCTTCCCCAAATATTTTTGCCCAATTCCAGTCATGTTTTTATTTTTCAAAGTATAAATAAGTTGTGAAAGAGGTAGTAGTATATCCATTATACCTTAACACCTTGTATAAATGGTGTGTAATATATTCCTGGAGGTTAATATGTCATCATTCCTACAGATCCTAAAGTGTCTTCAACACTGGACGAACTATTTTTTTTTCTATTTCTTATCGGTTTTGTATTAGCAACGATAAATAAATTACCTTAGTCTCTGTGTTTCTAAAAACATCTGTTGTTGTAGCCAGCCGCATGACAGATATTATGATTGTCTCTTATGGAAATATTAATTTGAGAATATGTGTCTCCTGATCTGGTTTAGCTAGAAGCAGGAATGGATATTGTAGAACTCGTAAACTCAGAACATGTTTCCTCTGGTTAAAAAGACGGAAGATAATAGTTTGGAGTAGGTGGAGCTAGTAGAAATGAAGTTGGTACAATTCCCAGGTGTGTTCAGAGGTTAACCGAGCTGGGTACGTGGAGGTGTAGAGGGTGGAGTCACTAAGAGTGCAGTAATAGGTGGGCGGTAGTTTTACGGTTTTAACGCTTTATTTTATTGTTTTTTTTTGTTTTTTTTTAACTGTGTAGGATAGAATTGTCTATAATAAAGGTTTTGTATGTACTGGGTGAAATTTGGTACCGTAGTCACACGTGAACATCAGTTGTCGACTTATGTAATTAAGTAAAATTAGAGTATATGAGTAGAAGATACGGCAGTGGGAAAAACTGTGGTTAAAGGAATGTAATTAGTGGTTTAGGTTATTTAATTTGGTTAGGATTGATTTGGGGGTTTTATAAAATATTACCAATAATAGAGGAAGTAAAACTAAAAGCAATATCAAATTAAAAATTACGGAAATATGTGGAAATGGGGAAATAACTATTTTTAGGTTCCTTTGAATAATTGGTTAGGTGGTGGTAAGAAAATCTTATAATTGTTGTGGATTAAATTTCCTTTTATATTTAGGTTAACACACCATTGAAGTCTGCAATAATTACAAAAATAAAAAAATTGCAGTCTCAACAGTTTGTGGTACCAAATCACCATAACCATAAATAAATGAAACTGAGCGATAAATAGCTTTATACGGGGAAGGCTATGCAATAAACATATAATTACTGTAATATAGGTGAATGCCTCTTTATTAATTGGACGATAAGAATTTTGTATGGGTATTTACACTGAACAGTTATAAAACTGAAGAAACAACTAGAACAATAAGACAGTAAGTTTCTAGACAAAATACAACAAACATGACACAAATCAAATAATGATTACGATGACGAAGACACGAATGAAACATCTAACCATGTTTTTACTCTTTGCATTGCTGACGTTTCCCATTTGCTCTACCAATTAAAGTTTTTATTTTAAAACAAATTGTATTGTAATATATATATATTTTAAATATCATTAATCGAGACACTTAATTTTAACGACTATATAAAAATTTACACAAAGAAAGGGTACTTTAAAGGGTAGATAGATTAAATAGATATGGAACTATGGCTGCTTTGATATTGTGGCGGTGTTCCAATGGATGTTGGTTAGTTATTTATATGTTTGTTTGGAGAAAAATGAATACTCTAAATTCGTGATCATCTAAACGTGTCACGCGCTCGGCTAAACCCAGGGATATTCTCAGTAGCTGGGTGTTATTGTACCCCATTTGTCTGGGAAATAGAAACACAAAAATAAAAATAATTGTCTATAGCTCAATACCCTCCAAGAAACGACCAAACTGTTGGTGGTATGGTGAACTTCAAATGTTTACGTGATAAAAAATAATGGTAACAGGTTATCCAATCCATGGCTCCATCAGTAAAGGGTACGTCGTACGGGAAGAAGCACCTTAGGTTAGGTTGTTGAAGACTCATACTGAGGCCCATGGAAGATGATTAGACCAAGATACAATTATGAGTTATTAATTATGTAAAATGCCTAAATAAATGTGACTAGTATTAAATAATCAAAAAGAAGATGGTAAAACAAGTGAAACTTTTATTTAATATCACTAAGTGCCATCGATCAGCTCAATGGTTGAAACAATAGTTGTGATACCAGACTTGCGGTTCAAAAAATCGTGTCGGTTGAGAAATATGGGTGGTTGTTGTTATACCCGCTGGGAGTTTAGAATTGTTGATGGAGCTGTTTTTTATGCAGCGAACCTGGGAACAGTTATGGTCAAAATCTCACTTGTGGTTGCCAGATTAAATAATATGTGGCTGGTAAATTTTTGTTACTATTAACATTTAACAATAAATACAATCCATATAGGCCTATAATGAATAAACCAGTAGATATAATATAATCGAAAGAAATATGAAAAATCAGACCACGTACAATATCATAGTTTCTAGCTTAAACTAATTTTAATTCATATATTTTGTACTTAAATTATTTCGGCTTACTTCTATAATTGTTTGTTGTGAAGAAAATGTATTGTAATGGTCTCGGAATACAATAACAAAATGTTTGTTCACTTTACCTGAGTTTACCTCTCTAATTGGCCGCTCTGATAACAAGCTATAACCATCAGCAGAGGTTTATTCTAAATACATTAATTAGAGTATACATTTTGGTGTAATTTATTATTATTGTAATAAAACAATTTTTGGATCATTATTTGGCTATAGTAAAATAAATAAGGGGGGATATTTGTAATGCTAAGTATAACCTATGCGGACTACCCGTAAGAGGGAAACAATTGTAATAAAACACAGAAATATGTACAAAAATAATAAAAGTTCATGGCTACACATATAAATCCTGTACGTAGGTACCTGTGAGTATCATATATGACATTGAAAGACATACATAAGATAAAATAAATCCATAACTTCTTATAGTATGTGACCTAGAACATTTTACAAATGATTAATTACACATACTACACATTACAAGTACATTTGATATAACATCGAACACAATGCACCCAACTTAAAATACGGATTACAAATTCTAATTATTATAAAATTTTGTACTTTGAAAGTGGCGTGGAGGGGGTTCATAAAGAATATTTTAAACTAGGGAGTTTGGCCCTAATTTGGTTGTATATTAACATGTAGTGGGGTTAATTAGTACAAAGGTTTGTTTAGTTTAACATTTTTTACTTGATTATATAGGTGAGTTAAAATATTTGATTTAATTACGGATAGATGCCGTTGAAAGAAATAGGGAGTTGGTATTGATCGGAGTAAATTTGAAACAAAATATAATCACTGGGAATTTTGTCTCGGCGATAGATTTTGGCAAGACATATAAGGTTATAAGTACTAAGATACTAGATGTTTGAAAAATATTTATGGTTTGGTTAATTTGGTAATTTTTGATGTGTTAATTAATTTGTCGGTTAGGAAATGTAATGTTTATTTTTGCATAATTTAAGGTAGAAGAAATTAATGTGTTTCTTATGTAACACATATTTGGCTTACAGATTTTAGTTATAAAATCATAAACAAATATATGTACACCGGTCCAAATAATCTTAGGAAGATAACTTAAATAAACCTTTTTATGTAATTAAGTGAAGTCCAGAGTCTATCCTTATAAATTTCAGAACAGCTGATTTGGAAGTTTATAACATGATAATTTATTCGCATTGAATTTTGTTTAACTATCAAAATAATTATACATTATTGGTTTAATATTTGGGCTATTATATTAATAATTGGGTTGGGTGTTATTGTTAATGGAACCCAATATATTAAAAAATAAAAACTTTTAATTTTATGTAATAATTATCCTCTTTTTATATTTAAAAAATTTTTTATTGTTTTTTGTTAAGTATAATCTATTACCAATAAAGGTTATGGAAAATAATTGTAGACAGAAAAAGTAATGTATGAAACTTAGATGAAAGTAATCTAACCTATTCTACACTTCAAAAGAACTTGTAAATAATGATAATAAATTAACTTACCCATATTTGTTGATAACCCAGTGGTCCCTGGATCGTAGCCACGCTTTGCTAACATCTGAAAAGGATGTTTAACCGTGGGGTATCGGAGCTGAACTTATTATGAGGATAATTAATTTACTATGGATTTAACGATGATAGAAAAAAAAACATGTTACATCACCCAGATAGTTGTTAGGATTAATAGGGTAGGATTGCTAGGAAAAGATGATTTGCCTATTCCTTCTAGCAATTCCTCCAGTTGTAAATATGGGCGGTCAATTTAAAATTAATACTGATTTGAAATATCTACCTTAAAATCTTGATTAGAACTTTTTTCTTCATCTTAATATGTGTATTAAAGTAAATTTATTTCAGTATTAAAACACTGTTTGGCCGAGTTCCAATTTCTGTTTCAAATTTGATTCTTCATTTTTCAGTTTTTCTGATTTTAACACCTTGCTATGTATAGGTATATATGAACTAACGCGTGTACACGGTGCACCGTATTATTGAATAGGCCTTTTGTTTAAAATTGTGCAAACATTTATTTTTGTATTATTTTGTTTCAAAATTAATAATAAACAGACTAAATGTATGTCCGGGTTCTGGATATTTATGTAAGTTCTTTAGGTGTCCATATCTGATTCTGTTCTGAACAATATGTACTAAAATCAAGACAATCATTGCAATGATACAGGGTGTAATGAAAAAGGTGGACTGGCTTTCATACTCGGATCATAGGGGGACTATACACAAAAACCAATAAAAAATGTCAAATAACAATTATATAGTAATTCCTCTTCATTTTTCGTCTATCCGCTTTTTCCCTTTTTTTCTTCTTTTTTCCCCTTTTTTCCTCTCTCTCTCTCTCTCTCTCTCTCTTTTTTTTTCTTCTCTTTTTTTTCTTTTTTTTCTTTCTTTTCTTTTTTTTTGTCCTCCAAAAAACATTATATCTGCAGATATATTAAAGATATTGAGTTCAAATTTAGTATAATAAGTATTTTGTATGTTTTTTTACAAGTGTACCAAACACCAAGACTTTATTTTAATAATTTTCAAAATGGCGGCCATTTAAAATTTTTAACAAAAGATATCTCAAAAACCGTTAACTTTACAAAAAACTTAAAGAGATGAAATATTTTTCTTTCATTACGACAAACAAAATGGTTTTTTTATTTTTTTTTTACTTTTTCTGTATTTCAAAGGATAACTAAGTTATCGACAAGATACTACAAATACAATTACTTGGCGATTGTCTACAACAATCAAAAATAGTCTAACACCAACACATTTATGAATTATGTTCATTTGTATCCATGTAAACCAAGAAAATATACTATTATTATTTAATAAACAAAACATTTGACAAGTTTACTTTTTATTTTAGCATTAATTATAATGGAAATATGACAAATAAAGCTTACTGTTACGCATATCACAATTGGGTCTGACGCACATAACAATTATAAAATAAAGAATTGTGCTACTAATTCAGCAAACCATCATTACAACATTTAATGTATATTTTCTTGGTTTCTATAGTTTCTTGGTTATGAACATAATTTAAAAATGTGTTGGTGTTAGACTAGTTTTGATTGTTGTAGACAATCGCCAATAAATTGTATTTTTAGTTTTTTGTTGATAACTTGGTTATCCCTTGACCTACATAAAGAGTTAAAAAAAAAAAAAAAAAATGCTTATTGTTAGGAAAGAAAAATATTTTGTCTCTTGTAAGTTTTTGTAAAGTTAATGGTTTTTGAGATATCGTTTTAATGGTTTCGTTAAAGAATTTAAATGACCGCCATTTTGAAAATTATTTAAATAAAGTCTTGGTGTTTGGTACACTTGTAAAACGTAAAATACAAAATACTTATACTAAATTTGAACTAAATATCTTTACTATTCCTCCATTTATAATGTTTTTTTATTTAATTTTTTTAAACAAAATGACGGATAGACGGGAAATGAAGAGGAATTCGACTATATGATTGTTATTTGACATTTTTTTTATCGGTTTTGATGTATATAATCCGAAAATGAACAGCCTGTCCACCTTTTTTGTTACACCCTTGTATGTCTACTTGCAAAACGATTCAACAAATTATACGTGTTTAATGGTATTGTTGAAAATAAAACTACTTCAATTTAGTTTGCCGTTATATTTTTGTAGGCTACTAACTATGGTTTTTTATATCGGAAAGTTTAGTTATTCAAATAACGCCGTGATAATTATTACATTATTGTAAGTTAAAAGGTACATTTCATTTTTATATATAATGAACCCAGAGTGTAAACCGGTATAATGTATTATCAATACGTTAAATGGTGTTGAATTAATTAAATATTTGATCGTTCAAAGGTTGATATAAAGTCAAGATATAAACGCATGTTGATAAATAAAGATTGAAAAAAAATACATTAAATTTAATGATCAAATTTATTTTCTCAATTCCTTTCGTAAAATATGTGTAATATAATTAACAATATTTGATGAGGTACATAGTAACAAATCAACTCCTAGACAACTTCCGTGCATCTATATTGCACCAACTTGTGTAATCATCAATCCCAATATGTTGGCCGTAACTTTCTGTAATACTATTTGAACCTTGAGCCGCTAAGACCATTACGGTTCATGTACCAAAACATCAATTCATATAATCACAAGGATTTATCACACGTTGCTCTTTGCTCGTACACCGTATTGAATTTATTGTTACTTATATTTTGAAATTTTTTCAGACAGTTATTTCTTTGTCGTGACTAATTTGAATAGTATTAGAAACATGAAACATAAATTTTATGAACCTAAACATCAAATAAACATTATGTCAATACTATTGGAGATCCCTAGGTGTTTCGCGCGTTAAGCCTATAGCTTGCTACTAACGTATTACATAATCTCTCTTCGATTGCAAACAGGGTGGATGGCTCGTTTGTTTACACGTCCGCTCGTCAGTGAGTATTTGGCCTCCCTTACTATCGATTCACAAATGTTCCTTTCGGCAACCCTTAAGGCGGCTACACATCTTAAAATCATTTACCAATATCTCATTACAATCATATCCTAAGAAATTCAAGAAAATCTTTCTGTTTGTCTGAAAGATTACAATCAGTGCAATCTGCTAGAAATCATCACTGAATTTCAACCGTTCTCGTGATTTCTATTGACGATCCCGTACATTTGCAGTTGATCTGTCAGCCATTGAATATTCACCCCAAATTATCTGATAAAACTCCCATTAAGTCTGAAATTGACTATTTCCTGTTACACTTCAAATTTCCGACTAATCATTTTTGTTTAACGTTATTTCTATTATCTACACAACATTATAAGAACGGAAATTAGATTTTTTAAATGCTGAAGTGTTTTCTCAGTTTCCGGAGACGTTTATCGTTTTCTCCTTCAATAATTCTACAACTCAAGCACGTTCTTGAGATGTATCCTCCATCTTTCAAGTACAAGAAAAGGAAGGGATTCATTAAAACAATATGTTCAGATAGTACAGCCTTCAAGAAGTAGATAACATCGTTGAGAGATTTTAGTATTTCTTACAACAAATGGCAGGCAATATGAATATATATGTTTATCCACATTTTGGATTTTAAAAAGCATCAAATCCCAAGAATCACATTTCCTTACGGAATCATTTAAGAAATATTATTTAAATATAGCCCCTAAATTATTGAATACATTTCCATTCGAAGTAGTCATTTTTAAATCAACATTTACTTTTCTTAAAAAAACACATTTTCCAGGCTGTCTAGATGCACCTGAGTAGATAGGGTACATTTAAGAATTCACCCCGCTTTAAGATGTTACATTACTAAATATTATTGCAAAATTTTTTAAGGTAACCCCAATCCTTTAGGCAGTGCCTCTTTTTCTAGTACTTTGTTTGTTATTACTTTTGTAACGGTAATTTAAAAGGTTATTTAATTAGAAGGTTTATGTTTAGTTTTTGTTTAATTTTAGTATATATTCGAAGTTTGGTGTACTTATTTTTATTTTTAACGAAATGAATTATTTATTTGATTTGTTTTACAAAGTAAATTTCATATTATAATGCACCATTTTATTATAGACAGTTTGACATCAGCTTTTTTAAAAAATGTATGGCATAATATATGTGTATAAATGGTTATAATTTATCAGCCATTTGTTTCTGGCCTTACAACATTAAATGATGTATTTTTTTTTAAATAAAGATTTTGGTCGCCATTTTTTTTTTTTTTTTAAGAAACAGTTATGAGTCTTTCGTTAACGAAATACATAAATTTCATATTATCATCTTAAAATTCACGTTGCTAATGATTGTAATAAACATATGTAGTATTTAAAAACAAAATTATAATATATTTATTCTTTATATATTTAACTTTTATTTTAAAAGTTAGTTATAAAACTCTACATCAAAGACGACCTAAAGCCGTTTAAAAAATAAGTTGAGACACAATAAAGCTGATTGTGTTAGCTACTATTTTGGGGGTACACATAAGCCCTGTATCAGATTTTAATAAATGTGAAATCACTATTCTAAAAAAGATTGTGTAAATCCTTTATTCTGTCAATAGTAATTTTCCTGTTAGTTTTGCACTATAGCACTATGGTTCGCTGAACTTATTGAACCAAAATACGAACACACACTTCACAATTATTGAAAAACAGTTTTTTTTCCCCATATGGTTATAAACACGTTCAATTTAAAATTCTTTGCATAATTATCGAGAAAAGGATGATATAATGTTTTGAGTCTCTATTTGTTGTTAAGAGTAAAGTACAAGTCCCTTAAAGTTAATAGTATTTTTGCATTATAAAAAAAGAAAATAAGTTTGTTAAAAATCGATCGGAAAAGTTGAATATTCTCATTTTCGTTGATTAGTAAATTAGTGAATAAAAAGGATTTTAATATCTTTATATGCCCAACGTTAGTAATTAAGCCACTTGCATACCTACACATAATATATATTATCTATTCTGAACTTGGGCACTCATCTTTGGTTCTTGATTTAAAATTCTTCTCTGTGTGTTTTTAATGGAACTTTTATTCACATATCTTCCCCTAAATATACATGGATTATACATATCTTCCACATATACCTGTCCCATAAGTTGTAAATCGGCCTTGTCACACTTCCCTCTACGGAGGTTTTTATTATTAAAGTAGCAGCTCAAAATATGTCACTCTTTAAATTTAATCTACTTTGTTTTTAACGGGGGCATTCCACCAGATTCGAGTTTTCAAATCAATATTATTTTTGCATGAAAGATATTTTTAGACACAGGTTAAAATAATTACAGAAACAAGATTGAAAACAGATTTAAAAAAAAAAATAAAAGATCTACAATGTCCGTTTACAAAAATTCTCTCAGTTATTTATATAAATTAAACTATCCATGATTGCGTGTAATAAACATAGAATTAGATAAAATTACCCCTTTTTTTATGAACTACCTAATTATTATCTAATATAGGCGTACTATTGCTTACTTCTTGAGACGTCTCCCCCTCTCCTATTTTAACGCAGTAATTATTTCAAATGAACAATGAATCAACTATAAATGTAATTCGTTAGTACATCGCTCGTTTGATTCTCCATGAAGTGTTTGCAATCTTTCTAGTAGTCTGGAATTCATTGAGGTTTTTTTGTGTAGTTTCCAAATTTTCTGAGAACGTTTAGTTCAACAACCATAGATTTTTGTCACAAGTATTTATTAAAATTTGAACTTGTCCTGCACTCTTTTACGTCTTAACTGATTTTTATTTTAATGTTAATTTTCTATAGGAGTTATATTAGAGATATTCGTTTTTTCAAAATATCCCTGACAGCCTTTTCTTAATTTCCCCGTTGGTTTTACTACAGGTTTTATCATTTGACATTTCAAGTTTGTACCGTTTTTAATTATACGAGTGTTTAAATAACGACTTAATATACATAGTACATTTAAATTACATAATATAATTGGGTTTAAATGTTTTTCAATGATTTTTATACAAATGTTATATTTTTTTAAACCATTACTAATCATTAATTCCATGTTTACCTTCCGATTTGCTGCAATTTAACACATACAAGAAAGACTTACATTAGACACATAATAGTAAAATTAAATTAACAATCAATATGAAAATACTTTTTTTGGGTTTATTTACTTTTATTATATGTATACATACTTTATACATTACTAATAAATACAGAGTAACCAATCAAATGTGGACTTGTAGGTTACATAATGGGTGGAATTAATTGTGTAAAATTTTGGTCCACGAATTGTGTGAATAGAATGGAATGTTTGCAAACCAGAAGCGTGAATCGTTCTAATTCCCGAATTCAGGATGACTACACAATCTTGTCAACAGGAAACATTACCACAACCAGTGTTTAGCATATAAACTGAATTATCCTTATTAAAAATTTATTATATTAGTTTCATCACGATCGTTGGATTTCAATTCTAAAAATATATGAACTCTTATGCTTCATACTTCCATGTAATAATTTGCGATATTCCTCAGTAAAACACAATAGGTGGTCATACTCCCGACTTTAGTTGTTTAGTTTCATCACGATCGTTGGATTTCAATTCTATAAATTAATATCAACTCTTATGCGTCATACTTTATTGTAATCTGGCTTAGCGTAATAATTTGCGATATTCCTCAGTAAAACATAATAGGTTATCATACTCCCGACTTTAGTTGTTTAGTTTCATCACGATCCTTGGATTTCAATTCTATAAATTAATATCAACTCTTATGCTTCATACTTTCATGAATCTGGCTTAGTGTAATAATTCGCGATATTCCTTAGTAAAACATAATAAGAGGTCATACTCCCGACTTCAGTTGTTTAGTTTCATCACGATCGTTGGATTTCAATTCTATAAATTAATATCAACTCTTCTGCTTCATACTTTCATGTAATCTGGCTTAGTGTAATAATTCGCGATATTCCTTAGTAAAACATAATAGGAGGTTATACTCTGACTTTAGTTGTTTAGTTTCATCACGATCGTTGGATTTCAATTCTATAAATTAATATCAACTCTTATACTTCATACTTTCATGTAATCTGGCTTAGTGTAATAATTTGCGATATTCCTTAGTAAAACATAATAGGAGGTCATACTCCCGACTTTAGTTCTTTAGTTTCATCACGATCGTTGGATTTCAATTCTATAAATTAATATCAACTCTTCTGCTTCATACTTTCATGTAATCTGGCTTAGTGTAATAATTTGCGATATTCCTTAGTAAAACATAATAGGAGGTTATACTCTGACTTAAGTTGTTTAGTTTCATCACGATCGTTGGATTTCAATTCTATAAATTAATATCAACTCTTCTGCTTCATACTTTCATGTAATCTGGCTTAGTGTAATAATTTGCGATATTCCTTAGTAAAACATAATAGGAGGTTATACTCTGACTTTAGTTGTTTAGTTTCATCACGATCGTTGGATTTCAATTCTATAAATTAATATCAACTCTTCTGCTTCATACTTTCATGTAATCTGGCTTAGTGTAATAATTTGCGATATTCCTTAGTAAAACATAATAGGAGGTTATACTCTGACTTTAGTTCTTTAGTTTCATCACGATCGTTGGATTTCAATTCTATAAATTAATATCAACTCTTCTGCTTCATACTTTCATGTAATCTGGCTTAGTGTAATAATTTGCGATATTCCTTAGTAAAACATAATAGGAGGTTATACTCTGACTTAAGTTGTTTAGTTTCATCACGATCGTTGGATTTCAATTCTATAAATTAATATCAACTCTTCTGCTTCATACTTTCATGTAATCTGGCTTAGTGTAATAATTTGCGATATTCCTTAGTAAAACATAATAGGAGGTTATACTCTGACTTTAGTTGTTTAGTTTCATCACGATCGTTGGATTTCAATTCTATAAATTAATATCAACTCTTCTGCTTCATACTTTCATGTAATCTGGCTTAGTGTAATAATTTGCGATATTCCTTAGTAAAACATAATAGGAGGTTATACTCTGACTTTAGTTGTTTAGTTTCATCACGATCGTTGGATTTCAATTCTATAAATTAATATCAACTCTTCTGCTTCATACTTTCATGTAATCTGGCTTAGTGTAATAATTCGCGATATTCCTTAGTAAAACATAATAGGAGGTTATACTCTGACTTTAGTTGTTTAGTTTCATCACGATCGTTGGATTTCAATTCTATAAATTAATATCAACTCTTATACTTCATACTTTCATGTAATCTGGCTTAGTGTAATAATTTGCGATATTCCTTAGTAAAACATAATAGGAGGTTATACTCTGACTTTAGTTGTTTAGTTTCATCACGATCGTTGGATTTCAATTCTATAAATTAATATCAACTCTTCTGCTTCATACTTTCATGTAATCTGGCTTAGTGTAATAATTTGCGATATTCCTTAGTAAAACATAATAGGAGGTTATACTCTGACTTAAGTTGTTTAGTTTCATCACGATCGTTGGATTTCAATTCTATAAATTAATATCAACTCTTCTGCTTCATACTTTCATGTAATCTGGCTTAGTGTAATAATTTGCGATATTCCTTAGTAAAACATAATAGGAGGTCATACTCCCGACTTTAGTTCTTTAGTTTCATCACGATCGTTGGATTTCAATTCTATAAATTAATATCAACTCTTCTGCTTCATACTTTCATGTAATCTGGCTTAGTGTAATAATTTGCGATATTC
This sequence comes from Aphrophora alni, assembly GCA_963513935.1. Classification (NCBI taxonomy): domain Eukaryota; kingdom Metazoa; phylum Arthropoda; class Insecta; order Hemiptera; family Aphrophoridae; genus Aphrophora; species Aphrophora alni. Next base: position 62,835,799 of record OY740767.1, on the reverse strand, counting down.
CTTAGTAAAACATAATAGGAGGTTATACTCTGACTTAAGTTGTTTAGTTTCATCACGATCGTTGGATTTCAATTCTATAAATTAATATCAACTCTTCTGCTTCATACTTTCATGTAATCTGGCTTAGTGTAATAATTTGCGATATTCCTTAGTAAAACATAATAGGAGGTTATACTCTGACTTTAGTTGTTTAGTTTCATCACGATCGTTGGATTTCAATTCTATAAATTAATATCAACTCTTCTGCTTCATACTTTCATGTAATCTGGCTTAGTGTAATAATTTGCGATATTCCTTAGTAAAACATAATAGGAGGTTATACTCTGACTTTAGTTGTTTAGTTTCATCACGATCGTTGGATTTCAATTCTATAAATTAATATCAACTCTTATGCTTCATACTTTCATGTAATCAGGCTTAGTGTAATAATTCGCGATATTCCTTAGTAAAACATAATAGGAGGTTATACTCCCGACTTTAGTTGTTTAATTATGTGTACTTAACACACTTGTTACACCAAAAACTTCAAAATATTAGATCGCACTATACGATCGTATTTTCAATCAGGCGTAATGCTTTCTTTCTTATAGGAGGCCTCCCATTCCAGCTATAAGGAAATTGTTCAGATTACGACTTGACCAACCCCAAACTTTGTGGGTAAAAGTTTAAAGCACAATTAAAGGAAAGTAGCAATCTTGTAAATGCCACAACAGTAAAACATAATATGAATAATGTCAATAATGACATTTGTGCTTTTCTCAATAAATGACTGTTAACAGATAAATAATGTTAATATAACCAGTAACTAAAAACAGTTAAGTAAACTTTATAAATAGTTAGTAACAATATGTTGCATTAGGCTATTATGTAAGATTTCAGTTTACACGCTATGCCCGTACTGCATTTCTCATTGCATGCAACCTTGTTTCATTTCTCAGACAGCTGCTAGCAATCTAATTGTACTAATATTGTTTACGATTAAAAGTTTTGTCATAAGCAAGCAAAATACTTGTGAACTGATTTTAAGTAAGTTGTATGCGTGAAATTATTAATTATAAGTAAGTGGGAAAAAGGACTTTTCTTTAATTTGTCTAATATAAATTGAAAAAAATTAGTATTGGGAATCTGATTATAGCAAAGAAGACTAACTCTCTTTTTGCCTTGTTGTTTTAATGACAAAAACTTTTCGTTTATAATCGCTTTGAAAATAGGAAGAAAATAACATAAAATATCCTAGGCCCACGTAAAAACGGATCTCAAGTCCTCAAAAATTCTAACAGCCTCAAGAGAGACCGAGATAGGAAAGATGAAAGAAAGAGATCTAACCCAAGACTACATAATAAGGTCTAGGTTCTCTCGGAATCGCCAAGTGAGTTCCTTAGGTTACCTAACTCTTAACATTATGATCAACAACAATCCCCTCTTTCTTGGAAGGGGCATGAGTTAAATCAAAAAATTGTAATGTAGCCCTAAAGATGGATTGTATGATTAGAGAAATAAAGTAGGTATAAAAGGTTTTGAATATTTGTTGATAATTATTTTAGAGTTTTCTCGAACAATAGAGGCTAGTGAAAACGGTATAATAATGAAGATACGATAGGCCAGCGACCAATCATCATCACATTTTATTAGTATATATATTAGCATAATAAGCTAGAATTTGGGTTTGCCAATGTCGCTCGTAAATATCAATTAATCCAGTTGAAGTCCAGCTGGCTGGCTAAGTTTACTGAAATTTATATGATTTTTTATATTGTTTCTTATGAAATGTGTAAACTCTTAAGAATAAAATATAATTCAAACTACGCATATTTTTAAAAGAGTTATTAACATAATTGTTACGATATATAGAAAAGATTTTTTGAGTAGTAGAACTATAGAAATAACTACTCAATATTAATAATACATTGCTGAATCCAATGTCTGGGTGTAGTTTTGTAAATAATAGTGTATTAGTGTCACTACTTGTCACTTGTAATAAATAATATTGTTTTACATTGTTACGCAAATGTTTGTACATATTTGAAGTGACATTATATGTATATATAAGTGGTCACATTGCCTGACCATAGCTGAGTTATAAATCTGAAGAGTGGCTTAGACTTCCGTGAAAAGTATGTTTTGTTAAGATATTCCTTATTCGATCAATAAAGTAGGAAGAAGAGGCAATAAACCGCTCTATATTAACATCCATCCCTTCTCTCTTTATACTGTCTAAGACTGTCTAGCAAATGGTAATAGTGTAGCAAATGGTAATACTGGAAATATGACGTAGGTCTACATTTATTATGCTTTTTGGGAAAGTTTAAAAGTTTTCCATTTATGCCTAAGTCGTTTTTGTACTTTCTAATATTATTAGTTTTATCTTATTTTTTTTCATCTTTCTCTGTTATCAATTTGTGGGAAATTATGAAGTTCGACCATGTCCAAGGGTCAACTGTAATAGTTTTCTCAGCAAACATTACTTTTGGTTGCTGAGTTCCTTAGATCATACCGTTGTTGAGGGTAACGCAGCCATTTATGAAGAAAGTTTCTTCGTCAATGAAAAAAATCAATTCAGGTAATTTTCATCAACACTTATTAAATCAGCATTGTTATGGCGAATTCAACTCGTTCAGAGCGATCTGCTTGCTTAATTAATGTTGGATTTTGTAAGCATCCTATTTCAAACGTTCATGAACCCCTTTCTGATTAGTTGATTTATCAATTCCAACTGCGCCATTCGATACACATTTCAGGGCTAGGCAAGAACTGTCTCAAACTCTACACATTGTCGTCCGATGTACTTCTTCGGCCTGTCCATTTTCCCAGTTTCTATAATCTGATTATACCAACTGTATGATCCTGCTCCCTTACGTTGCACTGTAACCACTACGATAAACCTTGCACAATCGCAATACTAAAATGACTACTACCAGGCCACTAAACCCAGCGCATTCAAGGCCATCGCAATGGCGAATAGTTTGTCATTGAAATCGATGATTGGTAGTAGGGTCTACTGCTCATGCCATTTACAATTGAAATTTCGGACACCTCGAAATGACCCTGCATTGTTTGTAAGATTTTATTTTATTTTGATTTCGAGTAGAAACACTCTAAACCCCTTGACAAGTTTCTTACAAATTTTTTTATGATCTTAAACTGTCACTAGAACTTGTATAACTTAGTTTGAGTCCAAACGGATTCAAAATAAAAACGAACAACAGTACATTATGAAACATTTATTATTGAAAAAAGTAATTACAAAACAAGTTTTCATACAATTAAAGCTATTTCGTTAGCAAAATGAAACAATACATTTATATACTGGAAGCTTACAGCGTGATCGAAACTGCATATTTACTTATGACAATATTTAAATTTAAAATTACAGATTTACCTGTTCCTACCAGGAGTGTACTTCCTAAGGTACCGCACGTGATCCATTCACTGTTAATAGTTGTGACCATTTCCACAGCCAGGGACTCACTTCCACTACTGAACAAATAAATAAATAAAATAATTCTTTATAAATATTACGATATTGCTAATTTAAAAAAAAAAGAATAAAATAGAAACGATGAAAAACTCAATAATAATTTTGTAAATGATAAAATGGTAATAACAAACAATTAAAATAATGGTAATAGAATTTGTAAACAACAGGGCGCGAACGATCGACCAATCAGGACGTTATCACATTATGTGTAATGATAGGGTTTCAAATTTGCATTTATTGAGAGAATTCGAAAAGTGTGGTGTTTAAGTGGTAAATATATTGACTAATAATTATTGTTTCTATGGTTTCACTTTCAATCCTAAAGAATTGGCTTTCGCATCATTGATGCAAGATTTAAATATCGGTGTATAGAAATTACTTTCTCGCTCATCCTTTCACCAAAACAAGATAAATAACAAACTAAACCATTCCTCATCAACAAAAAATGTCACTTGGTTGTCAAACAAAAAAGTGAAAAGAGTCATAGACACAGCTGTTGAGATATTAAATGAAATCTAAAGTTGCTTTGTTTGTGTTATAAAACGTTCTCTGTGTAAATTGTATTCGATTAAAAAATCAAGTTTATAATTACAGGGTTGAAGGTTTCTCTTTTTACCAATTATTCATTAACAGTATCTGTTTACTTCGATTTTTCAAACGAATTTGGGTAATTCTTCATATTTCTAAGATACGAAATGTCAATAAAGGACATAATATATGAAGATTATATCATTCATCAACTATTCATACATCATGTCCTTAAACCAAAATTGTATTTTTATAAGGTATAAACTATTATCAAACTGGGAATTATTACATCACACTTTGGATCTCGTTTCCTAACACTGATTTCTTTTATATTTTATTTAACGTTTTAAAGCAAAAAGTTGCTGGATTACCTATGTAATTTCTCGGGACATTTTTTCTTTTTAATTTTGTTATTAACTGCCTCCAATCTGGAGGATTTGTTGATTTACTTGCCCTTAATACGTCATTTGAAAGGTCTATAATATTAGACCTCTGGATCGGTACACCGTCAATATTGACAATACCTAAGTCATTCCATTTTATAGATCTGTCTTGCAAAATAGGATTTAACAGATTTTTACCATTTTTACGAAACGTTTTAGTTATAGATTCTAATATTTCCTTCCGATTGGGTTAACTCTTTCCGTTGACTCTACTTCTTCCAATGTTTTCATTTATTGTAAGTGCTATGGGTTTTCGTATTGTTCAGTGAAATGTAAGTAACGTTGTAAGACCTTCTGATATTTTAACCATTTATCCCTATCATTAAGTTTGGATTTGTATAATATTTGCTATATTTCTTTATTTGAAATGCTTAGTACCCCCCCCCCCCCACTTTCATTTATTGTAAGTGCTATGGGTTTTCGTGTTGTTCAGTGAAATGTAAGTAACGTTGTAAGACCTTCTGATATTTTAACCATTTATTACTATCATTAAGTTTAGGATTGTTTAATATTTGCTATATTTCTTTATTTAAATTACTTAGTACACCCCCCCCACTTTCATTTATTGTAAGTGCTATGGGTTTTCTATGTTGTTCAGTGAAATGTAAGTAACGTTGTAAGACCTGCTGATATTTTAACAATTGATCCCTATCATTAAGTTTGGATTTGTATAATATTTGCTATATTTCTTTATTTAAATTACTTTGTACCCCCCCCCCCCTTTCATTCATTGTAAGTTCTATGTCTAAGATGTAAACTTTTCCATACATATTAATATTTTTACTTATTCTGCAATAAGTCATACAACGTACATATTATAAACAATTGTTTTCACTATTAAACGACTGTAGTTTCGATGTTTATTAGTTTTTTTATTATATTTGATAATATTTATAATATAATGTGATATTATGTATAATATTTAGATGCATAATTTGTGTAAGAACTACGGTTACGCTTTTAACTTGTCCTTATTTGAAAATTGAATAAACTATAATTAATTGTCTATAACTTCAAGGATATGACAGTTAAAAAACAATATGATCGGAGTCGCGATAGGGTTGAAATATAATAAGGAATAATATTCTCCACAATTTAATTCCTTTCCACCATAAAAATAGTTTAGTTTTAAGTGATAATTGAACGACTAAATGACAGATAATGATTATTGTAAATGGATGTTTTAGATAAATTATATTTGAGATTGTTTAGCTTTCACTGTTAATTGGTTATCAAGTTCTCTATTAGATGGTTAATTTTGGTTTTATGGCTGAAAATTATTCAATTTAAACCATTTTTTTTTAGTTAAATGGTAGTTTATTAAACAAAAATATGAATAATCAAATATTGAAATGTGTTTTTTGTGTAGAATGTTATTTATAAAAATATAAGTTTAGTTTTTTAAATTTTGACATGCACCAAATTAGAATTTCTTGTTCATGTTCTGTTAATTCGACCAAAAGTAATCAAACCGTGTCCATATTTGTCCAATACTTTGATGATTTCTAACCTGGTCATCAATTTTTTAGACAACGCAAAACTGTTGAAACTGTTTTCTATCACATATAAAGTCCCTGGGAATTTTTTTCCCCCTCAAAAGCTAAAGAACAGTTAAACTTGAAGAAATTGTTCCAACTTTACAGAAGAAAAAGGCGGTACAGTAAGGGTCCAATGAATGACTCTCAACTTTTGGTTTAAAAAAAAAGAAGAAGAATGCAACTTTACGGAATATAAAATTAAATACTATTGGGCTAACATAGTCAGACCTGAAATACAACGTCAAAATAGCTTAAAACTTATTCAAACCATCCTTAATGTGACTGATTCTTCTTGGGGATACAAATTCGTATTTTTACAGTGAACGTGCAACATAATGTAACCACCCACCCCCACAATGTTTATTTTGCAGACATAAATTTTAAGTAAACAAACTCTCACATTTTTTAACTTTCGCAGTCAACAAATGTTTACTTTCTCACATATACGCTACATAGGGAAAGTAGCGATGGATCAAAAAGTCGATGTCGAGTTTTTGTGTATATATTCGTTTTGAGGTCCCTTGTATCCATAAAAGTAGTTTGTGGAATCCTGTCTGTCTGTCGTATGTCTTATTTACAGCGCTCCTGGACATCCCAAACTCCTGGACCGATTTTAATCAATTTTATTATGCAGCTATATCCCGGAATTTTATTTTTAATATCTTTTTTGATAACTAATTATGGGGGTAGTTGCCATAAGAAAAATATGAGATAAATTATGATCAAATATTTCCTCTAAGGACCCAAACAAAACATATTAGTCGCCATCTCTCCAAAAATACCGTTCATGACTTATGAGAAAAACAAAACATTGGTTATGGGGTTGTTATAATATACTTAACTCCCAAAATCGGCTCTACAAATTTTAATGAAATGTGGAAATTATTGAACCGAACCCATGTATACAATCGCATGTAACAAAATATTATGGTTAAGAAATAATTGGCAAAAACAAAAATCAACCTTGATCGCCGGCATTAAAAGCTTGATTTTAATAAAAAAAATACAACTTATACAAGGATGCGTTTATGGCGAAGCAAGTTTAGGCCCTTTTTTATTGGAAATATTTTTTTTTCAATGGCGGCCTGGTTCATTTTCATTTTTGATTAACAAGTATCGCGCTAAAAAACTTTCATTATTCAGGTAATTTATTCAACATACACAAACAAGTATAAATGTTAAGCCTAACTACTTGAGTATTGAGCGCTACAGGCGATTTATTAAAGTTAGAATTGGAACTGTTAACAAAGTGAAACAGTGTTATTTTACGTACAAAAGCTTTTTGTACCCAACAAAGTGATAATAAATTAAATTTACTGTGTGTATATTTTATGCACTAGCTGTTTCATTTAGTCTAAAGTTCCATGTCCGTTTCGTCACATTAATCAATGTGAAGTAACGTTTCTGTTTTGTTACCACATTATATAAATGTGGCTGAATCCACTTCATCAAATACTGCATACTTTCACTTGCTTTAAAACAATGGATAGGTTGAATGAATTATAAGAGAGTATATTATATTTTCATCACCTGTATGCTGTAGAACTTTTGGTATGAACACGTTTATTTTTAAGTAAAGGAAAATAGTAAAAAAGGAACAATAATTAATTATTAACTGGAAGCATTTTATTTTTTATTTTTATTATTATTTTTATTTTATTTTTTTTACTTTGGTATTTGCAATTGTTTAATTATTTTCTAAATTCCCCTATAAATAGTTTTTACTAATAAATAACACTACATTCAACTATTTATATTGCTTTAATAGTTAACCTACTAAGTTTATATACAATTGGATTCTTCTTCTCCATTTATTCAAAAGTTTTTATCTTTCTTTTTGTACAAAATTTTGAAGGAAAGCAATTGTTGTCTAGTGACAAGGTTTTTCCTTTTTATATGGTTTATTTGTTCAATTTTTATTCTACACTAATCCTCAATCTTCTCTCAACCTTTCTTGTGATCTCTCAAACTACTTATATCTAAAAACTTCTTATACAAAATCATACTCGATAATCATTAATCTCATCCAGATATTTATGATTTTATATTAGAATGATCCATGATTTATTGTATGAACGAGGTAGTAAATTAAGTAAAACCGATTGAAGTTTAATTTATTCCAACAAAAAGTCAAATAATATCATATCCATAAGTACATTTGTTTTCATAGTGGGACGATTTTACTACCCACTTCCTCCTCAGTTATGAGTTGGCAAGATTACCTAGTGTTAATTGTCAAAATTACATTAACCCAAAATAAACCAGTTCTTTGCTAGTAACAATTCACCATTTTGGAGAGAGCAAAAAAGAAGTTTTAGTTAAACAAATATGGGGCGACAAAAAATAATGTGATTTTTGTGTCAGTTTGAATGTTTTATTCAATAATAATAATGAACTTAATTTCTAAAAGAGAAATAACAACGTAATGGTAGTTTGGGGGGCGATAAATAGTAGATACTAAATTTAATAAAAAGGGGCACTTGTCAATGTGTTATTAATTTACAAATACAATTTATTCTAAAACACGTTCACAAAATAATATGAATAAATCACACTTAGCATTTACACATACCTGGACAAATTCAAACAGATATATGTGTTTTTTATCAAGGTCGTCCTCATATTTCCGTAAATTAAAGTGTTTTTATTATTCATAGTAACCAAAAAATATTACTTATATAACCCCAAAATGTTATACGAATATACTGTACATTGATAATGACATTTCAAATTTTTGTTATTTAAATTGAAATTAGAATTGCAATACTAGGTTTCTATTACTGTTCACTTATGCCACTATGTACATATTATATGACATTTGATATAAAATAACTTATTTGATTTGAAAACTAAAGTTAAATCGAAAAATAATAGTTAATAGTTTGTATTGACCACTAGAGACGTCTGGTGTACTTAAAACCTAAGCCCAATAACCGAGTAACCTGGAGTTATTGCGTGTTATATTGAACGTGTTGTTATCTGAGGCGGAGGCTATGTTGTAGTGAAACGAGGTCGGGAGTCGGGAGCTTTGAATGAGTGGGAGGCTAAGGGAGGGTATAAGTGCACTGCGCTGGCGTCGTATCAGATATAGATGGTGGGGTAGTCAGTGAGTGTCAAGCATCGGGCCGGGCTGGAGGATCGCCGTCCTGGAGCCACCACCGCCGCCGTTAGGGGCATGGGGGCCTCGCTGGGTGCCCCCGCCGTTGCCTCTCGTGCATCAAGAAGATATCGCTTATCAAAATACCTGCCCCGTCCACAGTCCTTACAGATATCGTTTTGCAAATGGTGGACCGGACTTTTTTCCTCAACATTCGCACTCCCACTCGCACCCCCATCCTCATCACCATCATCCGCATCCTCACGCTCACCACTCGCATTACCATTACCACCACCAACCAGTAGACCATCGTGGGCCATGTCCATCGTCATCTCATCACGTGAGCATCTTTTTAATAGTTTGTTTGACAGCATTTATTGGAAACCATCTGTTTCCTTGTCGTATATTGATTTAAGCTGCTGTCAGGCAAACTGATACAAGTGTTTAGTGAAATAAGTTTTTAATTGTGCATATCGAAAGTCAATATTGTTTTTGTGAAAATGTTGTGCATGCAATGTGATATAGTATGTGTTTTTATTTGGTTCTAGTGGAGTGCCTAATGTTCAGTGAATAGTGGTAGTGTTCCTTGTTATTGTGATTTTAAATAATCATCGTAGTTGCTTTATAAGTTTATATATGTTTCAACTTATATAAAAATAGAGTACACACACACACACATACACACAATATCCTGTATTTTTGTATTCTTATGGATTAGATATTTTTATTCTGTTGTTTATTTTTTATTTTACAATTTAATGATATTAAAGTCATATTTTCGTGATCTGAATTTGTCAATTGTCTCACAATATTATTATAAATTACGAGTAACAGTATTAGGAAGACATTGATTTATCTATTTTGTCTAATTATGGACATGCCCTAATTTGGTATAATTAATTAAAAATTGTTAATGTCATGTCAAAACAATTTTATGTTGAATTTAATTTCATACGGTTTCTTCAATTTTGTTTGGTTAAAAAAAAATTTTTTTTCATGGACAGAAAACATTGCATAATCAAAACAATTCGAGTATGGTTTAATAGCCACTGAACTCGTACTTCAATGTAAATTTCAATCATGTCGATGAGTTCGTATTTGTGACAGTTACTCTTTTCCTTTCGACTTATCAATAATAAATAATTTAATTGAGAAATAATTATACTTGTCTCATTGACTGAATATTGCCATTAAACTGTATGTTTCATATTACTTAATTGTTAATTAAATTCATTATATATATACACATGAGAATAATTTTAACTATTTTATAAAGGGATAAATTTCAAATTTTAATACAAAATTTACAGCTTTGAGCTTTTATATTTTTTGGAAAAAAAAAATTAAAATCCTTTAAAATGACACACTTGTCCGTCTGTACGTCTTTTTCTCTATCTTACAAAATATTTGAACTAATTCCCTAAAATTTGACCATATGTAAAGTCTAAGGAATTTTTTTTGTTAGGGATTTATAAAAAGAACATATTTTGTAATCTATGTTTAACGGTTTTTACCACTTTTCCTAATTTGTATATACAAACAGGGCTTACATATAATAATGGTAAATTTCAAAAACTTAAACTTTAATATACTTTAAAAGTATATATATATATATATATATATATAAGAGAGAGAGAGAGAGAGAGAGAGAGAGAGAGAGAGAGAGATAGAGAGAGAGAGAGAGAGAGCACAATTTATTATAATTACACATTTTAATTTTATATCTGTACGTGGCAATTAAATGTTGGGATTTGTGCGACTAGTATGTGACAACAATAGCAAAGGTTTTCCCATTTTTAACGCAATTTTGTAGAAGAATCAACTTAAGTTTATGTCATAGAACCTGTTCCTGGTGAATTTGAACCTGTTCTCGGGTTTTTCTGATGATTTATAATTAAGAAATATAGAAAAAAAAATCTTTTTAAGAGTGTTTCGTGCAGAGGAGAGTTTTAATCAAGGAATCCATGAAATGGATTGTAAAACTTTAAATCTCATTAATTTTTATCTACAATAGTCGAATAAATTTTAACCAAATATTGTATTGCCCACCAGCAACTAATATATCAGATGGGCTATAATTTGTAGATCTCTTATGGGTTTTATAATACTTTATCAATTTAAACGATTTTCAATTGTATTAATAATACAAATACAATAAAAATTCGTTTAGTTTTTTCGAATAAATGTGTGATTCTGAGATTCACAATAACCTTACTTTCGATCAAATCATATCTGCGAAGGTCAGTTGCGAGTACATTCCATAATCGTTTTATTTGTGAGTAAATTTCGTTGTTTTAGTATTTGGTTGTGTATAATTATAATGAAATAGAAGTTTTTAACTTAATTAAATTATGATTTGTATACACCAAGTCTACATGGATCGTTTTTGTCGAGTTTATTTAATAATTGTACTTCAATGGTTACAATTTTAGATTATAGATAACCTTTGTAAGTCTTCGTGATTTTAAAATACCGATGTTTCTTTGCTAAACCCCCTCAATTTGATTATCTGGAATATATGACTTGTGTACTACTGTACTCTTCCTCATAGTAGATAAAATCAATTATAAATTAAAATGTGTTTAAAACGTGTTATTTTTATTATTTTTTTAAACAACCGTAAAATAAATTAATGAGATTTCATTGAACATTATAGTTCTACCAAATGGGTATTTCATTTCTCTAGGATTTTTGTGCTTTAACTATTATTATAAAACTTTTACATAGAGTTGTTTATTTTGTTATGAACATTTAATTATATAGTATGTAAAAATACTAAAAAGGTCACTTGATTACTCACTCGTCCCCTTCCTTCCCCCTGGCTGACTGAAGATAGATTTATCATAATTATAGGCCTAATTCACTGAAACAAACGTGTGCTTACACAGTCCTTCCTCGTCTTTTGATCCCTGAAAAATTAAAAATGTTGAAGCACTACATCTCTCCCCCCCAGTCAAAAATCAAAAGTAGCTGGTCCTACTTATACGTTAGGACCATAATATTGATAAAAATCAACACGATTATACAAATCTTATTGTACTGTAGTTATGTTATACGAATATTAAGCTAGTTTTTGAAAGGAAAGTTATATAGAGTTAAAACAATATTGTGTATAAACATTGTGTATCAGTATTCGAACGGTAGCTATTAAACGACTATAATAACGTGTAATTTTTTTTATTAAATTTTGTAGATGGTAGGAAATTTCATTACAAATTAAAAGGGCACAAAAATAGCCCATTATATATGGAATGGACTACTGTGTTTATATATATATATATATATATATATATATATATATATATATATATATATATATATATATATTTTTTTTTTTTCAAATAAAAATCTTTTGTTGTATTCCTGGTGATAAGATCAACATAACGAAAATATATGATTTATGAAACATTTTTTTATACAGCCATCATTTTAAAACTTATGAACGTAATCCCGTTGTTAATAAACTTAATTGAGAGCTTTATGATGTAGAATATTTCACAAAATTAGTAGAAAATTTGTCCTCTATTGGGGTCTCTTATAGTAAGTACCATAGCTGGATCTACACATTTATTCCATGTAGTTTTGGGTTAGATCCCCTTTGTTTATCTATCTGGTATTTCTTGAACAACTCTGACCCTGATGCTATTAAAGTATTCGAGTTCTAAGGGGACTTTATTTTATGTTCCTTTCTTCTTTTAAATAAAGCGATGATGACCAGAGGTTTTCTCCTTTTAACAAGAAGAAAAAAAATTGAAAAAAATATGAAAATATTTTGAAGGGTTAGCTATAGGACAATTTTTAACATTTTCTACACAAACATTTTCACTTATACATGTATACCCTATGTATACATTTTGAACAAATTCCATTTTCAGAATGGTTAGCTGATACATGTTATAATTATAAGAAGGGTTATTATTTTCTGTGTTGAGGTTTATTTCTTATCACTTTTTATTATTAGAGAAATCATATAAAATTGTTTTTGATATTTTCGTTGAAATATACCATACCGTAGAAGTATTCTGATATGAAATAACCATGATTAAAATCAACTTTCAGAAAAAATAATTTAATGTAATTTAGTCGCAATGATGACCGAAACAACGTGAAAAATATATACGAGTTAGTCTTTACGCCAGTATTAAGTAAATATAAAAATTTCTTGTTCTTATTAAGGACTGGAACAAATATATTTAAGAACATTGAGTTGAACTACGTCTTTAATTCAGTTGTAAGTATTGTTCTATAACAATTTTATTTAATGTCTGGAAGAAACTTTTAGGATACGTGGTATGACGTATGTTATATTGAAGGAGTATACTAGTACTGACTAAATATAAAAACCTATGTTTAATGACTGCAATAATCAATTAGAATCCATGGTTTAATATACGCAATATCCCCAAGTAGTATTAAAGTATTGAATATAACATAAAATAATATTTTCTGTATTATTCAATGAAATAAACTTGTAAGATTTGTGGTTTAATATACTTCTGAACTCAGTGTTCAAAGACACCCATATTGAATATATAAAGATATTGGTTTTATTAATGAACTTCAAAGATCTATGGTTTATTAAATACGTTCTTGTCTCTATTTTTATGCAATATAACATTAACCAGTACAGAGTTAATTTACCAAGTTATTACTTTTAATAATGATTGGAATAAATAATCTACACCTTTGATTTAGTTTGTATTATTTTATTAACTCATTATTTAATGTGACGATATTGAATAAATATAAAAAGGTATTACTTTTATTAATGAATGAAAATTTTTCACCCTGTTTGTTTTTAACCCTGGACCTATAATTAGTTTTACACTTAAGTAATCTGCATTCATTGCATTAAGCCAGACTTATAGAGTTAAAAATTCATGGTTTTAACATGTCTTAACTTATTATTTAATCGATATACCGATATTTAGTGGGTATAAAAAGTTATTACTTTTATTAATGAATGAAGCAATTTTTTAGTCCGGAATATATAACTACTCTTACACTTAGGTAATCTGCATTAGACTAGTGGCGTTAAGAATCCATGGTTTATAACATGACCTTAACTTAGTATTTAATCAATTTAACAATATTGAGTGGATATAAAAAGCTATTACTTTTTGATAATGAATGAAGCAATGTTTTAGCCCGGAATATATAACTACTCTTACACTTAGGTAATCTGCGTCACAATACCACATTAAGCCTTTAGACTAGTGGGGTTAAGAATCCATGGTTTATAACATGACTTAGGTTACCAAGTTTCTGGTATTTTTTTTAAATAGAGCATTCAAAACCGATGTCTCTTTTTTAATATTTAGAAAAGTATCTTGAAATTAGTATGTTATATATATTTGAACTTATAGTATTAAAAAAAATACACCCAATTAAGAGTTGTTTTAACAACTCAAACCTGCATAAATGTAGTTAATTTAAGGGAATATCACGACGTGTTGTTTAATAAATGGCGCACAAATGGTGTCACGTACAAACAATTACAACAATGTCTTGCTCGTAACCATGTTAAACATTCTGATTAAAGTGTTGCCTCTTGAATTTCATGCCTAATTAGCACAGTGTTTACCAATTACTTGATGAGTTTTATGAGTAATGATACTTTTTGTATTGGACGTATACGAGGCAAAACTGTAGTAAACAAAGGTCACTATTAAAAACATCAAGGCGGCCATTACGTGATGCATTTTCATAGCAGATGACATTTTATGTTTCTTCTGTTCATCGTAGATGACAAATCAAAAAATGTAAGAACTTTGATAATGTTTCGTTTAAACTAAAAATAATTCTACACACAATCATGTGATATGACTGTTTTCACTTATCTCTTCTTTTGGGCGCCTAGTTATGCACAACGAAACCAATTTTTAATTTTTTTTAACCACGATTAAAATTCAAATCTTTTCGTGACAAATCCTGAATAAACATTTTCTAATTATTCTTAATAATCTCAGATTAGGAAAAATGCACCTTATCTTTTTCACTCATTTTTAACAACTCATTATTTACATAATTATTAACAACAACAAATATATTTTGGTACAATATCTGTCCTGAGTGATGAAACAATTATTTTGGTTGGTACACAACATGTACCTAATACACAGTATAAAGTTTAAAATAACGATACAAACGTTATTTGTATTTTATTTATATTTCAGCGTCGATAACATTTAACAGATCAGTTCCCAAATCCTTATCTTTCTAAGAAATTAAAGAGTATGGAACAGTTAGAAAACGTCTTAGGGGATCAAAACTGATTACCGACCTATATTAAAACAAAACAAAAATTATGAGTGTCTGAATAATAATAGGAATATTTCGGCATATTGATTTTTTTTTTTTTCTCTTTTTTTTTTTTTTTTTTTTTTCAATAGGTGTCATTAAATCTAATCTCAACAATTGTTGCTTATTTCGGCATGCCATGACATTTAATGATGAGTTATTACGATAAACTAATCTTCAGAATTTTTTAAGATGATCACCATTTTGAAAGAGAGTATTTGAAGTATTATATTCTCGTATATACATATGTCATAAGTTTGTAGAAATACGTAGTTCTTTTATTATAATTTCTGTTCGTTTTAAAAACAAATCCAAATTGCTGCAAATTGTGTCATCCTTTCGACTATGTATTTTTATCGGTATAAAATGTGTAAATTTTGAAATATTGGATAAAAATCCGTGTTGAAGCTCACAATATCTCTGTTTTACATTTACAATTATATGGTGTAATCAATAATCTATCACTTTTCCTTGAATAAAAATAAAAATAAAAGTGATATTAATGAAAGAAACAATCTTATTACCACAATAACAGCTTTATTCCATTCAATTGACTCAAAGTTGTAGTTTTATTTTTTGTAAATTGTCTTTAAATGTTGCTCAATAGGTCTTACTTTGGCATAACAGTAACATAAAATACGTGTAGAGTATGTCGGAATGGCTAAAACTAGGTCATTGCTGTTTACTAAATGTGGTCGTTAGTTGAACATATTTTTTTCCCCTCACATATGCTTCGTAAATGGACATTTTGTAAAATTTAAGTAATAATTTACAAAAATGGGCCTTAATATTCCACATTCTATACATATTTAGGTTTACTTATTTTAATTATTTTTAACAATTTTCCTTAGTCTGTTTATATCACTAATATCTTATTATAGTTAAATAAAATTGATGTATTAACTATAATTATTATCTTGACCTTTTACAGTCAAATGTTTTTCGGGTGCACTATTTTATAAATTTAAGTTCGTATAATTTATGATTTTTATTCCCCTTATTTTGTACTTATTAAAAAATTTTTATCAATATTATTTACATATAGATTTTTCTTTGGTAATTTTCTGTGTGGAGTTACATACTGAAGGTTTATTCGTAAAATGGATGATGGTGTTTTATCATCAATTTATTTTCTTATGATGTTGTCACAAAACTATTTACTATTCAAACCTTTTGCCACAAATCAAATTAATTCCAGTCCTAGTTAAAATTAGTTGTGTGATTATTATTTTTACATAATTTTAATAAATATTTGTATATTAATTTAATCGATTGTATTGTCGTTATTAACAATCAACATCTTTCTTTCGTATCGTTATATTTTAATTGTTGTCGAGCCTGTTGGAGTAGTCAGAATTTGTAAGTAAAATGACATCCCATCAACACTTCTGATATAATTTCACCAAACATAAACCTTGGCATAAAGACACTTCAGAAGTAAACGCAACCCTCGATTCCATCCTTTTCTAAGGATAGGGGAGTAAAACCCCTAAATTGCTTGCATTTTTTTTACGACACCAAAAGAAAATCCTTGAAATATTGACGCACCAACGAAATCGCCAGGACATTAATGTTTTGCATTTCCAACAATGCAGCCCGAAACCAAAATTGCTTATACTGTAATCAACTTTACGACTGAGTACACTTAACTTTCTCTACTAACTTCAACAGTTTATTTCTTTATATTTTTAACGACTTGACTTTATGACTGTTTAACTAATAAAGGCGGAACTGTTTTAATTACCAGCAGTAACTAACTACATTTCCAGTAACATTTGACGCTAAATGTTGCTTTAGAGAAGTCTTTATTTTTCAAGCTCAAGTAACTGTACTGTAAACACCAATTTGGCTCAGTAGGCTTATTTTGTAATGTTTCTACACCACATTTAAGATCAGTATTAATAACAGTCGATCGAAAATCAATTCTGGTCTATCTGTCTAATATTTGTCCAGCGCCCTCCTTTATAAACACTAAACCTTTTTATTTGATACGTTTTCAGTAGTTTTATTTCGTTTCATTCGAAGTCTATCCAGTACGGTTTTTGTCTCTATTTACAATTTAGTTTCAAATTTAGCGACCGATATTATTGTAAATCAACATTTAAAATTGATTTAAGTTAAAATACAACGATAAAAAGGTGTTTTTCCCGGTTATTGTTATAAATAGTGCTTCCGATGTTTGTATCCCATCTATCCGAAAATTTATCAAATCATATTTTACTCTGATATTTGTTTTATTTCTTAAGATGATTAAGGATTCCTTTGATGTTAATATGATTCAAATTAAAAGTAATTTTTTTAAAAGTCTACGAGGTATTACAACATGAAGAAAACTAACATGATACAAATTTGGATAGAAGTCACATTTGTGAGTTTATTAACTTATTTATAATGAAATCTTTGATTCTGTTTATCAAATGAATGTTCAATGAACCAACGCAAGCGCACGCACACACGCAGACTCGCAGAATATCCAACTTCCCAATCGCAAGTATTTAATGTTGGCGTAATACAAATATGAACTCCTCCCTAACTTTCCCTCGGTCAATAATGATTAAGCACTAGTTTAAGTACTTGCTGTTTGCTTCGAAGTATCTGTCGTGAATTCTTTGTGATCATGGTTTAAGTTCATACAACGGTCATATCGTGACGATCCATACTAACATACAGACAATAAAGTTATCACTTTTTTCCAAATTTAAATTGTGTTGGCTATAAATTTTGAAAAGGCAGAACATAATTTACTAGCATTTTGCTACGAAAATTCCGTATCTAACAAAAATATAACAATTAAATTTATTAAACAGTTTGTTAAATAATAAATTGTCCACAGTCTTGTATATTTAATTTTAAACTAATTTTAAGCGCTGATTTAAAAAAGCCTATGTGTTACTTTTCCCAATGTAATGATAAAATGACTCCAGTACATACGAATAATGCAAAACTGAACAAATTACCCCTTGGGAATACCAACAGATATCGTTATCGTGTGAAAATACTTCAAATGTGCATATGGGCGGGCGACCCGTACTGATGTTCTAGTATTTATTGTATGATTGTAAAAATCAATACAATTGTAATACTATTTAACACACAAAAACTGTAATTTAATCCAGTAACAAAAAAACTGTTTGTAAGAAGTTAAAAATTTAATAAATTCACAAAATGTAATAAAAATACGATTTATAACTTACTAAAGTTAACTATTTCAGACCAGGTTCAGAATGATTACGAATGGATTGCTTAAAGTCATAAGAATATACTTAAAAGTGGTCTTTAGTGTATAACAATTAATTATTTTTGTTTGGAGTAGCGATGCACAACTGGCATTACCTCCAAAAATTGCTGTTTTAGTAAATCTATTCCGATTTTTATCTTCTTAAAATAAACATTTCCCTTCTCCCCCCCCCATAATATTTGGTCTTATTTTTATTTAACTGTACTTTTGGTCCTTGAAACCTATAAAAATCTCAAATCTCATTTCTCGTTGTAGAAAAGTGTCCGAAAATGTATTACGTCATATGGCGAAAATCAGATTTTAACAAAACTAATATTAAATAACGTAGAAAACTATTGGTAGCGCAATACTATGATTATCTACTTACTCTCTTAAACAACAGATAAGTGGTGTTTGACCAAAAGTTATTTTAGGTTACGTCTTTTGTAATTGTTGATTGAGTATTGTTTTCTATTCAACAATACGCTTAATTAAAGCTGAAAATTTACTCACAGTTTTTACGTTTCTCCTATTTTACAATCTTTTCTGTCTTTTATTACGACTATATTTTTGTTTTACACGAATGTATTCATTGCCGATAGTCACGGCTAAGTTTACGTTTTCCTAATTGTACGAACGTATTCACATTACTGATTTTATTCTTTAGATACATATTTTATCATCCCTAATATTTCACCTGTAATAAGGGTGGCCTTAAAAACTACCAGCACTATTGATCTACAGAAAGAAGCCAAATTTCACTTTAGTCTCCTGCTAGTGCGTCGGCTAATTTTCTCATGAATTAAGTTTTGATTTAACGATTATGCATGGAAATGAAAGCAGCTGTTTATATATGTGTGTTTAAAGTCAATATCACAAGTCGTTTTTATCTTCATCTAATTTGTTAGACGTAGTCGGCAATAATGTACCTGCTCAACTACTGTATTAGGATTAAACTAATTGAACCTTTCGATCAAAAATCAAATATGATATTGAAAAATGCCCTACACCATTAGATTGAGGATGAAACGGAAAATGTTTTTTAGAGCCCCTGAGTTTTAATTTGATATCGACTTGTGCCATGTTTTACCTGATGGAGATTTTTTAATAAAATCCCTCCCTCCCCCTCTCTCTTTCTAAGAAATCCAACTAAATAACAGGTTAGAAAGCGAACGAGGCGAGTTCTTCGTCAAGAACATATAGACAGAAATAAAATTACCTAGGCTTAATGTGTCCCCCTCTGTGTAGCATTTAAATGTTTTAGTTGCAAATACAAGTAAGTTTTTACTCTCTCTCCCCTCTCCCCCTCTCTCTTTCTAAGAAATCCAACTAAATAACAGGTTAGAAAGCGAACGAGGCGAGTTCTTCGTCAAGAACATATAGACAGAAATAAAATTACCTAGGCTTAATGTGTCCCCCTCTGTGTAGCATTTAAATGTTTTAGTTGCAAATAAAAGTAAGTTTTTACTCTCTCCCCTCTCTCTCGCTCTCTTTCTAAGAAATCCAACTAAATAACAGGTTAGAAAGCGAACGAGGCGAGTTCTTCGTCAAGAACATATAGACAGAAATACAATTACGTAGGCTGATTGTGTCCCCCTCTGTGTAGCATTTAAGCAAGTTCTCTCTCTCTCTCTCTCTCTCTCTCTCTCTCTCTCTCTCTCTCTCTCTCTCTCTCTCTCTCTCTCTCTCTCTCTCTCTCTCTCTCTCTCTCTCTCTCTCTCTCTCTCTCTCTCTCTCTCTCTCTCTCTCTCTCTCTCTCTCTCTCTCTCTCTCTCTCGTTATGAAATTCTAATAGAAAGTTGGTCTACATCCCTAAAATGTCATTAATTCATCCAAACTAAGCGTTAGTTCATAAACAAGTATTACTACAAATATTTAACACATTATGATTCAAAAGAGTTGAATTTTAAAACTTTAATAAATTATACAGGATGATACAGGGAAACGAGGAATTTAGATATTTGTGTTGGTAGGTCTGGGCGATTGTTGAGATAATAGAACTTCCTTAGGCATTGTTCCCATCCAGATATCATTGATACAATTATCATGAATTCAATGAGTGATGCGCAACGTGCGTTTGCCATCAAAGCTATTTATAAAAACAATATCAGTGTGGAGGCTACGCATACTGAATTTCCCAGTCACTAAAAGTTAGGACGTGTTTTATCGGCACATAACATTAACATATGGATAACCAATTTTTGGGAAACCGATTCGGCGATGAAAAAGATGCTTCCGAGTTGTGTGCGGACCATTGAACGCCAGAAAAGTTGAGGTTTTCGTGTTGCTGTATTAAAAAAGCCCCACATCTTTTTCTTCGTCGTCAAGCAGTGTCTTTACAGTTGCATAATTCTAGTGTTCAAATATTATTGGTACAGGAGTTAGACTATCATCTGTATATGATGTAGATTGTCCAGGAACTAAAACCTAACGACGACAATTACGACAGTAATACGACGAAAATTTTGTGTCAACGAATGCTTGCAGAGATAAACTTTTACATAGATTTGGTTAACAAACTGTAGATGTCGAACGAAGCACATTTCCACATTAACTGATTTGTTAAGAAACAAAACTTTCTTTAATGGCCAGAAAAAATCCAAATCAACTACACCAGCATCCATTACACAAGGTGTGCCGTGTCATCTTAAGAATTGACCCCTACTTTTTTGAGAATTAGAATGTCCTTGCACTGATGTCACGTCGGCTCTATATGTTGCCGTGCTAGCTAAAGATGTTTCCACAAATTATTGACAACCCTTGGTTTCAAAAAGACAGATCAATGTAACACACAGCACGAATAAGTTATCTGTGGCTGCCGTACGCCAATTGTTTGCAACCGTATAATTTCCGAGAAACAGTATTATTCCATGGCCAGCGTATCTCTTGTCAGCGTGCGATCACTTCTTCTTCTTGTGAGTTCACTTTAAAACCAAGGTATACCAGGGACAATCTACTTGTACGGAAGAACTGAAAGGATAGATCCAAGAAGTAATCGCCGAGATTTCTGTTCAAATGTTACGTTAAATCATGCAATATTTCACTAAAAGACTGCAGAAATGTCTGCGCAAAGGTGGATCTCATCTGGAAGATGTCACCTTCAAGAAATAAATTTTGTTTATGTATTCTTAAACGGGATGTTTTAACATAAATGACGTAAATAAATTTATTTTTAAGCTTTCTGTTTCCCTTAATCACCCTGTATAATTAAAATATAAACTGACAAATAAATCTGTCCCGAAATATTATTACAATTATTACTTTATATTTATGAATATAAAGTGTATGTCCAAAGCTCTATTCACATTCTTCAGTGGGATAAGTTTATCGGGATTTTTAAATCGTGAAATAAATTTATTACAATATTTAGCAATCACAGACGTAATCTAGCCTAGCATCAAGTTTTACGTGAGTGATTTTTTAAAAAAATAATAAAAAACATTAATTTCATGCTCTCTTTGTAATTTATAAATATCAAGTTTACATTTCCGTTTCAAGATGGCGGATAGATTATTTCTGTCGAAGTGTAGTATATTTTCATTAATTAGTATGAATAATTAGTATGGAATCAATATAACAAAAATTGTTCTTAATAGTAAGGAGGAGGGGTGATATAAAATTCACCCTAATACAAAAGACAAACATTTCAGACACTGTTAATATATTATTACGGATAACTTTTGAATAGAGCCTACTCTTTTAGAAGAAATTGTTATGTTTATTAGGGTTGCGTGTTCAACGCTCTTGTTGTTCATCATCACCTTTCAAAAGTTCGTACTTAACTGGATCCCATGATAATGTATTTGTCTCTATTTCTAAGTAAAGTGAAATCTCTCCTTCAGGTTTCTAAATAACGTTTATAAAACACAGAATAAATACATTACAGACGATATTTAGGATTCGTTATTTTCAAACGCTATATGTTACAGTTCTACTTCATTTCACATAAAACTGTTTACTTCTTTTATTTTCAGCAAGACGGTTGTGATGAACTGGAAACTTTGCTCCATCTCCTATATAAAGCTACTTCAATTTAATTAATTAAAACCCAGTAGTGCAATTAATTGAGTTTAGGTGAGTCAAACCATCCGTGCGATATGTAAGCTATGTTTAGACACTTGTTTCCAACTGAAACTCCACTATATCCCACAAGAAGAATTTAAAGGAATGTTTTTAATTCCAATACTCCAAATTTATATTTATGGGAGTGGGGATGGATTTGTGAAGAAATTTCAAATGTAAATATAGGTCAAATGACACAACATTTTAAGTGTCTTTTCAAAATATACATTTTGAAAAACGTTTTGATTGAACTTCGCCTCGTTTCAAGATGGAGCTATACACTACATAATTTTGACTTTTGTAATTTTATACTATCACTAAACGATGTTATTCTCAAACACCAAAATTTTATCAAACATTGATGATGATATAGCCTTAAAAATAATATGCAATTTTGGCACTTTTTCATAAGTTTTCCAAAATTTAAACTCTTCGAATTTCGGATAATTGAAAAGCCCATAACTAAAAAAATTAATGTAGGTCTTGTGGTATATCAAATGAAAGAGCTCTCAAAGCTGAACATTGTTGTATTTAAAGTTTAATCAGATCTCCAACCATTTAAAAATGGCGGTGAAAAATTAAATTTTACATATTTAATAGCCCATTAGATTGAAAAGGGTAAAGATAAAAAGAAATATTTTTACAAACAGTAATCATTTCTATTCTTGAAAAATAAAAACTTAAAATCAGTAAATAACCTCTGTTATATGAAAATTTACCAAATAATATTCTATATTTTAACTTACAAATATAGACCCTAGCAAAACTAAACAGAAAGTCACTTTGTTCTCTTCAAATTTGGTTTTACTTGGGTTTGAAATATTGTCATGTTTTTTTCTGTCTGGCCAGATAAAGAACCTTGTTGGTTCTAACAATATTTCTATTTTCAACAACAACCTATTATCATTGCGTGCTATGTATTCATTGAGATAGAACGCAAAAAAGTTTATTGTTGCTTTTAAAATGTCGGATTAAAAGTAAGGCTTTTGACATGCTTATTGACATGTTTTTATGGGAGTGCTTACAAAACTACAAAGATGATGGGTTTTGCATGCAAAAAGGTTATCAGATCGGGAACTTCATTTTCTAATGGTATTTCAGAGATTGGCAACTCGTGTGCTTGAATAGATCAAGCACAAGCCGACAAAAACGATAATAGAGAAATTGAAAGGCCTGTAATAAAGACCCTGAGGTTTTTCCAGTAGTGCATATGAATCCTCTTAATTCTACCAGAAAACTAGAATTGGTGACGTGACAATATTTAAAGACAATATTTGGAATCAAATTTAAAGACCAATATTTACACTCTTGCCGTATGACAGTAAGATGCTGATTTTTTATTTATTTTTATTTGGGCCAGAGAACAGCTACTACAACCAAATCCAAACTTTTTCTTCCTATGGTGTGACAAAGCTACATCTCGTTGTAACGGAAAAGGTAATCGTCACAACATGAAGTACTGGGATAAACCCGAATTGGATGCGGGCAGTGGTCAATCAAAGGGGTGGTTCAGGGTCACTGAAAATGTTTATATTTTTGTTTGTAGGTCTGGGTGATTGTTGACACATATAATAGAAATTTCTTAGGCATTGTTCCCATTTAGTTATCGTGGGTAATTGGAGTGGTGCTCAACCTGCTTTTATCATTATAGCTGTTTATAAAAACTATTTGAAAAAAAAAGATTCCGAACAGTAGAATGTTTGAAAGAGATTAGTATCATTCCCTATCAGCAATGTTTTGTAAAATTTTGGTGTTTGAAAATAACATCGTTTAGTGGTGATGAATAAAATACAAATGCCAAAATTATTTATGTTTAAGATTGCCGCCATTTTGAAACGGGACAAAGTAAGTCAAAACGTTTTCCCCTAAAAATGTTTACTTTTAAAAGACCTTTAAAATGAAGCATTACTTGACCTATGTTTACATTTGAAATTTCTTCAAAAAATACATCCACCCTCAAAAATATGCACTGGGTTTTGAAAATAAATATTTGTCCTAGATTCTTCTCGTGCGATAGATTGGTGTTTCAGTTGAAATTAAGTGTCTAAACTGATTCGTTTGATCGCATGCATGCAAAATGGATAGTCTGATACACTCTGTATACAAATTTCTGTTATATTCAGAAATAAGGCAAAAGCTTCATTAATTAATTATTTTTTATATATACAGTATAATCCTTTTAAATTTGTTTATAGAAACACAAAATTTTTATAAAGAAGATCCCTTCGTGTTTTGCACGTTAACTCCCCCATGCTCGCTGTGCTCGATAATCACTAATCATTTATTAAGATTTACTGTAGAGAGAAATGATAATTTTATTAATACATAACTCAACTAAACCTAGGATTGTTATCAAAACCAATAGTGATAGAATATTTGTTTTGTGTTAATCTTAGTTATGAATTCATATTTAAAAATTTAAAATATATCAAGTTACCAATTGAAATAAATATGACATTATATAAAACAACGATTGCTTTTTGAGAATAAAACGATTGTAAAAGAACCTTAACCAACTTCATTAGTATATGTTAGTCAGTTAATATAGGCTATACAATTAATTTGTAATTGATATTTCCGTATGAAAACATTCCTGATATGTTCATTTTAATTTTGGAATTTCTTCTAAGTAATCTATCAATATAATATACAGTATAAGTTTATTTTATGATCTAATTGATTAACGTAATCTCCACAATAATTTGATTTAATGGCAAGTGTATTGGATCAGTTGATATTTAATTTCTAAATTTGATTGCTAAGGTAACGAATGTAAAGGGTGGTTTAAACATTCAATAAACATTTATTTTTTGTCTATTCATACTTTTTTTAATACATCAAAGAAGAATTATTCTTACATTTGAGTATTCAATACTACAAAGAAAGAGTTTTGGTTAAACAATTAAATTAAATTATATATATATATATATATATATATATATATATATATATACAGAGAGAGAGGGGGGGAGGGAGAGAGAGAGGGAGGGGAGAGAGAGAGATAGAGTAGAGCAGGCGTAAATAATGAACATTCACTACGAAATGAATATTAACATGTTATATAATCAAAGCATTAGTTTATATTAGAAATATACGTACGACAGAAGGATTGAAGTAGGCCTAATTAATGGTGAAGTAGTGGAATTGTTTCATAATTAATCCATCCACTACTCCAGTCTACTCCGGAATTTCGATTGCATAATCTGATTACTAACATCATTAATAAGAAAGTATTCATTCACATTTACTCAAGTGAATATGAACAGTTAAGTCTCTCTTAAAGCGTCAAGAAATTGCATGTGATTTTCCTTTTAATTAAGAACAAAATGGAGCTTATTAAATTGTTGTTTTTGTGTTCAATCTAATTTTTTTTAAAGTGGTTTGACGAATAAACACATTTATATAACATCCGTTATAAATCTCGAGTAGCTGAAATATTAATTCGTATATAAGATAAAGTAAACAATTTGCTTCAGTTTATACTAGCCTATATATAAAAAAGAAAGAAAAATCTTGCAGAAAAATTCATATACACGGATATTACTTTATTAATTATACAATAATGTTTTATGAACATTTTTATTATCACGAAAATAAATAATTTACATTTACAACAAATGTTTAAAATGACCTCGAATAAATCTAGACACATCAAGAGGTTTGATCAAAATCGAATAATTGGGGCACCTGGTGTGTGTGTGGGGGGGGGGTGTGTTTCATCTAAAAATCTACATATCACAATTTTTACCTGGTTATTACTAACTTTGTTATAACATTGGTTTCAGTAACGTTTTTGTTTGGCAACAAAAATTTTCAAAGCTGATTTTACTTAATTTTTTAATTTGACTCTATTGTAATTTCTAGTAAATTTTCCCCTCTGATTTTCACTACAGTTGATCAATTTTATATAACACAGAATATATATCGTTACACAAAAAAACAAATCCTATGATCATATATATGGCTTTACACCCTTCACCAATATTTATGGATCTAAAATATTGTCTTGGGACTTAAATCTACTATTTTAGCCTTTATAGATTCAACTTAATATTAAGAAAAATTTGTTTAAAAATAAATTAATATTCAATTTCATATAATGGAATTTAGCTCCATAACACAACATCCTATACAATAAGATACGAGTTTCCAGATATTAAAATTTATTTGAGATACTAAAATTACCTTTCAGAGTTTTAAATTGTAATTAAATTCCATTTCTTCGATATTGCGTTTTTTATAATTTAGGTTAATTAAAATTACAATAAATTAATTCTTCCATAAAAGGTTATTTTTATTATTTTAGTTTTATTGTATTGCTTATTGTTATAAGTGAAAGACTGCTTACTTGCAGATTATATTTTTTCCAGTTATACATTTTAGTAAATGTTTTACTATGGAATGCAAGGCGGCAATCTGTGTTATTGAAATGTACAACTTCTATGGAGAAGTGTATTACTTTATTCAGTAAGAATCTCATTACCATGCAATCCAATTTTCTTAGATAGCACGCTTCTAATAATTGTGAAATAAAACCAATAAATAATGGAAAATATTTTTAAAATCTTCATTTTGGGTGCAATGACAATACATTGGTTGGAAACAAATTCCCACTGTGATAAACGATTATTCTGTTGTCATAATGGTAATCAAACATATCAAAAATAAAAAATACATCGTTCAATTGCATTTAGTGTATTATATATTCAATACTAAGAATCTTAAAATTGAAGTTTTTTTATCGCTCTTTCAAATGGTGAAATTTTTATTTTTTAAACGTTCGTAATTTTTAAAAGATTTTAAAATCTGTGAATAGAATTCTTTTCTTGGCGAATTTTATGAGATAATCTTTTACCTAATTTCCAGTAATTAAACCAAATGAATAAGTTAACTGAGTAAATTTTAAAAAAATTATCTTATTTTATATTTGATTTTGCCTTCTGATTGTGCTAAATTAATAATAAAAATAGACTTTTAAGGAATTTATACTATTATTAGATTTTGAAGATATTAAACGAGAAACGTTGTAGGTGGCCTTTTTCTTATGTTTCTGCTCCAACTTTTGCAGAAATATTCTATGGCCTCGTAATGTGGAAAACAAATCACTCGATACGTCACTATTGCGTTATTATAAAAAATCGCTTCTCATGGTGAATGTGCGAACGAGTATATTTTAATAGTTTGATAATGTCAACAAATTTTAATTGTAAACAAATATTTGTTTTAGTGTTTCAACAAATTAAGTGGATCATATCCAAGGCTAGTTTTAAAGCAATATTCTAAAGCATTTACTTTATAAAGGCTGTACTTTAAAAATTGAGTTTTTGTACTGAATTGTATTTGAATTTGGTCAGACTGTTTCAATTTTTTAAATAAGTTTCTCAACTGTCATAATGTGACGATGTCAAATAACACATATACCAATGAAATAAACACATTTATTTCCACACAACAAAGCCTTTATTTCAAACAATAAGCCATTTGAGTGACGAAAGTCATAATCCTCTCTTGTTTACAAGTTCACCTCTTAGGAACTCTTTTGTTGAGTTGTTCCAACTTTGTGAACCTCTAAACAACGGAACATGATGTCTTAGTTCTTGAAACAGCCTATTGTTTGATATAATGGGTTTGTTGTGGAAGTAAGTATACTGCTTTCATTTATTGACTTATAGTTACATTGTAGTCAATGAAGAGTAAAGAGGAAGTTAAGTCATGAGCGAAAAAAATCAATTTGAGTTTTTTGTGGAAATATATTATGTGAGTTCTTTTGATACAAGATAAGTGATATTATGGAACACGTGTCTGTCGTAAGTAAAGTTTATTGGTGTAAACGAGGATACAGTTTTTGATAAAATTTGTCCATATTTCGAGGACAAAATTCTTTTTTTATAATTCTAAATTTGGAATACTTGCCAAAACACAAAATTTTGATGAAAATTTACTCAGTTAAAACCCCAAAGGATATAAATAAAACACATTGGTCGTCATCTCCCAAAAATGCAGATTTGAGAGTTAATGGCAAATAAAAATAAACTATATCGGTCTCGAACAAAAGAATAGAAGTTGGTAAAATAGATTTTGTTTGATTTCAGAAGAGGATATTGCACATTCACCCTTACAGTTATGATTTATTTTCATTCCTTACGTATAAAACAACGTAGAAATGTTGTAACGAAAGTAATGTTATATATCTGAAAAGCGACAATCAACGTCCCTTTAAAACTTGTGACATGTAAGCTGCGTAAATCGTTTTTTGTATTAGTATCGGTTTACGGTAGTGATATAAGTCCGATATAAATCCTTGTTCAACACGGTAATCCCTAATCAAGTTTGCTATTTATAAAGAAAAATAAATTCCTCTCAAGACATTTAATAGGATAAATTACAAAATAAACCTCTCATTTGATCTAATTGATATTATTTGTTGATTTCTTTAACATGGTTCTGAGATATTTCGTCACATGTCATAAATAATTTGTAACTTCCAAGTTCGGAATCCCATTAAATTTTACAAATAATTATTTCAAAAGTGTGTTGTACCATACAAAATTAAATTGTTAGTCATCATCCCACAATAGCTATTTTGTACAACTCTACTAAAATCTGAATCAAGTATCCCATTAAATTTTACAAATAATTATTTCAAAGTGTGTTGTACCATACAAAATTAAATTGTTAGTCATCATCCCACAATAGCTATTTTGTACAACTCTACTAAAATCTGAATCAAGTATCCCATTAAGTTTTACAAATAATTATTTCAAAAGTGTTTAAATTGTTAGTCATCATCCCACAATAGCTATTTTGTACAACTCTACTAAAATCTGAATCTAGTATCCCATTAAATTTTACAAATAATTATTTCAAAGTGTGTTGTACCATACAAAATTAAATTGTTAGTCATCATCCCACAATAGCTATTTTGTACAACTCTACTAAAATCTGAATCAAGTATCCCATTAAGTTTTACACCTAATTATTTCAAAAGGGTGTTGTACTCTGTACAATATTTGACAAAGTTTATGACACTCTGTATAAACAATACATAAATGGCTGAAACGTTGGTCTAGATTTTCAGACCTGGTTTATAATTGATTTTAATAAGATATTCAGCAAATTAGAACAGATTAAGTTTTTAAACTGTAGAAGAGACGAAGGGAATGTCAGCAGAAGTGAATAGTTAGAAGCGATTATTTTGGTTTCCTTGGGCTACTAATTGCCCATTTAACCCCTTCCCTTTTACTTTGACAATTACTCAGCACGTTTACATTGGTTAGTGTGTTGTCCAAGTGTACAAACATGTGTGACCACGTGTAGCCCTACCTTTACAACTATATATAGTCTAATGTTGATTAATTATATTGTAGTGGTTTAACCCTGAAATATTAATCCAATATTAGGAAACAGGTTTTTGTTTCAATAATAATTATATAATGAGTTTATGTACCATATTAATTTATTTTGAAATATCAAGTTTTCCACATTTTGTTTGTGTTTTATTGATTTTGAAATATTTGCCGTTGTCAAGAACTTTAGACACCACGCATACACTATAAGTACATACAAACAAAGACTTCTTATTATGTTAATAACGTACACATCAATAATATATACATATATTCACACAGATATGAAATATTGCAAAGTCTACTACAGTAGTTAAAATTTGAATAATAGTAATAAAAATTTCCTCTTAATGGAACACTGAATAGTTTATATTGCTGTCCGGCCAATCGATATATTATGTTCTTCTTACATTTTCTTTTATATAACCAGATCTTTATTAGTCCAAATCATAATATTTTAATTTTACTTTAAACGGAATGTAATGTACAATATTCTAAACTCTAGTGTAGCAAAAAATAAGAAAGGGAAACAAATGAAAAAGAATTAAAATCGTATTCAGTATATTGATAATAAAAGGACATTACCTGTAAAATAATTATATTTAACTATATTTATTTCTTCACGTATTGATAAAC
Organism: Aphrophora alni; assembly: GCA_963513935.1. Taxonomy (NCBI): domain Eukaryota; kingdom Metazoa; phylum Arthropoda; class Insecta; order Hemiptera; family Aphrophoridae; genus Aphrophora; species Aphrophora alni. Next base: position 62,805,154 of record OY740767.1, on the reverse strand, counting down.
AGTATTAATTTGTTTTAATTACAAATGGTATTTTATACCTTAATGATTTTAAAATAATACATTTTAAGAACGTTTAATTACTTTGTGTTAACAAAGGAGAACTATTTGTTAACGTGGTAGTTCTATCATATCACCGTATCATTATAATAGTAACCATTGTTTACCTACAAAATATAAACATTTTTGGAAATATTAATTTGGTTATAATCCTACCTTATGGTAAAATTATAAAGTATTTTTTGCTCTACTCCTGCGGGAAGTTGTGGGTTAACTCAAATATCTTTGATGAGAACATTCGTGTGACACATAATTTAAAATGTCTTTGTAGGTAAAACTAGCTCCTTGTTGATAATTTGTGTTTGAGTCATGCATGGCTGATGTCTTAGAAAATAGAATTTTGATGTCGATCAAAATTCCTTTTCTGATTGTTGAAAAATCTACATATTTCCACCACTAATAAACCATTTAATTATATCGATCTTTTATTATTCATGGATTGGCTCAACGGAATTGTGTTTTCCTCTCACCATTTTTGTCCAGCTATAAAGACTTTTAAAATGATTATTACACCGATCAATTTATTATTTAAGGTTTTGAGTTGATTCCCGACAGCTTTAGTTAAAAAATTATATCATAGAATAAATTCTGTACTCAAATGTTTGGATTTTGTTATTACAATTATTAACAAAAATAGAATGATATCTGGAACTTTTTCATAACTCTGTATACAAAGACAAATTGACTTTCTGCATAACAGATTTCAATTTAGTTTGACACAACTTCTCGTCAGTCTTTTCAAAAATATAAAACTAAAAGCGAAGGAAAACTAATTTTGAAACAAGAGAGCTCGTCGTTATTAGCGTAGTATAATGCTTTGAACCTCTAAACCAAGATTGGAAAGAGAAGCAATATAAAACTCCAAGTACTTCAAAAGAGCACTCTTTAATATGTTACTCATCAGATGTTACAATTTGAGTATAAAATAGCCTAAATATGAAAGTACTTAGATATTGGGAAAAGTTCAGAAAGAGTTTGAAAATTTAATAATTACATTAAAGTATTGTGACAACATTTGTTTAAAATTTTTTTTAAAATTATTTACGCCATAAAGAAATTTTTGTTTGAATTCTCTTGTATGCAGGTCATTAAGGTACATCTGCTTAGAAATGTTTATATGCCACAGTAATGGTCTCTGAAACGTTGAGGCCATCGTTTTTATCTAACAGTCAGGAGGTAGACAATAATTAAAACAAGGGGGTTTGGTCGTTAGATCTGTACAAGTTTAAAAACTGTTTAAATTCTTACTACCAGTACAAACAAATTTTACTAAATAAATGTTGAACTTCTTTACATATTTGTTTCTTAATGTAAATTAGAGATTTATTAAGCAAACTTAATTCTTTCTCGTATTTAGTGCTTCTTGTTTCATATAGATCGTACATATGGAATTACACGACTTTTACATTTATTTCATTATATTTACTAAACAGAAGTTGTGATTTATTTGATTTAAAAGTCTTCTACTAACACATACATATATAATCTATATTAATAATATATAATTTGTTATGTACTTTATGTTTTTCATCAAAGAGAGAGTTTTGTAACAATTGTTTTTTACCTTTATTCATATCATCAAATAAAAATGTATTAAATCCAAATCACATTGTAAGATTGGTGTATAGTCCTGAATTCGACGATCTCATTATACACTTAAGTGCTCTCGTGTAGGCCGACTCTATTTGTGACGGGTGGGCCTCATCTTGTTTCCTTGAAAATCTCATTGTGTGATTCTTTCCTCTTCTTAACAAGATATATTCTCGTGTCCACATAAATCTAAATTAAACCTATTCAATTAAAAAAAATAAGATATCTTTAATTATGTAAAATTACCATGTAGGAATAAAGTATCGGTATTCTACAAAATAGAGATTACTGTTTTTTCTTTCTTTCTTTATTATTATTATTATTATTATTTATTTTTTTTAGATTTGTGCAATGTCTGTTAGTGTAATAAATAGTAGCTGTCATAAAACTGAAACATAAATTTTTGATTTATCGGTTTAACGAACAAATTTTTGATGTAAAGATTTATAATTTTAAACAATGTGCAAATTCTCATGTACAAATATCGAAATGGGCCCTGGAACCGTTAAGTCAATTGTCCCTCCTCCCCAATTTGAATTATAACAATTTAAAGTCAGATTTAAAGTAATGTGCCAGTTTCAAAGACTGTTTATGGCCATGAAGGAAGGGAAACAGTTTAGATAGTAAACTTCAGATAATAGCTAAAAAGAACCTTACCTGTTCTATTTTCGTTTATTATTGAATCCCAAACCATAGAATTGGTGTCTATTCCAAAATTACATTCTATATCATTTGTTGTAAGTTTACATGTTATACAGTTTATTATTAACAAATTTTATAGGAACTTCAACTTTCGCCTTTATTTAGGTACAGACAAGGCTATGGAGCCGCCCCTCTTCCACCGAAATCATCATATTAGATTTTAATTACAAATTACAGCTCTTAAAATAATAATTACACTAAATTACTGTAAATGATACATCTATTTAAAAAAGAAACATCCACATTTATCAATTACAAACGAAAAATAATTGCAAAATTAGAAGATAATTCAAAACTAAAACTAGAGAAAAATACATATAAAAACATCAAAATATTACATCAATACAAACATGATATAAACGGAGTAGCACATACACAAATTTTGCTCCATGAATGACACGTAATATAGATAAATTTTCTCCAATTGTTAATCCACCTTCAACTCAATTTAAATATCGGAACTTTCCCTCATTGTTAAGATAATGGAAATATATTATTTAGTAGAAACAGCGTGACGGAAGCTCAGGTGTGTATCTGTAATTATATGTTAATAACAAATTAGAGTAATCTTGTATGTATATGCATTTTTTGTGCAACATTATTTCATTATTTGACTACTAGACGTGGAAGTGTAAGCCTTCTTTCAAGTTTTGTCTGCAATGTTCGGTCTTGAAAATGCTCATTCACTATCTTACACAAATCAACAAATTTCCTTTCAGTTAAGGGTTGGGGAGTGGGTAGGGTCGTCTGCCTACCTATTTGTTGGTGGTTGTCATTTATTGGATACACTTTTATGTTGATGAAGATGGCTGTACCTGTAAGATTACACCGCCCAACAAGTGCACTGCTGTTGTTTGAAAAAGCTTATACATTTTACTAATATAATCACTTGAATCAAAGGATTTAAGTTATGTTTTGCAAACAAATAGAAAAAATTTGATCGTTGTGTTTAAATTTAATTTGAGAAAAAAACATTTTTTTGATCATAACTTTTAAAACGACAAAAACTGTAATGTTAGTTGAATATCTGATAATGTATGTTTGTATAAACTGCAGTAGTAAAATTAATAATAGTAATTTTCTATTTATATTTCATAAATGGATACAAAATGATAATTGCAATTTCTCTCAATGTTTTTACGTTCCAAGTGGTTGTCGAAGTATTGGCTGAAAAAAAACTTTATGTGGGTGCGATGATTACCACTGCAGTGCTGGCAGAGAGGGGACCGAAACACAGCTGATAATTAGTTTCTCACTGCTTGCCCCTCTCCTTACAACACCAAGAGTATTTAGATTTAATTTAGAAACTTATTTATAATATTTTAATATTTTCGCTTCAGAAATATTTAGCTACGATGAATTATCAAACAGAATAACATATAAAGATATTCAATACTTTATTTAATCAATATTTGATGTAGTATTTGCTGTAAGATATATTTGTAACCAACATTATTTTTAAAAGGTTGGTTGTAATATATATAAAATAGTAATGCAATATTAAATGAAACAATGCAAAGTAATTGGTAAAGCATTTAACGACGGTATATATAGCACAAACAAATTGAAAATTCTGATTATTATTGGTCTTAGTGTGTTTTGTAGAGGGAAAAAAATTTCGATCTAAATTATGTTATAAAATCTACCCTTTTGTAAAAAAAAAAAAGTGTTTTGATTCATTAGATTATTATCCTTTCTGGCCGAATTTTAAATGATACATCTACTTGCCAAAACCAGGTTATATTTCAAGTTTCATCAAAATATATTGTGGTTCTTGAATTAGGCACGTGCTAGTGATTTAGGATGTATTACACAAACACGAAACTTAACGAGTGCTTAATGAAAAGATCTGATGAAATTTTTTTAATCTAAGAAAACAAAAGTAATCTAACAGTACGCAGATTATTTAAAAAGCAGTAGAATAAATAGTTTTTATTATTTTGATTACAATTGTTTGCTATGACTAACTGAATTCTTAATTTCGATAGTTGACGTATTTTGGAGAGACTTTACTTTCAAAATTAACTATTGCCCTGAGATAAATTGTGTTAAAAGTAATAAAATAAATTTTAATTAATTTAATAAATGTTATTTATATTATTATTATTATTATTATTATTATTATTATGTTTATTTTATAAATGTTTTTTATATTGTACTTATTAAAAAAAACTAAGGTAAATCCTAAATGATGATCATCATAATACATCAAAATACATTTAATTTGACCATCATTTTCAGGACAATCAATCGAAAAATATGGTTGATTAAAGGCGCGCGCGCGCACACACGCGTACGAAATTTGTGGCGTTAAAATAAAACTGCAAAAGTTTGTGAAATCTTTAAACATGTTACAAATTGTTTCAGGGTAGAGTACATATGTGTTTCAAAATTCAAAGTTTATTATTTCAAAAGTCAAATCTACAAAACTAGAAGTTTATGATGTATTTTAATAAATGCCGCATTATGTTGTTTTTACGACATGTTTATTTGATCAAATATGTTACGAATACCACCTGCTCTCAATGTTCATGCAATCTTAAACACTACTAAAGACAAACACATCAACATGCTTTTTTTATTTCAAAACCCGTGGACACAAGTTCAAATTACGTCCAAGGTCCTCTGTATTATTCATGGCAACCACAAATGCATAATACATATCTTCCCACAAACACTCCCTTACAGTTATTTTTTGAGACGAAAATCTACCATGCATACGGATATCAATATTTTATAACCTTCCGTGCTAACACTTTTCCATCACATGTAGGTTTTGAGTATCTGAACACATTTCATTTGACTTTGAAATGTGTATGAATGATTAAATCTTATTAAGATATGGTTTTATGTTGTATTTCCCAGAGATGTATTAATATTTAGTTGTTGCTAAATTAACCTCATAATATTGATGAATTTAACTTGAGTTACTAAACTTTGCCAACTCAAACGAATATTTGTCCAAATTCAAAAGGTGGAAGGGAAGAATAAAAATTCTGACTGTTTACAAATTAAATATATATTATATATTTCACAACAATTGGACAAGTTGATTGTCAATTTGTGTGCAAATGCTACAAAGTGAATAAGTGATGTGTTTTGATTAAATAAATTCAGTTTTTTTTTATTAGAAGAATATACTGTATAGTTTATCAATACTAATAGTCTGTTTCAGCAAATCCTGCATTATAATAATAAATACTAAATAAGTTCATATTTAAATAATATGAATATTGTCATTACGCTCATCTCAGTGGTACTTCTCCGTCGGGCCTCAGAGTTGTGGGTTTCATTTCAAGCTCCATTATATTTGTCCGTCAGTTACTATAATCTCCGACTTGTCTCGTGATTGTTTTTATTTGATATCTAAACGTTACGTTCATTACCATGACTTGGCCTTAGTTAATTCAATTAACTAAGGTCCTCGTCCTAGATTGAAGCGTAAACGATCCACCAACTACTGTTTATATTTTATAACTACACGCTCGTTTCGATGACTCGGCCTTAGGTAACTCAATTAACTAAGGTCCTCGTCCTAGATTGAAGCGTAAACGATCCACCAACTACTGTTTATATTTTATAACTACACGCTCGTTTCGATGACTCGGCCTTAGGTAACTCAATTAACTAAGGTCCTCGTCCTAGATTGAAGCGTAAACGATCCACCAACTACGGTTTTTATTTTATAACTATATTATTTGATTATAAAGTTTAGTTGTCGCCCTTCCGAATACTGATTATAATAAATAATTATTTCACATATCGTTTCCATTTTGTTATTCGACGGTCGTTTCGGCTATTCAGCTATTTTCATGTTTTTTAACGTTTCAGCATGATGGTCCTTTTCAATTAAATATACAAACACTTTAATCACATCAACAAAAACGTAAACACAAGAAACATATATAAAACACACACGGATACACTGTTTTGTTGAATAGTCAGTTTGTTATGTTCGATCCGCCGAGTCCAACATTCGGATACGTACTGCGGACGATTGTCGTCTACACCATGGATGGAGTTGCTTACTTTAGTAGAATGTCATATAATGCGTTAGAATTAAAGATTGGTACCTGAAATATCGGTTATCCTGTGAACTAAAAGACATGTACTTCCTTGAACACATCCGGTCTCTCTTGCGACTGGTGCACTACTCGTTCTTTAACCTTCATGCGTGATAACGATTTTCATCACCGAGAGGGGAAGACTGATTTCATGCAAAACAATTCCCCTGCAATTTACCATTCAGGCAACCCGCTAGTAAGGCTGTTAGAATGGAAGTATCCCCGAGAAAAAAGGGAGGTGGTGAAAGGAGTTACCACAACATGGAAAGTTAAAATTCATGTAATTAGAAACATGAAAAATGTTGTAAGAAAGGAATTTTTTAGATTTTCTAATGAGGTAACAACTTACATTTTATTATATATTTTATTTGATTCTATAAATATATATATATATATATATATATATATATATATATATATATATATATAATATATATATATTCGTTTTTAACAAGTGCTCGTTATGGATTATTCACAACATTATATTTAATATTTCGGAGTGTGCAGTGTAGTCGCAGCACCTACGCCCTTATCTTGGATCTATGCAGTACTGTTTACGTGTCCGCCATTTTATAATGAAAAATCAAATTTAAAAAAATGTTGTACATACTTCACAAATAACCTTATTAGATTGCATAATGAGCTGGCTGTTTTCCCGCATAACAAATGTGCAAACTAAAATTCATCTGGTCTAATAGAAACAATACTCCGCTTATGTTGGCCAATAATTAGAACATGGTTAACAATTCCCATACAATTTGGTATCATAAATTCATATGATTTAATAGTTTTGTTTGAATCAGAAACAAACTCAAACTTAAGTAAACTATATGAAATGTACTTATTTGAATTGTATATAGAGAAGAACTATTGTAAATATTATATAATTTAATGAACGACATTTAAAATAACACACATATTTTATTTCATTATTTGCAACAACAAAAATAATCTCACAAACGTTATAGCGATGTACGATTAACATTAACTGCTAGTTTAACTGATATTGAAAAACAGTTGATAGGTGCAGTATATGATAAATGGTGTGTATGCTTGTTAATGAGAAAAAGGTTGTGCATCATTTGTTCCGTATTTTTATTCATTTTAAAAATTGTTTGCTAACGCAACGAACAAATAACCGTCATTTCATTTACTGTGGTTAATCCTAACATCAATTTGTTTTGTTTATTAAACCTGTTAAATGAGTCAGCTACAAGGCTATTTATTATAATAATTGCTTTAGATATTCTTTAGATTTTATAGAAGGTATTCTTTCCTATTTATTTTTAATGCAATTTTTTCAGTTTTAGAATTTTTTTTTTATTTCAACTTATTGGGAAACGTGTTTTTTTTCCCTTTTTTCTTTTTTTCCCCTTTTTTTCTTTTTCTTTTTCTTCTCTTCCCTCTTCTGTCAAAAACAATTTGGAGGTGTTGAAAATTAGGAAAACCTTGGTTCAAAATCTCTAAACAAATACATTATGGATATATTTTATTTTTTATAAATATAACATAGGCCATTGTTACATTTAGGTCATGGTATTGATGCGCCTCGAAGCCTAACGATCTAAAGTCTAAGACATAAAATCACCGGGTCATGGCTCTCTGATCCATGGATCGAGCCTTGGTTAGCCCCGTTTTTCTCGCTTAGTTTTGTTGCTTTTTCGTAATCATAGTCATGCAAAGTAATCATAAATTATATTTGTTAAGCAAAGTAAAAATAACTTAAAATGATATCGTTAGGCAAAATACATGGGTGAACTGTTGATGAAATCGAAAGGTCCTGTTGAGAATGGCATGGATGAAAACTATTTGAACACTTTTTTCCTATATATGCAATTTATTTAAATTACTAGAAGAAGTATTTTTAATGTCGCCCCCTCAACTCTATGTTGTGAAGTGTTGTCTGAAGCAGTACATTTTAATAGAATTATTATTTTTTTAATGTTAAACACGTGAATGTTTTTTGCACTTTTTTGGCACATTTCCTTTATTTGTAAGCTATCAAATTGTAGAAATTATTTATAAATTAGGTATTGCATATGCTTTCAATGGCTATGATACTATAGATGTTTGTTTATTTTTAAATACTTTGTAAAATCTACGTTTTAATTTATTATTCATTGTTAGTTGTCTGAATCTCTCATTTTTATTGTAAATATTTCTTTTTTATTATACTTCTTCTGTATTTGGTAACAGGAAACATGAAGCAAACAAAGTTTGTGGTTACTCAGTGTACAGCAAATAATTTACCAACCATTAGCTTATATAATTAGATATGCAAAGTACCTTACTACAGGCTATGGTTACCTTGTTATTACTATTACATGATAGTTATTAATTTACTTCGCAGTATATTATTATATTCACTGTAACGCCTTATTGCAAGCCTACAGCTGCAGTTGTATCACTCGATTATTTTGTACGCCACCCTTATAAAATATGTAACGTAATTACATAGAAACTAGAGCTATATAAAAAAAAATCAAATTTTTTTCAAATGAGCTCTGAGGATTTCGATCATATTTTGTTCATATGTATTTTTGTATTGTAAAGTCCCAAAACATTTAATGACCGTCATCTCTATAAAAAAGCGTTTTAGGGACTAATCGGTAATTACCACAAACAGTCTTACAGGTACAATTTATAAAAATCGAATCTACCCAGTCCGATAAAGTTGTTTTAATAATTACCAAAACCAATGTACCAAATTGGAAATAAAGCGATTGAAAAAGGAGTTGAATATCGCCATTAAAAAAATCGATTTGAACAAATAACGAGGTGAACCTGGGACGAATTCATGATATGTCCTACGCAAGTAGAGACTGCCGAGGTCCAGTAAAATAATGTAGATTTAAACATGAAAAGCCGCAAGACTTCAAGGAATGATACGAGCGTAGTGAATGCAGAGGTTTAGGAACACGACTACTCTGCCAATAATACAGTAGTTGTATCTAAATCAATTTGTTTTGTTCATATGTAGAAGTAAGAAAGTATGTAATGTGTGTGCACCTTTTTTGCACATTCCTTACTTGCTTCCATAAAAGAAGTACAGAGAACGTTTTGATATGGGCGTTATTTTTTTGTTTAAATGTCTTTTTTTTGGAGTCCCTAAGTGAAAACAGTTGCTTTTGGAATTTTATCTGTCTTTGTGTGCTCTATTCATTAAAAAAAAGAAAAAGCGAACAGATTTTGATTAAACTGTATGGTTTTTTGTTTATTTTTTAATCCATATTTGGGCTTGTCATAAGATCAAAAGACACATTTTCTAGTTTCTCAAAACCAACTTATAAAGGAATTTAATTAAATTTTGCCCAACTGTATTCCATAAGAAACTCAACGAAACGTATTGCTCGACTTGTCCCAAAAATCCCGGTTCGAGAGTTAAAGTTAAAAATTAACCATGAAAATAAAATATTTCAAAATCCTCCAACAATTTCGATAAAATTGTGTTGAAGTTTCCTTTTTGATGAACCAATTTCCGTTTTCAATGTATTTGAATGTAGTAAATGTTACTTTTTGTTGGTTAAAAAAAAAAAAAATCTTTAATTAAAAAATCTTTAATAAAAAAAAAGTTTTTAATTTCGCAAGTCTCTTCAGGTAATACAGGTAGCGGCTTTTCATCGGTTTCTCCGTCATAAAATTTATCATTTTTATCTTTTTCGATATTCGGTATCGAATTATAGGTAATTAAATCGATAATACCTATTTCCCAATTTGGAGAGGAAGTCAAATCGATTGTGAATAAATTAAAATACAAATCATGATTGTGATCAAAGAAAATCTCTACAAAAGAAACTAAAATTACCACAATTACTTTTATTTACTTTTTGTCTACTTTCATAATTAAAATTTATGATTACATATTGATTGGTGGAATTTAATATCCCACTAATTCAATCGGCGGACGGAGATTTCCAAAACTGTCAAAATATTTCACCTTGTTTCGTCTTTTTACATAACACCTAATAAGATCATCTCCCTATCGACTTATCTAAATTAATCACTCCTGATTCGTCTACAAGCACATTTTTTTTTGCAATGCATCGCTCATAAAAATGCCTCTAAAATGTGGAAATTTTGATGTTCTTACATAGAACATTATATCTATTTTTATATGATAGACATCTCTTCGGAATTGAATCAGTTATTTCGTCGAGTAGGGCGTTTTTTAAAAAAAATTCTTTTGATACCATTCCCCGTTCTATATGCCCTCACATATAATCTTGTACCTTTTTTTAATTTCTAATTGTTTTTAACATACATACATGTTCGTATTACTGTATTAGGATTATTTTTATATTTTAATACCGCCTCCGAATTTTCGCTTGACCTTCATTATATTAGTTACCGCCCAGACTTTTATTTTTAACCAATAGGCTACTACTATCTGACGCTATCACCGTTTCCTATGCTATTTAGACTAACGATACTACGTCTTGTAGTGTCATTGTATTTATTGATTCATGTGCTTTACAGGTGGCGTCCAATTTATTAATACTGGGGTATCCTCGTTTTAATATCTTATTTATATTTGGTTTTGAGCCACAATATTAGTAGCCCGGAACGTGTAGTTATACAGATCGTATATCAATCAATAGCGTTGTCGTCTCCGATTAATCCATGTCCTCAAAACAATGACAGCGCTGGTGTTCAACACACATTATAGGTATTATCTCCACGGTTTGCACAATACTAGGTTTGGCTCTGGTTTTTTGCACCAGTCATTAAGCCAGTTTGCATATTCTAATTGTATGTTACTTTTATCTTGTTACCCCACGTCCATCCAGTGGCATGATGAGAAGCCTAAGGTGGTCGCGATCGATTGAAAGGAGGACGCGGTGCAACCACGCGAGATTGCCCCTATACAATTAATTGACGGTTGGTGAAATTTCAGCCAATAAAAAGAAAAACAAACCTATAAAATACACCAATACCAGTAGAAAAACAAGCAAAGGATTTTACTCCAGCAACAAAGATTATACATACATTAGAAAATTATTAACAATTAACAAATTAACAATTACAATGAACAATTAAATATCAACAATTTGTTTTGTTTTGCTTGTTATATTATGAAAAGACATATGATTTAATTTAGTAAAGAAAATGCGTTGGCCAACGAAAACTTTACACCTTATCGGGAAAAAATATTAATTTATAATTTTTGGGCCGAAAATTTGCATGCTATCCCTTCTAATGTCTTTATATATATATACATCTAAACACTAACTATACAAACTGATAAACATTCTCAAACAACTCTGTGTGTTATGTTACTCTAATGTCTGATTATTACATAAATATTGTAAATTGAGCTACAAATAAAACGCTAAGATTTAAATATAACATCAATATTTAACAAATATATTTAAAGTTTTTTTATTATTTGCCTTAACAACTGAAGGATAAAATTCGTTTGTTTCCAAAGCTTTTATTAACGTTTTGTGTGTTCGTATGTTACTTCTCGGTGATATAACACTTACATTTTTCAATTTATTTTTTAAGTGAAACACGTGAATGTGCAATATTTAAGTCAATGTTTCATATTTATAAAAGTTAGTTACTTTAATATCATGACACTAATACTGTAGGCCTTACACTAGTCCTCCCAACTCATTCATTTCACAAATTAATTTTAGACTTATAGAAAAACAACTCCACCAGTGTAGATAATAATTTTTTTTTCTTTCTTAAATGAAACAAATTATAGACAAACAATAACAGCATTAGCAATGCTTAAACTGTCTTCGAAAATTACTATACATTACAAATATACAGGCCTACATGTAGATTCCAATTTATATTTTGTAATCTGTGCTAGAATCTAATGAAATAAAAACCTGTAGTAAAGTATCCATAAGTCAATCCTTAATTGTGAATTGTTCTATCAATTCATCCTCTTTACTGAACTTCTTCCACAAAAATAACAGGACACTAGAGGCAAAAAAATATTTGAAAATTGCCACGAGGCACAACTATCTACTTCATTCTTTTTCTACTTTCCTTATCTGAAGATGTTAAGGTTCTTTTTGCGTATTAGAAAGTAGATTTACAAGATAAGGTATATGGAAGCAGTTTGCCTATGACGAGTGTGTACCTTTGCTCCGACAATCTTATCCGTTCGGTGCTGTAGCTTGGCGTAGTGTAATGCAACTCGTTAAATTTAAGTTAGATCGTCGGTAAGAATCTCAGGCAACTTATATACGCTACAATCTCGTAAATCTCTCAAATATGATAAATTCCAGAGGATCTCGTGTTTTCGTAAATACATTTTTTAAATCTACAATTAACAGTATCGCAATGTCCAATATAGATTCTGCTGTATTCTGTATTTTTGTATTATCATAGACTTGTATCAAAAGACTTCATATACACATTTTGTTTTAAATACTATCCTAAATAAACACCACCGCCATTTGACTGAGGTGTGCGATAGTTTCAATTTTTGTTCATTTTTTTTTTTTTTTCAAAAGAATCGTTTATCCTCAGCTTTAAAATATGGCCCAGAATTTTGTCAAAATATATATTTGTAACAACATTTTTATGTAATATTTGCCCTATATCTTTAATCAGCCTTTCTTATTAACATTTTTTATTATTATCATCATATGATAAACATACATATCTCATTGTTTTTAAATGTGTCCATATCCTTAGACATATTTTTTCTTTGTATTATAATCGTTACTCATTGTAGGATAAATCTCCTTCCTGGCGGACCTTGTAGCCCTCTGACATTTAGAATGACGTCCAAATTTTTGGTCTAAATAAACACTCATTATTTTTGGTTTTTTATTATCAGCTTCAACTTCAACTAATACTTCGAGTATGGAATTAATTTAGTGCGTGTGATCTATGTTGTCCGCTTACTGAAAAGTAAATAACAATTTCGATCGTTCATACAACTAATTCGGATTATTTTAATAAACGACTTAGTATCAGTTTTTATCGTCCTTGTACTGTCAAATTTCATTTGACCCTTTTCGGCTGTTGCAAACCTTTTCCTTTTCTTCTTTGATTAAATGGGGTCTAATAGTTTTATATTTCTTACTTCTGTTCAATTTTATTTTGCCAATTGCACAATATTTTTGTCTATATTTATTGGTTGCTTTCAAAATATCTCCACCTGATCTTTTTCGCTATATACAAAAAGATTCGGATCATTCATATATCCCTGATGTTCCGGACATCGCTTATCATTAATTATTGTATTTATCATTATCCAAATCAACAACCTTATCTCCTAACTTCCAAATATTCCCATGTACATGGATGCTGAATGTTTGATCAATTTTCTTAACATAATATATTTATTTTGTAATGTATAATTTTGTTATCGGTCCTGTAGAAGTTTTATTTATTTAACTTGTTATAATCTGTCTGCCCTCGGGGGTTTTTATCAAATCCTCTCCCATATCCTTCGATTCATTAATAGTTGGGCAGGATGGCGTTATTTCAACTTCCATTTCACATTATCCTCCAATAGATTCCGTCGACCATACATAGCTCGTGACTTGCTATAGCCAGTTTTCTTGTCATAATCAGCTCAGTTATCGGGACATAAGTCTAAACTAATATTTACACGTCTCTTGCGTTTTTCGCCTTGAAGTTGAATGCATTTTTTTTTTCTGGAGCAATGACTTTCTGGATCTAATACTTCAATTTAGTTGTCTTCTGACTCCAATTCCAATCTACGTTTATGCTTTTTTTCCATACATTTCTTTAATAATTATATTTCCGTTTTGCCAGACTTAATTTCATCATTTTTCTTAATCAACAGTTGCTCGACGATGCCGCAAGGCGAAACAATTGTAGCTCATTTATACTATTAAATATTTGAAACTTTAAGCTTTTGCTTTATTTTATCCTTGATTTTTTCTTAATGTTAGTTTTAACGTAGTTGATCATTTGTTTTTCCAACAGATCTTTGGATTCCGTAATGACGTTTGTTAAGGATTTATATTTAATCTTTAATATGTTGAAGAAGTTTATTTATTTCAAAAAAGCTTCGTCTTCCAACAATTTGCTAATATCGCCGTTTTAACAGTCGTGGTCCGTCTTACCTATACTCATACTGAATATAAAATGAACAATCTACATTTTCTTCTCTTGCTTTAAAGTAACAGATAAGCTACTCTATAATCTTTAATTACAGCAAATATGTTGACATGTATCATCAATGACGTCATATAGCTTTACATCAAACGTCACCAATAACGGCCGTATAGCGTCACATGCTGACTAACAATGTCACGACTGCCACGTAAACAAACCTTCAAAATTCCTAACATTCCATCGAAAATCTTGACATGGACGTGGAAAAATCATTAACATTCCAGTGGAAAATACTTGACCAGGACGTAAACTAAAAATCATTAAGATTCCGATGTAAACATAAAATGTAAACATCATTCCCAGACGTAGGAGAATTCGAAAAACTGAACTAGGACATAACGGGAAAATACATTCTCCTACAGACATTAACATTTTCAAATAGCCAATAACCAGTCTAGATGGGTAAAATGTAAACAACATTCCTAGACGGGCGGTGAACCTGGTAATAATATAACCTTTGCCAAGAGCATACGGTCCTAATGAGATGCATATTGCTTCAATATTGCGTAATTATTGCTCTCGGAGCAGCATTTATCTTCTACTATAATTTAATAAATCATACTAATTAATATATTTAAAAAAAAAATATTGAAACATAATATAGCGTTATTATGGCGGGGTTTCAATAATTCATAGGAAGACAGTAGAGAATTTTTGTAGTGTTGTATTGGTATCGCTGATAGCCTATAACCCAAGAGTTTGTTTAACAGCTGTTGGCATCTCAAAATTAGTTTTTGCATTGTTGTGGTAGTGTTTTTTGTGTTGAGTGTGTTATTATATTCTCTAATAAAGAAAAAGCAAAGTGTATTTTGTTGCTGGCTGAATTCAAGCCTGTAATTTCAGTGCAACGTGCATCTCGACACGAATACAGAAAAGATCCACCACTTGAAAATAAGATACGACGTTGGTTCAAATAATTCGAAGAAACTGGATCAGAAATCATCTGGCAGGCCAAGTGTATCAGACGAAAAAGTTGAACTTAGACAATCTGCAATCAGAAGTCGATACAATACAAAGACAATCTGCAATATGTCTTATGAAGTCAATACCTCGGCGAAGTCTAGTGTTAGGTATTACAAAAAGAACAATCCACAAAGTTTACACGAAAAACTGAAATTACACGCATATAAAATCCAACTATTGCAGGAATTGAAACCTGATGATGATGCAAAAGTTTTAATTTCGCTGTTGAAATGTTGAACAAGATTGATGAAAACCAATTATTTTTAGATGATATATATTTTTTCAGACGAAGCTACATTCCATATCAATAGGTCTGTTAACAGACACAATTCACGCATATGGGGGGGGGATCTGAAAACCCACATACAATTTTTGATATAATATGTGACTGGCCTAAAGTTAATGTTTGGTGTGGTGTGATGAAAAATCGTCTGATTAAGGCCTTTCTTCTTTGCAGAAAAGACAATTAATAGAATTTTATATCTCGATATGTTAATCAATTATTGTTTTCCCCAGTTGGATGAACTCGAAAACATTCAACAACTTCATTTCCAACAATATGGCGCACCCGCGCACTTTAGTGCACTTGTCACACTTTGAATGAAAAGTTTGGACATCAATGGATAGGTCGGCCAGGACCTATACGCTGGCCTCCAAGGAGTCCAGACATGACACCTGACACTTTGCGATTTATTCTTGTGGGGTACATCAAAAACATTGTTTATCGAGAAAAAAATCGTGACCTAAATCACCTAAGGAACAGGATTAATGAAACCATGACGACCGTTAACAAAGACATGTTACCTAACTTTTGGGCAGAACTTGATTATCGATTGGGCATTTGCCGACTAATAGCGCACATATCGTAATTTATTAGTTATGTAAAAAAAACTGTTTCAGACGGCGATTTAGATAAATAAACAACATCAGCTTTAAGTAATTCTGTTTTCATTTAAATCATGTTCAAAACCCCACCATTCTTTTATGATATTTGTATATTAAAATTTATGTATTTCGATCAAATATATTCAAATCACAAATACTGGTTTTCTGCAAATTATTCAGACGAATATGTATTTTGAACAATGACTAATATGTGATTTCAAAACATTCATTTGTACATTTTAAGGTGATATTGTTACAACAGAAAGATAAAGAGAGATTTTTAAAAACGATAACATAAGTACACCCCAATAATTTTCTCTCCATTATGTTTAAGTAAGAAAGTGAAACATATTTTAAAAACATGTTTTTGCTTCAGTCTCTGTTATTGACATTTTTACTAACAGAATCAAAAACATTGTGATAATTATTTGTCTAAAGTTATAAATCGGGTGGTATAATATAAGCTAGTGAGAAAGACATTTTTATATATTTATTGCCCGATTTGAGATACATTTAATGGATGTTTTCGTGCTAAGTAACACCTGACCCTTCAAATGTTGATATTCGATTACTCTGTCATTGGTTTAGACATGGCGCTTCATTTCCCTTTTGTCGTTTTAAAGATTCCCTTTGCTTAAATGTTCCTAGGTTTTTAAATGATAGTTGTATTTTCTGTCGTGTTACTTTCTGCGTAAATTTTTAGTTAGATGGTAGAATTTAATAACAATCCGTAAATATTTTGTTTTTCTTCTCCGTTTTATTAACAACCTTTTATTTTTACTTGTTAAACTTCAGAGAACAACTTTCTATAGATATTCGTTTGTAAATGTTTATTTCAATGCATACAATTGACGAAAATTATTCACTCGAAATGTTTTTGGATTCAATACTGTTGTTATATTATAGAATAGTTTTTTTTAGAAATTATACACAACCACACATCAAAAAAATATTTACACTTGAAATTAGCAACGTTTGTGAACAATCAATCACCAAATTAAAGAAAATTCTAAATAAATTAAGTGCTTATTGTAGAAAAATGTGTTTTCTTTCATTTAGTAAACATGTCATACAAAAACCATTTATGTTTGAGAGGAGTAAAAGTGGGAAATAAAATTAAGACTATCAAATGCTTCATACTCATAAATAACGCACTCAAAAAATCATCAAGGTGCGACATTGTGGCGGGTGAAGAAAGAGGTTAAGTATACACGCAAATTCATCACAATTTTTTATGTATTATGATAACAATAAACAAGTCTTATTATTAATCTAAACAAGCTAACTGATTGTCTTGTTAATGAACAAGTTCTACCACCAACCTCATCAAGTCATCTACAAAATATGATAAAGTAGTCGTTTTATAAATGCTACGACGCTGTAAACATCAAATTTAGATTTGTAATACCGCAATCTGATTAGATTAGATCGAGTTTTAATTTTATATCTTGCAATCTTCTCTCCGTCTTGGAGGCTACAGCTAGGTCCTCTACCTGCGAGTACTTCTCTCACCCGTGCTCAACTAATAGGCACTTTTAATACATGGATATTCCTTTGTGGGTATTTTTTAAATGTGTAAATGTCATTAAATTCATTGTAACTATACGTTAAAAATAAATCCAAACATTCCATACCTACGGTCTATTCGATATAATTTATAATTACCGTATTAGTCTACGCAATTTATCGGTAAATTATGTAGATAGAATCCAACTTTTCTACTGTTGCTTGAAATGTGAAGATTTTGTATTCCTTTTTATCTTTAAATAACATATTAATGTAATGTGATACTGCTAAAATTATCCATTAATGGTTATTTGCAGAATCTAAGGGCTTTAACTATTTTTGTTAATATTAATACAACTACTTAAGATAATTACATATACAGTACTATTTTATCTAGAAATTCACTGTGACAAATGAAAAAGTTTTGTTGAGAACAATCACTAAATAACAAGATATTCAAATTATATTGCTTTATTTTAAACATTTCAATTATATATGCCAATATGGGAATTAAATAAACTACTAATTTTTACATTTAGCTCATGCCAACGCTAGCGTAAATAAAATGGTTCTTAGTAATCAGCATTAGAATAAAATTGAAGAAATATATAAATTTCGTCCGTAAATGTCTTCAAAATTTAATACAAAAAATAAACATCCACAAATCCTTATGGAAAACTTTTAATAAATCTGCTCGAGGAACAACATAGTTGTATGCTATTTTAACAGATAATATTATCAAGTCGTACTTAGTATCCTTTTTATCAGAATTTTATTTCAAAGCTTTTAAACACTTATGTTTTTCAAATAAGTGTAACTTTCGTTCATTTCCAATTTAAATTTTTATTAACACATAAACTATTATAATAATATTGGTAGACACTAAGTTATTTAAATACGGAATATCATATTGGAAAGATGACACCCTTCTTACTGAACACACATCCGAAACCTCTCCTTCAAAGTTTTGCATTGCATTTAACAACATTTTTTGCCACTGTTCCATTTTTTTGCGAGGTGCTTTTAAATAAGTAACTGTGCGATTTTTGAACGAATACTTTCGATTTGAGGTAACTCCAAAGAAAGAAATCACAAACAGAGAGAGATTTGTAGGAAGGGATATCACCGAAATGTGAGCTTATGTGTTGCGGAAACATTTGTCGAACAATTCTCATTGAAGACCTAACCGAATGGGCTGTGGCTCCATCTTGTGGAAACCGTATTTTTTCCATATTGAAGTTTTGCGTGCAGAACATTATTTACCATTTCGTCATAGCGTTCTGATGATGTCACTGTGACTGTAGCCTCTTTTGCAAAAAATCTAAATTTCTCCCTGAATCTCTCTTAGCTGTAACAGTTTTCTTTCTTTTGACACACATACAGTAAAGCTCATAAACATCTAGTGCAGATGTTCGTACCACAGTTATAGTTATGCTCATAAATCTCATCTTCTATTATTGGAGTCATAACTGCAGTCAGAATTATAGTAGTAAAATTTGCTCAAAACTAACACAATTTTACGATTACTAATAAAATCCTAATCGCATTAGCGATAGAATGGATGGGAAGTTTACTTACAAATATTATGTTGGTTACCTTTCTTGCCTTATATGAATTACGAGTATATAGGTCAAATCCATTTTTCTACAATGTTTAGATTTGTAATTGATAATTATCTAAAACCAAATCTGTAAAATAATGGGAGAATGTTTTTACGTCAGAATATATCGACTTTACACCCCAAATGAATCTTGTTTTTCTTAAATGGTCTAGTTGTGCTCTACGAAACACAATTTTAGTTTTAAACCCTCAATGAATTTTTAAAAAAATTATAAAGTAAGTTTTATATACTTTTGCATCTCCTACATTGGGAAATAATAATTACACACAGTATATTGCTCGTTAGTATAATACTTGAATTACGCTCCTGTTTTATAAAATTAATGGTGTTTATCCCCTATTTCGGTAAAACCAAAATTTGGTATGAACATAATTCCTTACATTTACTGCCCTAACTTCTAAATTCTTTGTTTTTGCCGCAATAATATAGTATCACTAATTATTGAATATATTCGTGTGTTATTATTGTCGTAAGCGTGGTTAAATTCTTATTAGAAACTTTGTACTTGTAAACTTTAAAACAAATTACACTGTGTTTATGTTACATATAAATAAATCCGTATGTTATGAGGGTGTTAAAATTCTTATTAGAAACATTTATCTTAGATTTATTAGAAGTTATCTAAAAAATTATTTGTTTTTATTACTTTTAAATTATAGGACATGTTAGTTTTTCTTGGTTTCTTAAAAAAAAAAAAAATCATGTTGTTTATTTTGTGGGAAAATAACTATATATAATATTTTGTATTGTAATAATGTTTGATACATGAAGTCACGTTATAAAGTAAAGATATATAAGTAATATATATATATAATCAAGCCGATAATAAAAGGGTTATAATGGAAGCACACTCATAATCGTTTTGTAAACATGGTATATGTGTGCAAATTACTTTTGTAGTTCTGTTACTCAATGTTCGACCTCCAGCTTCGATTAACTTTCTTCATCACTCCTAACGAGAGATCTGCTAAACACGTATTTTATGAATCACCTTCTCTTTTTCCTCTTATGTTGATTTTACAACTTTAGCTGACATAACCTACATATAAACTACAAATTTCCGAAATTTTAAATAGTGTTTCATAGGAAGTGTATGGTTTGACGATTAATAAATGCTTGTATTACTTTATGTTGTTACCGTTGTTGTGATATGGGGTAAATTAGATTGCCACCGCTAGAGATCTTGAACCCCTCCCCACCCCCAACACCTTTAAGAAGTGAAGATGTGTGCGTCTCCTCTCCCTCCCTCCTTAGCAAGTCCCAACATTCTATATTCCGATGCTTCTACAATGCCGTCATAGGAACCTTCTTACCTTTTACCTTATTTTATACATTCTGATTACTGATATTGACGTTCTCCTATTATTATTTTTCCAGAAGTTCTTTCTCTTGTTTTACCTAGGTATTCGTTTTTAAAAGCTTGTTCTTTCTATTTCTTCATCTTTCTTTAATGGACCCTTAAAATAAGTATCACCAAGGCCACACAATTTTTCTGTTCCTATAAGGAGGGGGGGTGGCTCCTCTACTATCAAGTTTGTATGCACATTATAGTCTGTATGAAGTAACCTGTCTCCTGACCCTCCATCTACCTGGGACAGGCCGAGCTATTCACAGGCAATTTGCGATGCCCGCAGCTGTTTTCCTAATTAGTCAACTTTTAGCTTCCCCACTAGCTTAAGTAACTTTTTTACCCGAATCATAATTTTCGAAATTTCATCAAAAATTTGAGAAGTACATAAAAAAATAAGATCAACCATACCAAACAAGGGCAAATTTGATAAAAAACAAACAATATAGAGGTAATAAGAAATATAGAGGTAGTCTGTTTAAAGCTTGTAATAATAAAGTTGGTTTTCTGTAACAATATGACAATGAAATTACATTATATATTACAAAAATAATAAATATTAATGATATTACTACAAAGTTATAGGCATAATACAAATAATATTTTACAAACTGTTATAATAATATTCTAGACTATAGATTATGTTTATTTTAGATGAAAATGGGGTCAGGGTAGTTTTCATTGAGCAGTTTGTTGATTCCAGCGAGGGGCTATCTCGTACCATGAATCTGCAAGTAAGAAGGGCTTGCAGATAAATAATAATAATAATAATAACGAAACAGTTTGGTCATATTTTCTCATATGTGTTTACGACTTATAAGGTTCGTTACAAGTTACGACTTATATATGAAAGATGTGATTAATACGCATTGGTTTTCCTTTTTACTTTTTTGAATAACAAATTTACATTAACAGGAAAAATATTGCAAATTGTTATCATTTTTAGAGATTAATATTGAAAAAACGGTTAACCTGGTAAAAAAACTGAAAAGCAATGTTACTGCGTATTAACCACATCTTTCATATGACACATAAATTATTGTTCTACGGCGAAAGATACAGCAGAAAAATGGTTTAAGGTTTAACATTAGTCTTATGGGAATATACGCATCCGGCCGACAGGTACAGCCGAGCCTTAAATTTAATTGACATATTTTACAGCCCTTCTTTACTTGCAGATTCATGGTACGTGATGGCCCCTCGCTGGAATCAACAAACTGCGCTAATGAAAACTACCCTGACCCCGTATTCATCTAAAATAAACATAATTTATAGTCTAGAATATTCTTATAACAGTTTGTAAGATATTATTTGTATTGTGCCTATAACTTTGTAGTACAGTAGTTAATGTAAATAGTTAATATTTATTATTTTTGTAATATATAACGTAATTTCATTGTCATATTGTTACATAAAACCAACTTTATTATTACAAGATTTAAACAGACTACTTCTATATTTCTTATTACCTCTATATTGTTAGTTTTTATCAAATTTGCCCTTGTTTAGTATCGTTGATCTTATTTTTTTATGTACTTTTCAAATATTTGATAACATTTCGGAAATTATGATTTAGGTAAAAAAGTTACTTAAGCTAGTGGGGAAGCTTATAGGCGACTAATTAGGTAAACAACTGCGGGCGACGCCGAGTGCCGGTGAATGGCCCGGGCCTGTCCCAGGTAGCTGGAGGGTCAGGAGACAGGTTACTTCATACAGACTTTAATATCCCATTCTATTACTCCTATATGCCCAACGAAGAAATAATTTGTTGATTTTGGCTAGTTAGTTAAGTTTGTATCTGACATGTTACGGGGAGTTACGGTTTGAAGCTAGACCATGTGGTCAGCCTGTTTGCCTGACCCCATGCCATTTTGAGTATTCCTGACCCTTTAGAATTTGTCAATCACCCCAAGAACAATTTCTAACCAACCAACGCACGGGAAACTTAATAATATTAGCAGGACATTATCACTAGACACGCATGACCGTCTGTAGCGTCTGGTGCACAGTTTTACCAATCGCCTCGCTTAATAAATTTACACGCCCATAATTAATTAACACTCGCTACTTAAAAACACAATTCTTAGTCAGTTTGCAAGTAGTAATGTCGTACGATTCTCACTTCAGAGTGGTGTCGTAAAGGTTTTGGCAGATTGGCAACCGGTGGAGTGACAGGGTCAGCGATTGATCGTGATGTGAGCCTGTCACAAATCCCATACCATCTTAGAACTGTCTATTGTAGAGGTTAGTGTTTTGATACATGTTGTCCTGATTGCTGTATCTATCGAGGTTGTAACTTTACACATTTCTCTATTGTATGATTTACACTGGAAAGTTGCTTGGGTACTTACCCAAGACTTCGGTTCTAAGTGCAAAGAATGATTACATCGACTTTATAGATTATAAATACATATTTGCAACAATTAATGTATTAAAGATATTAAATTAAATTTCAACGAGGACAGTTGTGATTTTACCACATATAGTCCAAAAAAAGCCAACTAACACAATTAAATGTTACTGATTTAGATAAATGAACTTTACTTAGTGAATCCAGGATTGTAATAGATACCCATCGTAATAAACAATTAACTCAAATAGGACTTACTGTTATGATGTAACTTATATTAAGACATTATATTTATTTCAACTGTAGAAATTACGTGTTATCAACATTTGTTTTCCACATTTTTGTAAAAATAATATGTTTGAATACTTAGGCTTAATTTAAATCAAACATTCACTAAACTAAAATTAATACGTTTTCATAATTAACAAGTCGTCCTTGGATAACCTCGCTGTATAAAACACAAATCAAATTTATAATTGAGCAATCATGCGTGATGTTTGGTTGAATAACTCTGACTGAGTTGATTTATATTTAATATCGTGAATTACTCCACATAAAGGCGGTATGCGAAGTTAAAGCCTAACAAACATACAAAGGCAAAACTCAGTCTTCTCTCGCCATCTCACTGAATACTGAAAACACTGTTTTAAAAAGGTATTCCATACACAGTCTAATAAATATTACCTCAGTATTAACGGAAATAGGGGAAACACGGAAGATCTCTGAGAACCCCACATGGCTTTACAAGATTCATTACAGTGAATAGGTTTTTTATTTTATGTTACTGTAATATTTTTACAAGTTATCTTTGAGGTTATATATATATATATATATATATATATATATATTTGTATATGTAAATTATGCATTAGTTTTCTTATTATTTACAGATAAAGCAATACGAACTCACTTTTAAAAGTTGCTCAAAGTTTTTGTAGTTTACTTTTGAATTTCGAATTATTATTTCATTGTTATAATTGAATCAGTGCTGAAAAGGCCTACTTATCATGAATAGTTTACATTAGATTTTAATTACGACAGTAATTTCCTAGTGGAGGAGTTTAGGTCATTTTTTAAAAACTCTAGGGAATATTTTGTTTATATATAAAAAAAATTACTTTCTCAAAATTATTTTCAACTGGAGATAAATGTATAAAAAGTCCCTATGGCCTACTTCAATAATTCGCCTTGTTTTATTGTACTGCAAGTTGTGCATGTTGCTGGAATTTTGTTGAAATATTGATTTTTATATTAAAAAACAAATTAATGTCTACTTCAAGATACATTTTATTTTGTATTGTTAGTTTTTTATGTAACGTTTTGTTCGTAGGCCAAATGAGGCAGAAACAATATTCAATTCCAATGCTGAAGCTAGAATTATTATTTACAACTTTTGTTCTATATATTGGTCATATATCACTCTAATTATTTGCAGTTCTGTCAACTCGATTTTCTATTAGATAAACATTTTTATTTATTATTTTATTATTATTATTATTATTTAATATTTAGCATTTTTTCAGTTATTTTCACTTATAGGCCTAAGTGTTATTTAAGATATATTTTTGTCGAGTTGGCGAAGATTATTATTTGGTTTTGAGGAGGAGTGATAAAATAATCCAAAGTTTGAACACCATTTATTTATAACTGGACTTTCATTTTTTGAGATAATAAACGTTTCACATTAATGATATAATATAGACACTTTTGAACCAAAATTTAATATAAATATTGCTCTCAACAAATAAACCCATATTTCGAATTATACACAATTTATATAATTATCGAAAATCAACGTATATACATTGATCATATTTAAATATAAATAAATAAAGATATATAGCCTTTTTTTTTTAACTAGGAGATTTTAATATTGCCATTTCTGCAATATTGTATTTTTTAATAGTTGTAAGATTTTTATCACAGGTGGTTAGGAAGTGACTCTATAATTCAACATGAAATATATTCCTCCTGTGTGAAATACCAATACATAATAACTCTAATAAAAATATGCAATTGTAAACAACCTTTTCTATTAACATTGTTTTCTCATAAGTTCGTTTGTGTACAGTTAATATATCAAAAAGTGTCTGTAAAAAACATCAATTAACAAAACATTGTTAAAAATATTTTGTACTTTTTTAAAACCAAATTTCTTATAAAAAGAATTGTTGTTGAGAATTATTTTTTGCCTGTTAAGTGTGTTTATTGTGTAGATCTCACTATTAGCTTTCTAGTGTTAGTTTTTTTAATTAAAATAAAATTAGGACCATGTTAGAAGTAATCAGAGTATAGAAAAGTTGGAAATTCTAATTTTCGTTGAGGCACACGACGAATTTGATTAGTTGCAGCTCAGACTTACAAATTAAAACAAAATCTATGGGGCTTTTACGGAATTATATTTAGAGAGTATATATTCACTTTAGAAATTCGAAATAGTCAAAAGATTTAGTTGTAGCGTCAATTTTAGATACAATTTGATAATCACGTTATATTATTTAATGTTACGAAAATACATAGTTCATATATTTTTAACGAACTGCAGAATAAGAATTATCTTCAATTTTTATATTAATTCTTAATCTTTCCTGGCTTATTTTAAATATTCAAATGTTTTAAGTGACGTGTAAGATATCAGTGTCCCTTTATTGTACACTTAAATAATGAATTTTATTCTGTAGGTTCTATAACATCCGACACTGATTGTAATGAGAGATTTTATACTAAAACACAAAAAAAATTCAGGGTATTAATTCAAAACAATTATTATAATGACTAGAAGTTAGAATTTTATTTCAATTTCAATCACATTTAGCATTTCGTTAGGTTTAATTTGATCAAAATGGTTGTAAATCATCAAAATAGCAGCTCTTTGAAACGTATTTTCGGTAGTTCCTCCTTTTAATAAATATTTTGGAACTGTTCTATTATAATTTTCAAGTTTATCAAATTTTTTCATTTATTATATTACTGTTGGAGTTATTAATAATAGTTGTGAAGAAAGTTTCTTAGAGTCAGTCTATATTATCTAAATAGTTTAGATGATATGAACGTTTACACCTAAATGTGCATAATAATTCATAGTAAATAAACAAAAGATGATTGTATATAAAGATTTTTCCAAACGTCGACAATAAATACGAAGTATTGTTAATGACAGGTGTGTGCTACAATTGTCTATTAAACTGTTATCTACTGCTTCTGTTAGCCTATTGTAATTGCCAAGTTAGAACTCTCTTTGGCTTTGACCTTTACACAACTATTACCAAAGTGTAGTAAATATCTTATCGCTTCTGTGAATACTAAACATTTTCCATTCATCTCGAAACCAGATGATTATAATTTTAAGTTTATTTTCATGCTGCAAGTAATTTATGTAAATTTATATTGATTAGAATGTTTTATACTGAAGTTAATTTAATGATGAGAAAATTTATCAAGCGAAACGATCATTCAACCATTTGGCAATTTTGAGTCTGTATGTTTGTTTTGTGTTTTTTTACGAATTTTCGACCAAATACGAGTACTAGTATGTATGAAATTTAGGAACAAAGTTTTTTCACTAGGCTAGCGATGTATGGACAAGGTGCTAAACTTATTCTTCGTTTTAAAATCGCAGCTACTCAAAACAGTTAATGCACAGTTTGAAGGCATGGTGGTGACTGCATCGACTAGTAAAACAGCGCATGCTTACAAGAATATAAAAAAATCGTGAACGAGCCATAACGAGCAGTCGTTATGAAATGAAAAATATATTAAACTGTTTTCTAAAACTTTCCCACGTGACAAAAAAAAATATAAAACTACACACACATTACATTTTAAACTTTTTGAGTTTCATAGGACTACAAAAATTACAATATTTTTTATTATTTACATAACAGTTACAGTGTTTTGTTCCCTGAGATAATGTCATATAT